>MVBO01000037.1:58206-117436 GCA_002261195.1 Bifiguratus adelaidae
ATTTAGTGACGACATCGGCGTTATTATAAAGTACAATCAATGACACGGCATGGACACTCTCTACACTCGTTCTACAGGATACGTGGCAGATAGCAGGGGACGGTGATGCTTCAAGTCGAATGGCCCTTTTGCGTGGCTTTCTCTGCCCCTCAGCACGCTTAGAACACCGTGATGGTTAGCAGTCTTCTATGATGTCATTGACGGTTGTACCATATATGATAGAGTTGTTACACAAGGGACGACATTCTGGACTATTGTTACAGCATTGTTCATGGCTTGGCCAACAAATTCAAGGCATGCTGGAGGTATACGCATTTATTACATATTAAAACGAAGCCACTTTGTCAATAAACAGAGCTAGGAAGAGTCTACACGTTATAAAGCGAGAATCCCATGATTTTTGTTAAAGGTTGGCGTTCTCTACTTGGGCTTCGTAGACCTTCTCGCCTCCCTGAGCGTTGAATTGATCTACGCCATCATGGTCAACATCCTCAACGACTGGCTTGTGTACATCAATGCCGTCTTCATCAACTTCACGAATTGGTCCCTTGAACCATTTCCGACCATCGAGAGCAAAGTATCCCATGGCAAGACCAATGACTGCCACAAATGGAGCAAAGGCCCAATTCATATTGTCTACTGTCACCGGGGCCGAAGTTGGAGCTAGGAAAAGAGCGGTGGTGACAAGGATCCAGCTGCAGGAGATAAATCCAATGACATAGGTGAATTTGCCGAGATTGAACGGACCAGGCACGAAGTTCATGCGACCACTCGTCATGCGCAGGTAAATGGGAATAAAGTAGGAGGCGTTGGAGGCGATGGTATTGACAGAGACAATAGCGCTGTAGACGGTGGGGTTGGGAATTAGGTAAAGGCAGCCAATGACAAAGGCAAACATGATGTTGAACCAGCAGGCGTACATGGGAGCACGGGTGGTGGGATGGAGGGTGTGGAGATACTTAGAGAAGGGCTACGAAAAGCGAGATGAGAAAATGTCTGAGAGTGGTCTACAATGTAGCTTACCATAGCACCGTCCCGAGCAAAAGCGTACACCATTCTCGTGGAGCCAAGGACCAAACTAGAGCCCGAAAAGAAGGATCCCACAAAAGTAATCACCAAGAAGAAGATGGTAAGCGCAGGGCCCACTCCATCCAGCCAAATTTGAGCCATGGCCATGCCTGCACTATAATTGATAATCTGAGCTTCGTAATCCTGGATACAGAAAGCCATAGCGATACCAAAAATAAGACCGAGGATGGAAACAGCGGCAATGGAGTAAACAATGCCCTTTGGCGAGCCCTCTTGAGCACCCTGCGTTTCCTCAGCCATGTGAGCTGCCGTGTCGTATCCAGAGATGGTATATTGAGCCGCCAAAAGTCCCAGCATGAAACCCCAACCGTAAGGGAAACCCGTCTCGTTTTGCTGATCCGTAAGGACCCGTTGGGCGGAAGGCTTGTTGGGGGTCAAAGCGAGCGATATAATCACAATGAGAAGAACACCAATGATGTACCACCAAGCCGCGACCGTATTCAACCAGGCATTGATGCGAATGCTCAAAGAATTGAGGATACCGTGAAGGACCAAGATACCGACAAAGATTCCAAAGGTGTGATAGGTGCTGAGGTTCAGATCGGGGTTGGTAATCATGGCTATGGAGGTGACCACTTGGGCAGCTCCCAAATCAATCGAGGTAATAGCTACGGAAAGTCCAAGCCAGTTGAAATATCCGACAACCCAGCACATGAGAGGTACGTGCTCTCCCTTGGCCAAGCGCGATGTCCAATAATAAAGACCACCGGTAGTTGGAAAAGCTGAACAAATTTCCGCGAGATTGAGACCGACACAGAATGTGCAGACGGCTACCAAGAGCCATCCCCAGACCAAAGTGACTGGTCCTCCGGATGATACAGTGACATCGAAAAGAGGTACGACTGAAGTAAGGATGGACATGCAAGAAATAGTGATGAACATGTTGGACAGGTAGCCCATGGAACGGCTCAAGTTCTGTAGATACCAGGATTTAGCTCTTGATATTCACTAAAGCACGTAAGCACGGTCTGTATTTACCTGCTTGTAGCCAAGCTTGGCCAGCAATATCTCATCGGCATTCAGGACTTTGCCGCCCTGCTCAACATAATGAGGAGGCTGCTTTTCCTCGATCGTTGCATCGCTGCTCTTGCTATTGATCACGTCGCCTGTGAAGGTGGGGGACGCGGTGGACATGGCTTTGTTGAATGTAGTGTCTGGTTATGTGAAGGCTTTGTTGGATGCAGCTTCGTACAACGTTTCCGAGTCTTAACCGACAGGAAGGTGGAAGAGTGATATGAAATGGAATGCTCCTCAAGACCTACGGAACGGTGTTGATTAAGCTTTCAAGGGTTAAAATGAATGGAAGCTTTGGATAATCGCACCGTTTTGCTTAGTGGACAAGACAAGTCAGACAAACAAGGATCAGTATCCTGAATGTCCTTTTTATATAAGAGCAAGGTTTTATCTCTCCACAGGATCCGTCCGGCTGCCTGGCCCAGGTGAAGGACGATTACCAAATTAGGATACCGACCTTTTTTCGTCTTTATCCTTTTCCGCCCAGCATTTCGGAGCGCTTGCTCTACAAGAACGATAAGATGCTTCCTTCTAGGCTTATCAGTTTGTTTGCTCGGGGACAACTGCGGATGCAAACATATGAAAAAAGCCAGCAGAAGTCTATGAGATGCTCGAGGACAAAATAAGCTCAGATGCATGAAACGCGTGAAAAAATTGGGACCATGCGAACTGCGTGCTCTCGCGCGCCCACGTCTCTCATACCACAGTCAATCAAACCAAGAGCGTACGTCTATCTTGCATTAAATGCCTCAACTTTTCCACGCCAATTGGGCTGTTTATTCTTGAGGTGTGACAAAAGTGAGGTTCGCGGTCATGTGTATGTCGACCAATCAGGATTCCCGGCGCTGCGTGGTTTAAAATCCCTCGTTCCTTGTCGGGGCATGTGATAAGGCATAACAAGTATGGCCAAATTCGATAAGTTTCTGGAAATAACAAGCATAGATAGCCAGATCTACCACCGATCGATTGGCTTGCGACCCGTTCGCGTGGCGCGTATGCTGTCATTTGGAGTGTACAGATGAGCCATTTGTGACAGAGATAGACAACAATGAGGATATTCCAGGTAGGAATTTTTTTTTATCAAGCATCTACATTCGTCATCCTACAGACTTAGACCCATAAACTTGCGCTTCTGCGTCTGGAAGCAGAGCCACCATTTACTTGGCTTGCCATCGTGCGGTGCTTCGGCACCACCTAATGTTGGCTCGTACACCCGATCTATGAGACGCAAAGCGAGTTCTTGGCGTGCCTGTTGTAGGTATTGGCGGAGTTGTTCTGTTGTCATCACATTATGTTAGACATGGAAGGCAGTGCCATAACGAGCACTTACCATTATCGGCCCGATTTTGTGACAATGGGTATACTCCGTTTAGAGGAAAGCCTGGATCGCCTGGAATGCTGAAACTGCTGACGGCCAAAGTTCCCAGTACCTTGATGGCTTCCTGCTTGTTATCATTGCCTTTCATGTTGGCGAGTTTGCTCAAGCATTCGGATATAAAGAGAATGAAGTAGATCAAGTCGCGGTCACCATTTCCCTTGATTTCGAAATTGCGAAAGAAGACGTTGGCACGGAACAAGTTCAATGCCTCATCAATTATGTCGTCGGCAGAAGGGTCTGCGGCTATACATGGGTTATGAGCCATCCGTGCTTGCGATCCATATAAAAGACGTCAACGCTTGGCACTTACCGTATGGAGCGGGTCCTTTCACCTTTGTCTTCAGTGGATAAAGACCCATGCCTGATACAACGCGGACACCATCAACATCATTAAATTGTGAATGATAAGCCTAAAAGAGACGTCAATAGCGTGTTCCAGCTCTTGCCTAGCGACATCATAGCAGCCTCATCCCAACTGGCAAATTGACAGCCGACATCTTGCCGGAGATGGCTTCACAAAGTATTGCCATAGCGTTGGACAAGGTCACGCTTGACAACCGCTCCAGTCTACTCTACGTACCGGCATTGTGCGATGTCGTTGCTAAGGTGTACCAACAAGCTTGTCAATGCCAAGGATATATGAATGCGTAAAGGGCCTAAACATAACAATGGATTGTAAGTTGAATGCAATGTAAGAGGTAGCTTTATCTGCTCGTTAACCGAGGCGAGTACTTACGAGGACCTGGCACGAGCTTCCAGCGCACTTCAACGTCAAGGATTCAAAGGTCACAGGCTCCAGAAATTGTCGACGTCACGAAAATCTAATGATGTCATATATTTGGAAGCCAAAACATAAAGCACAAAGGGTAGACGTTTTTATCTAGAATCCATAAGGACTTCCAGTCATTTGCGACTGGAGACCATTGTATGGCGAGCCAGTCATCATGGGTGATTGTTGCGGTGGCATAAGGGCATTGCCTTGTCCGGTAGCGGATCCTTGAGTCAGCATCAAGGGATTACCCAATCCTCCCATCACAGGCGCTGGAGCTACAGAAAGGGTTTGTTACATGAGGTAGTCAACAAAACACGTAAGGTTTACCTTGAGACTCCTGTGAAGCGGCCTTCTCTTCTAAATCTTTGACATTCCTCTCCAACATGCCAATCTTGTTGAATTGTTCGCGCATAATGTTGATCATGTAGGGCAAAGTGAAATCGTTTAGTCCATGGCGCCACGAAAGCTCCATGATTACGTCCGGTCGCATAAGATCGTAGCACACATAGAGCATGGCGGCAAAGCATTCTCGGTTTCCAATTTCGACAAAGTATTGCAAAAGCTCCTCTGCGATATCGGTGCTCTTGGAATCAGCGGCGGTTTCCATTGCGTCCTTGAACAGTTTGTCTTGTTTGGACAGAGCAATGGATTGCTGCCATCTCTTGTTTTGCTTGTACAAATGAGCCGCAATACGTCGGAATTCTAGGAGCTCGTGATTCTCCAGCCTTTGGGCTAAGGTGATGCTGTCGAAATTATCATAGGTGTCGATAGAATCGCGTAATGCCGCATAATCTTCCTCCTCGATGAGTAAATCATTGTAGGCAGTGTTGACAGCCTTGTTGTTGGCATTCTGAACAGACACCAGGTATGCACGGATGAGTGGAACGTTGTCAGATTTCTCAAACATTTGCACGACCCTGGTGTGATCAATACGAGGCGTCAATGTGGCAAGTATATCGGGAAGAAGCATAGGTTGCTCGTTCAGATAGAAACGGAGAGCCTACACAACATCAACAGTCAACATCAAATCCCACCCTCTCTAGTGTTGCTGTAAACTTACCTTGTAGAAAACTTCTGTATTGCCAACCTTCACAATGATGTCCTTGAAAGCTTGGTGCTCCCAAGCATCTGGGGAATGTTCCATCATTGCAGCGGCGGCATTATCATATTCGTCATAGTGAACGTAGAGAAATACCAGCTCCCGCCATAGATGTGCTTCTTCGCAGGAGCGGATGACTTTGGGAATGTTGATGCGAGCGACGAACAGCTTGAGGTGTTCCATCAGCATCTCTGGGCGATATTTGGCATAAAGGATCGCTAGTTCTGTGAACATGCCCATATGCGCTCTCTCTAATCCCAGACCAGCTTCCAATAATGCGATGAGCTCGTCAAAGTAGCCGTTGCGCTCGTAAGTGCGAATGAGCTCCTCTAGTTCTTCAGCGTGGACGACAATGTGAAGACCACAGATTTGTGCCAGGCGGAATTCCTTATTCTCGATACAAGCCGCATTGACTTCCTTCCATACCTTGGTGCTATTGGCTTTGCGGGCGCAATCAACGGCTTGCTGATACTCGCCAATGTAAACCAACGTAGAAGCAAGACGAGCATAATTGGAAATACTTGAGAACAAGATCCTGGCCGCCTCGTACATTCGGTCGTCAAAACACCTATCACCGACTGCTTGAATCTGGGCAATGTTTGGACTAGAGAGGAAGTCTTCCATGTCGCTTAGCCTGTTTGTCTTGGCGTAAGCAAACAGGAGCTCGGTCTCTATGAATGGTTCTCGCGAATGCTTTCGGGCAATTTGCAAGTAGCGGACTAAATCGTCGTATTTATCAGCTCTGGAAGCATAGGCAACCACTTCCATATAGTTGCTGGGATCGTTAGCCCGGATGTAGGAGTCAATGGAGTCCTTGATGCGCATGTTGTCCAATTGGGCTTTAGCAAGCTTGCTCCAAGTCTCGGGTTGGTCGGATTTTTCGGCGAATTCATAAGCACGATCCAGGTTATCGACATTGTTGATGAGCACGTCGATGGCTTCGGCGTTCAGGTGGTATTTTTGATAGATGGTGAAACCTTCTTCATTAAGACCGGCATCTATCGCAAGCTTGGCAATTTCCGGAGCATCATAGTTGTCGAGGCGAGTAACATATTCCATGACTTTTGAGTGATCAGCCTTGATCGCAGTGAGAATGAGAAGGTTCTGCAGGTTACGGTTGTCGCTGAATGCGGAATTCTCCAAGACAATCTTCTCAAGGAGCTCTATTAATTCGTTTGGTAGGTCAGCCGCCATGAAGGCCTTGACAGTAATAGAGACATCCTCGGGATCCGAGGACTCTTGAAGCGCTGTTCCAACGACTTGGTCGATCAGCTGACGACGATATTGGTTAGACTCGCGAAGGACATGTCCCCAAAGTGTGGGATCCCGTCTCTTGACTAAATATCTGGCCTGGTGCTTGAACATTGAGTTCTCGTTGGTGATGTTGACAAGTTCATAATCGCACTGTCCCTTTTGGTAACAGATGAATGCAAGATAAGGATCCCGCTTCTCGCAGAATTTTCCAATAGCCTTGGGATCGTAAAAGTCGTTCTCTTTTAAGAAAGGTTCAGGGTTATTGTTCGTGTCGATATAGATCTTCGCGAGGGTGTTGTAGACTTCAGTGTCCTGACTGCCTTCGTTGACACGGATTTCCAACCACGGTAGCAGTAACTTGAGACGGTTGCGTTTCTCTACCTCATCCGACAATTGATCAACAGGAACAGGCCCCTTGACGGACATCAATAAATTCTTGATGACTGTCTCGTCACAGCCAACGTCGAGAAGGCCGCCAATGACCTCGGGAGTGCGAGAGGGATTGACTTGCTGAACATACACTTCGATGTACTTTTCCAAGTGGTTGTGGTAAAGATAGAGGACGAGATCGTGAACAAAATCGAAACGGTCGCATACGATGATAAGAGGAAGTTGGTCGCTGAGTTTTGCCTCCTTGAGGAAATTCTTGACCTTCTCTGGGTCATAGTAGTTGCTTTCGCGACAAATACGCTCCACCTCCTTCATTTGACCAGTGCGGCAAGCTGCTTGAATGTACTTGAAATGGACAAGAGGATCTTGACTGAGGTTCACAATGGATCCGAGATAATAGTACAGGCCTTCGTTCGTCTTGTAGCTCTCAAACAAATCGATCAAGTTGTGGGGTTGCAATTGCTCGGAATATTTGGTCGCCACTTGTACGCAGATCTGCAAGTTCTGGCGGAGGTTCGTTGCGAGCATTTCCTTCAAACACTCCAAAGTTTGATCAACCGAGAGACGCCCAAAGTAGTTCACCGCCCATTCCGGGTTCAATGAGCTGGTATGAGGCAGAATCCTTTTGATATCATGGATATCGGTGTAATGCTCAAGGGCACGTTGATAGAGACCAGCTTTCTCACACAATGGACCGATGACGGACTTGTCATAGTGCGTGAACATTTCGCTGCCAAGAATGGCATCGGCAACTTGCGGAGCATGCACCAAGTTCAATTCGAGCACTCGCGTTTGAAGGGCGCCTTGCTCTGGGTTGTCACCAGCCAATGCGTCCAACAAGAATGAGGTAGCCTGTTGAATCAAATTTTGCGACATAAACACATCCACGATGCGATCAAGATCAAGTAACGGGCCCTCTTCATCCTTGGCGAGTAAAGTAGCGAATTCCGCGCCCCTTTCAGGATCGATTCGCATAATATGTTGGAGGAGCGAGGCATAATCCGGTTGATATCCCACCTTCTTGGCATAGAGTATGATTTTGCTGTACTGTTGCGTCTCTGCGAAGCAAGCAATAACCTTGTTCGGTACTTCAGCCCGGAGATATACTGAAAGAGCCAAAGTGAGATCGTACTGCTTCACCAGATCACCGAGTTCTTCGCTGCACTCCAGTTTATCCTCCTTCAACCACTTCTCCAGCAATTGTTTGCGCCCTTGGAGTAAAACAGGTCGAGAAAGCTCCAAAGATTCGTAACGATTGAGTTTTCCCCTCTCGAGCAATATACCAAAGTATTGCAAAATGGGCGAGGGGCCGGCTTGCCCAGCAGGAATTTGCTTGAACCGGTCAATGGTCTGGGGAGTACGCAGTATGCCCTGATGGAATGCGTTAATATGTCTTTCACTTAGATCAAAATGCAGACGTACCCTTGGAGAGCTAGCGGCTACTTTGGCGGCTTCGGAGAAGTTGCCAGAAGCGAACAACTGATTGAAGCGTTGAACATACAAGTCATCGGCACCGGGCAAACCATTGCGTGAAGCAAGTCGTATCGCCAAATCCATGTTGCCAAGAGTATTCATGATGTAGGGAATAATCGTGTTCTCGTCAACAGTGACCGATAGAACCTGGAATCATCCAAGGCTCTAGAGACAATCGCATATATATATCGGTCGACTTACCTGTCCCTTCTTGTTGATGGCAATGATACCGCCCGTGGATTCGTGGTCGGCAGTTATGAAGATGGTGTCGCCACTAATTCTATTCATGTATATGCATGTACCCGTCTCCAAGTCATACAAGTGTATGAAGCCAAACTTGGTGACCATATAGATGATGTCGTATTTTTTGGAGACTTGCATCGCGACGGGGAAGTCTTGCGTGGCTTCAGCCGGGAAGTAGATATCGACAGCGCATTTCTGGAAACGAGGTTGGCCTTCTTTAGGATCGACTTCGATGATGTGAAGCTTGGCACCGGTAGCGGTGCGCACAGCGAATGTGAACAATTTGGATGGTCCAGGGGAGCCTTCCAAGGTGAGTTCTGCAAAAGCTGCCGCATGGCCTTCGATAGGCTGACTCACGCCGCGATCCCGAGAGTACAATTGCATAGCGCCCACTACGCGATTTTGTTGAGCAGTAATGCCAACAAGCACCATCCATTTGTCATCAGAATTGACCTTGTAGTTAATAATCTGACAGCCGCTTAGGTTGGCGTGACGGTCAAACACCTTCTGAGGTTGAGATTCCCCTTCCATAGACCAATGATACACAGCTGTATCAGTCACCAATCCCAGGGTTTTGACCGAAATCCACTTCCAAAAGACAACATCCTCGTGCATGACATGCGATTTTACTTTGGACTTCATCTCAATGTTGAAAATCTGCAGTTGTCGGTTTGCTGTAGTCATCAAAGTCAGCGGTGATTGCTCTACGGGCAGGCCAATCAGCACCTACCTTTGAGAGCCATGACTTTTGAGACAGGATTCATGATGACGGAATCAGCGGTAATGGGTCGGCGCAAGATATCATTTCCTTGAGCCATATCTATGATTGCGACTTGATTCTGCTCATTCACCTTTTCCCGTACGCATATGAAGCGATCCGACTCCATTGTGACCGTGTTAAAGCTTATAGAGGCTACATTGATGCCCAGCTGCGTGAGCTGTTATAAGGCGCAGTTGTTATTAGTAAATGGCTACCGGCAAAGCAAGCCAAACGCATTGGAAACCCATGTTGAAGGAGACGACGTCACCAAGACGATAGGCATCTCGCCTGAAGCCGCGCGGTAACCAAGCGTAATATCGGCGAAGCGACCTGCGATGCGCAAGCTACCCATTCCCATTATCTCCCGACACATACCTGAGCATGTTCCTGGAACTTGATGGGTAATTGTTCCCCCATCTTGGACCACAAGTAAACTGTCGTACGCCGTCGACACTAACAAGCAGGGGTATAGATAGAATAGGTCACCCTTGACCTATATGGAGCCAGCACAAGCTTACACGTGAGCATAACACTAGGAGTAGCCTGTATCCCATACTCACACTCTGAGGAACAAGAGAAAGCCCGTGAGATGTCTATGGCTAACGAACGTCTACCTGCACGGAAGCCGACCAAGTGATGTCAGTTTTGATGACGTCGCTAATTTATTTCCGGTTGAAGCGAAGATTAAGTTCATTTTATACAGAGCCCATATTACACAATCAGCAGAGTATCCTGTTGGCGAGATCGCATCGCACTATCCTGGTCTATTCTATCGATTGAATGAGCGTAATGTTGTCTCCTTTTAGCAGTATGCGACCTAGAGAAGAAACAACGTTCAATAACGGAGCGCGTAACAACAGAGCTTGATCGTATCATTGGACTAACCTATGGGTTGCCTGAATCCCTTTTTTGTGTATACTTCCTCTGCATCATCGAGTACCAGGTTCATGAATTCGTCAAAGCCCTATTGAAGAGCGCGCCATGTTAGCCATACATGTCTTTGGATATCCACCGCCAGAAACAAAAGGTCACCAAAGACTGGTGTGCTCCACAGCCCATTGAAAAGACCTTCGAGCGACGATGCAGCGTAGCAAAGCGCCTCATGTCTTGAGCACAGCCCACATGTACTTCAATACTCACGATAATGCGACCCTCGATCCGAAGATCAGTCTGTTCAAAAAGCCAAATCTGCACCTTGGAACGCTAGACAATAAACTTGCCATCAGTATTCTGAGCGCGACAAGTGCATTTGTACGACTCAAATGTGCACTTACGTTCTGCAGATACCTGAATATCAGGTTCTAGAGAGGTGGTGAAGAGGATCCAGTTAGCGTGGAATCCTAAATGTTGAGACACGAGTTTTGAAGCACTTACAATGGGCTGCACCATAATTTTTTGAACTTTGGTCGACATGCTGGTAGATTGTGTGGTGGTGCGACGTCAAGGGAACGATTTCAAGGTTGATCGCGCAAAGCTTTCTTTCGACCAAGGTGAGAATTCGTGAATTGATGACGTGCAAAATTTGGCTGTGCCATTTTTCTAGTAGATGAATGCTGTACATTGAATGTCCTTTATTGCTCTATTTACAATCCATATGCTTCGGCCCTCTTTCCACGGTTCTTTGCCCACCATCCTCGTAGAGCACCTCGCTTGATGCACCAAACGAAGAGCAAGACGAGCAAGATCAGCACAACAACAAACGCCACCACAATGCCAATGATAGCGCCAGTGCTGAGACCAGGGAGGAGAGTGGGTCTTCCTGGTGGTATGGTCGTATACGGCGGATCACTTTGCGAATTCAAGACTTGATATGCCATGAGTCCGACAAAGGGCGCGTTGTAGTCAAGCGCGACTTCGGTTTGGGTGTAATCGGCGCGATCATCCGAAAAGTAGTCATCCTTGGCTGGTCCACCGACGATGGCTCCGTATAGGGTATGCAAAGACACTACAGGCGAACCATCGATGTTGCTGATATCATCACCACCGGACGATTTTGCATCATGCGGGTTTTGTGGAGAGTTCTATGATTTGTGTGAGCACGCGCAAGCTCTTCGCACTCTCATGGCTTACCGGATGCACTCCCACAACGTAAGGCGTCTTTTCAGGGTTAACTCCCAAGACATAGTCAATTTGCGACATTGCGAATTGGCGATAACTTTGCGCATTAGGCGGATTCGTCTCGCAATGTATAAGCGCTAGCAGAGCTGAATCCATAGCTGGAATGAGGGAGTTGTCGTTGGACGCTGCATTACACCACATCAGACCTCCTCCTGTTCGCGTACATCCCGAGAGTTGGTTATTGGAAACAGCGTCCATGAAGCTATTGGCGCACTTGGCATATTTTGTGTTCGTGCTGTCCAATTTAGCTCCGAGCACGCATGTGGCCACAGATTGATCAGACCAATCCATGGGAGCCTGATCGTTGGACACAGAAAAGCTATCGAAATAGTTTGACGCCTTTGTAAGATAGCTTGAATCGTTTGTAGCTCTATATAGCCATTGCGCACCAAACACGAGTTTGTCGCCATACTGACTGGTAGGATAAAATGATTGTTGGTCTTTTGGAACGGAATTGAGGTAAATCTGCTGCGGCGATGACTCGGCAAAAGCATACGCATCCTTTGCATGTTGCAAAAGCTGATCCGCGTAGGTGGCGTTGTTGAACACGGAACGGAAAAGTATAGAGTTCGCCGCAAAAGCAGACGCAACAAGTGCTGCGAGGTCAGTGCCAGTGTTGTTGGATGTAATCAAAAATGTTGGTCTTGGCAGGGGAATGTCGGTGTCTACGGAACGCATAAGTCGAGTGTCGACATGTCACTTGTAGGTATTTTCTCACCTGGGCCCCAGTAGTTGTTGTCTAGAGTGCCGTTTCCTACCTGCGCAACAATGACATTGGGTTTAGGATGGGCATTCATGAGCCAGTCCATGCCCCACTTGAGCATATCACGCACGTAACCATCTTGCACCGCCAGCTGAAATCCTTGAAACCATTCAATGGCTCCCCAAGCGACAATGGTCATCGAATAGGCCATGGGAAGGGTAAATTTCACATAATCTCCTGCGTCAAAGTACCCTGCGGCAAGATTCAGGCCTACGTCGGAACCATCAGACAACGTCGAAGCATTTCTCCTGCGGAAGAGAAGTTGATGAGGGGTGTGGAGGCAAAGCAGACAGTTAACCTGTACTTACCATGTGACCCTGTTGTTTGGCCAGAGAGGCCCAGCCCTCTGTGCTTCGTAAAACCAAAGTGAGTCATTCAAGAGAAGAGCATAGTTCGGGTTTGGCGCGAATCCACCAGGTGTTGTTCCTGTAGGTTGTGGTATAAAGCCTGAGGACGGCGAACTGATGGCGATAGCTGAAGCAGTAGGCGAGGGCAAGCTGCTACTTTGATCTGTAGAATTCTGACCTTGTACAACGGAAAACCCGGCAACAAGGAGACCGAAACACTTTGCGAGAGTCCAACGTTGACGCCCGCCGCAGACACTAGGATGCCGCATACTTGCACAAGAAAGTATTTTGTGCTCAATAGGTTGCTGTCACCGAAGCATCACAGTCCAGAACAAGCTGCAGTGGAATGAGTACCAAGCGGTGCCCTTTTAAACGCTCTCCAGGGAAGTGTTCTTTGATTCCACACCCGATTCTATTTATGGCAGCCTGATTGGCCAATAGGAAAGCGCCCCCGTTTAAATCGCATTAAGAGATCAAAAGAAATATAGGAGAGTAGTAAAGGATTGGCCCAACGATGAGGAAAGTCGCAATCATGTCTGCATGTTTCAAATTGACGTTTAATTAGAGTTCTGTACAAATAGTGGGTAGCGGCCGATCAGGCAACTAATCCACGTCTTTTCGCTTGGCATAGCCACATGGTCCTGCGCCCCTTTCCTAATATAGCATGAATTTAACCCCGCCAAGTGGTACCCTGGATACTGAAGGCCTTGGAGGGACCGTTCTCGCCAGGAATACTATTCCCATGTTCTGTATCTCCACGCCAGTCATTCCTAAATTTTCTTTAATTTCATTGGTCAACTTCTTACAGCAGCGAATACTACAGCTACATGTAGCGCAACACTGCCCTGAATATCCTCGTGCTAATTCAAGTCAACACGTGTCCGGATTTAACATGCATGTATGGAATTCGTAACTGTAATTATTAACTATAACCTTAAAGGTGTCGCTGCGAGCATTGGCGCTCAATGG
Source organism: Bifiguratus adelaidae (assembly GCA_002261195.1). NCBI lineage: Eukaryota > Fungi > Mucoromycota > Endogonomycetes > Endogonales > Bifiguratus > Bifiguratus adelaidae. The sequence continues at coordinate 71,876 of MVBO01000037.1, forward strand.
GACCTTGCGACTATATGGTTGGGACAATTCCCGGTTCAAAGACTTTCCATTACATTAACTTACTAGCAGTGAACGTATAGTACAGACCTTCGTATCATGGTCTTCCGTGCGCGTTCGAGTTCTAGCAAAGCTATTGTATGCGCCCAGTCTATGCCCCTTTCGCCATGCAGCTCTGTAGGATAGGGACCGACAAATTCCCCCATGGGAGTACGGGGCCAAGCCCATTTACAACCTGTACCTGCCGCCTTCCGTACAATAAAAATGATCAGTGACATCTTTCATGGTTGATAAATTTGAGCTGCCTGAATTGAATACTTCGATCAAAGTGAGGATGTAGCCGACCTTTATTTTGGCAAGTGACGAGACGAGGTGTCCAGAGGGCTGTGAGAACAACCATCAAAAATTCCGTAAATTAGGAAGGAATGGCGCAAATATTCTTTGACAGTCCGCTAGTAAGCACCGCTAAGCTAGAGAGGTTGCTGTGAGTACCGGCGCAAGCGCGGAAATAGGGCATAGCTTCCTTGGCCGAACAAGGCCCTCGGGAAATCGTTTTAGTGTGGAAAATGATAACCTTCTATTTCGAGGCCATTTAAGCGCCGATTTATCGTTTGGGCATAACGTGTACATGAAGCAAAACTTGATAATCGTATGCGCGCGTTTCAAGTTCATCGCCCGAAGCGTCGGCGCACGAACTTCCTTTGTTTCACGATTGGCTGGCCGGAGTTCGTGGCGATTGAGCCCTGAAGAAGCTGTAGGTCAATGGACTGCGTCAGCATTATAGCAGGACTCATGGCTTTGAGACTATCCTGTCTAGGTTTGTCCTGCTTCTTGGATCTTAACAAGGATACGATACCCTTCGCGTCTTTAACCTTCTTCATGCAAGCCGTTAGCTCTTTGCATGCGCGCACTCTTAGGCTGCGCTGCCTTGCGATGCGCGTCGGAGATCAAACTGTCCAGCAACTGCCGAGCTACAGAAGCTCTGGTGTTGAACACATCTGAACATGCGCAACAAACAAGTAGATGTCACCTTGTCATCTTCTGGGCATTCGACAACTGTTGCCCTCAGTTTTAATAGACATCAGGGGATGCAGACGGAAATATGAACAGCAACGCACTTACCCTCTTGTATACTTTGGCAAAAGTTCGCCAACGAAGTACCTCAAGGTAAATCCTAATAAAGAGGCTCTCGTTCAGTCTCTGCCAACGATGTATACCGTTTCGAATACACGTACTGGTGAGCGAGTCTGAGGTGATCTCTCAACATTTGTTACTTTGACAAGTTTGGTCATTGCAGAGGGGGCAAATTGTCGCCACGGATACATGTTGATCGGCCGAAATCACGATAGAAAGGCAAGGGGCTGTCGCTATATACAGGCGACCAGGCAAAGACATGCTGACCACACATAGTCATAGTGCTGATTATGGATACAACAGTGACAGCTAATTGATAACCAAGATAGAGTGCACATATATCACCCTTACGAATGCGTTTCAAGTATCCTAGACAGACAAAAGCCAGTGTCTCCCGAGAGTTCCTCGGAAAAGCTACGACCAGGGAAATTTGCCGTTTTGAGATAGAGAATCGAGCACGAGACAGCGCATGCTAGCAAATCTCTGCTGTATACTCGTCGAATGCAGAGTCCTACAAGTTGATCGGGCAACACCGACGAGTCACAGCGCCATGTTCGGCAATACCTTTTTGCGAAAGTGTCAATGACAGGAACTTCCAAAAAGGGCAAAATCATACGCAATTGACCGCTCCCCTGAGGTGGTCTGGTTAAACCATTTGCCGACTTGAAACCTTTTTGATGGTCCTTGGCTTGGCTGATGACACTGTTCTCTCGTTTACCAGCGTATATACACTCTGCAATATAGACATACAGGAACTGTACAAGCTACAACTGCAATGATGCAGTCCTCAGAGCCTACTTCACCTACAGAAGACTCCCTGCAGCATAAATCCGATCTTACGGATTCGACTTTGACTACTGAACAACCGCCACAATCGATAGGGGAGCACGGTGTCGAGGCATTAGCTGACGACGAAACGGCTTCCACACAATCACTCACCGGTACGCATGTTGAGGACACTGCACCATACCCGTCGTCTGCTCCAGACCAACAAATAGAGCCTATCGGCAAAGTCCATGGCCAACATCATCACCATATCTCGTTTACAAAGAAGCTAGTACGACTTTTACAAGGCAAAAAACCTTCAAAGGATGAAGACCCTCAAGACTTTCCGCCCAAGAAGAAGGCTTTCATCATCTTTATGGTCGCTTTTGCCGGTTTTATTTCCCCAATCACCAGTAATGTATATGTAAGTGGTCGCTCTCACATGCTCAGTTGCACAAGTGCTCATGGTCATATGGTCAGTTACCCGCCATCCTCGACATTCAAACCGCCCTCAATACCAACGCCGTCGTCATCAATGCCACCAGTGAGTTAGCTTGATTCCATGCACATGACCTCAAATTCATCAGTGATATAGTTGCTGTGTATATCCTCATGATGGGAATAGCGCCTCTTGGCTGGGCGTCATTTTCTGATCACTTCCATACCCGTCGACAAATATATGTCATCTCGCTCGCTATTCATACTGTCGCGTCTTGCATTTGTGCTATTTCGAATTCCATTGGCCTCTTCTTTGTAATGCGTATCATTCAGAGTATCGGAGGCTCTGCTGTCCAGAGTGTAGGCGCCGGTACGGTTAGCGATCTTTACATACCCAGTCAACGTGGTCGAGCTTTCTCTTTCTATTCCCTTGGACCTATGGTAAAGCTTTTACTCGGTGATGTCATTGAACGAGCCTGTACTGACTCACTGAATGTCGTGTAGATTGGACCGTTGCTCGGACCCATTGTTGGTGGATACCTTGACCAATACCTTACGTGGCGTAGCATCTTTTGGTTCCTTGCCATCCGTAAGTTAAGGCAAACTTTTCATGTCGCAATATCCATCTAACAGCCATTGATAGTCGGCGGCGTGATCAACATTGCCATCCTGTTCTTTTTGCCAGAAACATTCCGAAGATACGTCCCGGCGCCGCTTGCAATACAACCCACGACTGGCAATACCGAGGCTATTCAACAGCCAGACGCCGAGAAAGCGGTCGATCCGAAAGCTCTGGAAGCGCAAGGCGGAGTTCGCAAATGCCGCCATTTCGTCAACCCAATTGCTCCTCTCAAACTCTTGAAACTTCCCTTTGTCTGGCTCATCGCTTTTCAAGTGGGTATCGTGTTTGGAAGGTAAGCCATGTTGATGCTTCTCTGGTTCTGTTTTGACACTTGACTTAGTTACTTTCTCATCAATACCACGCTTCCTCGCTCCGAATCCGCTTATTACGGCCTTTCAAGCTCAACCACAGGTCTCACGTACATTGCTGGTGGTATTGGTAATATCCTTGGATCTCTCATTGGAGGGCGTTTGTCCGACTGGAATCTGCGACGACTCAAGGCCAAGCATCCCGAGGGTAGAGCCGTACCAGAGATGCGCCTAGCAACTGTATGGATCTCTGGCTTGATCATTATGCCCGCCGGTGCCTTGATCTTTGGATGGCTGGAAAAGAAGCGTGTCTACTTTATCTGGCCTTTGCTGGGCAATTTGATGTGTAAGTAGAGATGATGCTGCGTATGTCGACCCGGAGGCTGACAACTGCTCTAGTCGGCATGGGCTGCATGATGAATTTTAATGCCGTCTCCACGTTTTTTGTCGATGCATTCCCCAGAAAATCTGCTTCGTCGATCGCCGTCAACAACTTCGTTCGAAACATTCTCGCAACCGCAGCATCCATCGCTGCAGAGCCAATTTGGGTTGCGCTCGGTAACGGGTGGATGGGTGTCATTATTGCTGCTTTGAGTGTTATCAGTGTTGGTGCCAATGCGATTGTCATCAAGAACGGCGAGCGATGGCGAAAGCAGGCCCATTTGGATAGCACCGTGATGAACTAGACAATAAACTTGTACAACGCTACCAATTTTCCCGCCATTGCTGTCACCTCGCCAGTGTGCGTTATGTCTCTGCAGGATGTTTGAGGCACTGCCAAGAAGTCCACTCTGGGGGAATCGGATCGTTGGGCACGCACGGGGAGCAAGTATTTCAAAGTCAGTTCACTATCAAGTCCCTACAAATTTGCTCACAAGTCATTGCTTGCGCAAACGTACGCACGCTTACGTGATCCCATTTTCAGTCTTGGTCTAGTGTTCCACGGTAGTTTAGATTGCCTGAAGAGCTGTATATGGTGAGCAATTTGCACCCCGTCAGGGGTCTTACGGATCCGGACAATAATTTTCCCATTTGGTACGCTTGCTCAGCAAATTACCAAGCGCGAGAAAGTTGAACTGGCTTGTATGTATGCCTCTGTGAACAGTTGCCTACCTTAGAGTATCTTACCACCGCATCTCGGAACTTAGATACCACAGGCCCATGAGGGCTATTCGGACGATGACGCAGCAAGTTCCTCAACCTACGGCACTACAACGGAGCCGACGATACCTGCGGTCTCTTGTCGTCTCCGGGTCACCGTACGAAAGACCAGATCCACAACTCTTTGCTGTACACAAGAAATATACGATTCTCTTCCTTATATCACTGGCCGCTATGCTGGCACCCATGAGCTCGACCGTTTATGTACGTTTGTCTGGATAGGGCTTGTGTCGATACTAACCGTTGTCCTAGCTTCCAGCGATTCTCGATGTTCAATACGCGCTAAACACGAATGCCAATGTGATCAACACAACCAGTAAGTCATCTTTAGCGCTTTAAAGATGTTTAACAGCAGGATAGTCTCGGTGTTTATTCTCACTATGGGTGTCGCGGTATGTATACCATTGCCTATAATATCCCCTTGCTGATTGCCCGTTGTACAGCCATTAGTCTGGGCCACATGTTCCGATCACTTTCATACACGCCGTTGGATTTACCTTAGCTCCTTCCTCCTCCACACCATATCATCGATCCTATGTGCCGTGTCTACCTCATTATCTCTTTTTTTCGTCATGCGGGTGGTCAACGCGGTCGGTGGATCCGCTGTACAAAGTATCGGAGCCGGAACGGTGAGCGACATCTTTTTCCGTGAACAGCGCGGGCGCGCACTTGGTTATTTTGCGGTAGGGCCATTGGTGAGTAATGGCACGATGAGGTACAACATTGCACATTTACATCATGTTGTTCAGCTTGGACCGCTGATCGGACCGTTGATTGGAGGCTATCTCGCACAATATCTGGGTTGGCGAAGTATCTTTTGGTTCTTGGCCATCCGTGAGTACCTTTTCTACGAGTCTGATTGCCACTAGCTCACCCTACTCGCGCCTTCAGTGGGATGCTCGATCAATCTTCTCATCTTCTTTCTCTTGCCCGAAACCTATCGGCCGTTCGATTACGAGCTTCACGCGACACCAGCTGCTCGCATGGGTAAGGATGCCCTTACGGTGAATTTGGAAAGACAAGCCATCCAGTCCAATGCGCCAAAGAACAAATCACAACCCCACGTGGACAAGGTGGAGAATTCCGAATCGAGTAACACTGCGAGCGAGAAGGACAAGGAACAGGAATTGGAAGCCGATCGATCCGTCGATGCGCAGGACCCATCTTCCCGTCCGATACCTCCTAAAGCCAAACGTGGATCGTTGAATCCATTGATACCATTGGCTTGGATGCGATACCCCTTTGTAATCTTGGTGTCCTTTGCCGTAGGTACGGTGTTTGGAAGGTATAGTACGATCCGCGGGTTTGATCGACGGCTGACACGCTACGAAAAGCATGTTCCTCATCAATACGATTCTACCACGCATCTTTTATGAGCAATACGGATTTGGATCAGGCGAGACGGGGCTTAGTTTTCTGGCACCTGGGGCGGGTAATATATTGGGATCCCTGATTGGTGGTCGCCTCTCGGATAGAAATGTGAAGCGATTGCAAAAGAAGCATCCAGAGGGCAAGGCAGGTCCAGAAATGCGGCTGGCTACTGTGTGGATCAGTCAGTGCATCATCATACCCGCTGGCGCCATCATCTTTGGCTGGACCTTGCGCGGCGGTGTGACGGTGGCGGCCCCTCTGATAGGGTTATTTATCTGTAAGTGCATGCACCATGCATGTACCCTCATCGCTCATGCAACCCTCAGTTGGTCTAGGATGCATGATGACCTTCAATGCCGTGTCCACCTTCTTTGTGGACGCGTTCCCTGGTCGGTCTGCCTCAGCCATGGCCGTCAACAATTTTGTGCGCAATTTACTGGCTGCGGTTGCCTCGTTGATTGCTCAGCCCGTTTGGTTAGGCATTGGAACAGGATGGATGAGCATTTTGATTGCAGGATGGAATTTGCTCGCTGTTGCAGGGGTCTATCTCGTCATTCGATATGGCGAATCATGGAGGCATAGAGCTGGTTTTATCATGCGTTAATCTCTATAATACATGCGTTAACACCAGTCAATAAGCCTCGCTAGGCACGCGGCTCCTGCGGTTCCTGCGGTTATGACCGGATCCCCTTCCCGCGTCCCACTATAAAAAAAGGAATTCCGTCTGCGGAATGGCAGATCACACGTGATCTCTGTTCACGTAATGCATCGTAAGCGAGTAGGTGCGCGGCTGCAACGGAAAAAATTTCGCCGAGTCAGGCGAGGATAAATCATTTCGCCGAAAAATTTGTCATGACCCGAACTTTGCAACTTCCTGCGTAGACCCGTCCGTCTCCCACTAAAGCCGCGCTATACTAAGCCCTTTGACTCACGTGGAATTGGGGCTTTGCTTCTGCGCAAGCAGGAAGTTGCGCAGTGCACTGCATAACATCCGTTGGCCCATAGCCTCCATGGTATGAGGAGAGTATAGAGTGCATTGTATATGTGCGTGCTTGTATGCTTGTACGGCTGACATATGGACTTGTCAATGATGACAAAGCGCTTCTCTGACTAAACATGCGATTTTTTAATTCATTCCGCGAAAATCTGTCGCCGAATTCAACTTCGGCACTGGAATTCCGCCGAGAGCGCAGTCTTCACGATCCAAATGTGGAAAGCGGTTTGTTGTATAAAAGAACAAATTGCTCGCGGAGTCACGGTGGGATGTCCCTCCTGTTGTTTCGTCTACGGCTTGACCTCTGCAGAATACAAGCATGGTTAGAAAAGATTCCACGTACACGCCGCACCGTATAGAGAGTGTATTGCCTCTCAAGCGAAAGCGATTGACGCAGGCGTGCATGGGTTGCCGCCGAAAGAAGGTAAGGCTTACCTGCCTGTCGATGGGTTGAGCTCATTCCTGGCTGTAGATCAAATGCGATGGACATCGTCCACATTGTTATACATGCTTGAATGCCAACGTGGAGTGTGAGTACTCTACGGAATGCAAGAAGCGTGGCCCCAAAAAGGGTCACATTGTGGGCTCAGAAAAGCGCACGACAGACACGCAGAAGGCCATGACGCCCGATAAGGAAGATAGGGCCAAGCGCCGTTGTGGCCGACCTAGAAAAGCTCCAACACATGCCTATCGTCCTATGACGCCGTCCTCCACAGAATATGAGGATGATGACGACGATGACTATGTGTCATCGCCAGGATCTGATGCATCCTATCAACCTTCCTTTCCTATTCCATCTGAGCCGCTATCACCAATGTCCACCCTCTCGCACATTTCATCCTCACCTGTCCAGTCGTCACCTCTCCAACTCTTGGCATCTCCTTATAATGGCTCCTCATTTGCACCCTCGCCAAGCCTGTCATACGTGACAGAAATTTCTAATCCCCTCGATTTCGACTCCATTGTTCCCGATCTATCAGCCTCACCGACTTCCTCCCTCTCCTCCTCATTCTATTCATCCTATCTCGACTTTACTCCATCACCGATAGCTCAAGAAGATCCACTCACTGTCCTCTTGTTTGGCGGAGAGACTCAGAAGCAAGAAGACCTGAATCTCATTGCTCCCCTGGACTTTACAACTGGGTTCTATAACCCCATGATTTTTGAGATGGATACTGGCCTCTATTCTAATCAAGTCGGCCCATTGTATGGTTACTAAGCAGTGTGTAATGTAAAGATTTTTGTGTATGTGTATAAAGGACAATAGACCAAAAGCCCTTCGAGCGTTCGATCGCAGGCCGGCAACAAATTTTCCGCCATCGCCGATCTCTAGGGCTTAGTAGCCTGCTCCCTTGGCCCCTCTCCATGTGACCTCATGGACAATCTATTGGCTGCACTTGCATGCGCCGTGTGTGGTCGATTATGTCCGAGTCCAGTGACGCTGTCCTGTGGCCAAACCGTTTGTCGAGAATGTTTGCCTCCACCAACCACGGAGAAGAGACAGGTCAGTGACAAGGTCGAGTCACCACTGCCGACAATCTTGTCGTCAACGTTCACATCATCGTCATCCTCTTCCGAGTCGTCGCTCACCTTGCCTACGTCTTGTCCTGACCGTGCTTTTCCGGCGGCAAGCCCGTCAACCCATTTTACATGTCCAACAAAGCCGTGTACAAAGCCGCGACATGCTTACGCGGACTGCTGTGTGGACGTGACGGTCCAGAAGCTGACAGACGTTATGCGGATATGTCTTCAGAACGATGTCGTCTCTGAACAAGACGACACCATCACCACGCAATCCTCGATAGATACAAATCTCTTTCTGGCCGATGTAGAATGTCAAGTCTGCTATCTTCTCTTTTATCAACCCATCACCACACCCTGTGGCCACACATTCTGCAAGAGTTGCTTATTACGCTCGATCGATCATAATTCGGCCTGTCCTCTTTGTCGACATGCCTTGCCTGGATATCCCTTCTTTCATAACCACGCGCTCAATCATGCCATCGATACCTTTATTCAACATGCCTTTCCCACCCTGGTGACGGAACGAAGTAGGATCAATGAGCAAGAAAAGCTGGTCAATGTGGAACCCATCTTTGTCTGTTCGCTCGTCTTTCCCAAGATGCCTTGTTTCCTGCACGTGTTTGAACCAAGGTATCGATTGATGATGCGGCGGTGTACAGAATCGAAACGACGTCGGTTTGGCATGTGTCTACCCGCTTTGCCATCGGACGCACCTTTTCAAGATTACGGCACAATGGTGGAAATCTGTGGTGTGGAGATGTTGCCGGATGGCCGATCGTTGGTCGAAACGGTCGGTTCGCATCGTTTCAAAGTTCTCTCACGCGGTGTGGTGGACGGATACAATACGGCACAGATTGAGCGATGGGAAGATGTGGATCCGGATGAGGAGGAGCGATTGGAAGCTGAAGATTTACAAAAGGATGAGCATCTGGGCGTGGATGAGGAAGGACGGGTCCAGACGAACGCGGAAATGGTGGCCAAATGCGCCAGCTTCATTCATGAGCTATCGCATGCTTCTGCTCCTTGGTTGATGCGACGTCTATCGGCTACCTATGGGGCGATGCCGGATCCCGAACAGCACGTTGATTTCTCGTGGTGGGTCGCCTCAGTGATCCCTGTCGAGGATTATGAAAAGTATAGGCTACTCGAAACCAGGAGTGTGCGCGATCGTCTCAAGATGTTGTGCGCCTGGATCGATGCCTTGAACGATCAACGGTGGTTTGCACGGGGTGGATGCATGGTACAATAATGTGCATACTGTATACTATAGGATATAGGAATCGAAAACCCTCTTCTTTAAACTCTTTTATTGTTACAAGTGCGATGATTACACGCGGGCTCCCGAGGGTACCGTGGTGGGGTGTAATGGAACCGATTCCTGTCCATACAGGTTCCCCATCACCTCCATCAATTGCTTCACTCTACCCTTACCGCCCTTCTCCTTGCTCTTAGCTTCATGCTTTAAGAAGTGGTTAAAGGTCGCCAGATTGGGCTTCACGTCTCGGGCTTCCATGTCAAAGAAGAGGCGACGTGCCGTGCTCATGTCTTTGGCTTCAACGTGCCATCGAATAAGCGCATTGAAGACACTGACGGTGGGTTTCACATTGTAGAGAGGCATGAGGCGGGTATAAATGTCGTCCAACATGGCCAAATCGCCAGTGGGACCTTGAGAGTTGATGAGGGCGGCAAAGCTGGCAGCGTCGGGTTTAGGAGTAAGTGCAGCAGAGTGAGGTGAGGGTGACAGTTGATTGATGGGTGAAAAGGTGCGTGAAAAGAGGGAAAAGGCAGATTTGGCTTGTTGCGATTGTCCGTGAGCGCTGATGAGGATGTTGTAGGTCAACGTGATGGGTCGCACCTGGGCAGCCTCCATTTCGCGGTAGATGTCAAACACTTGCTGCGGTCGGTTGGCTTGCAAAGCTGCCTGCATGTAAAATGTGTAGGTGTAGGCCGATGCTTGCAAGCCTCGATGTCGTAGATCGGCCAAAAGGGTATCGCAGGTATGAATATCGCCAATGCGACTGAAGAAACTCAACAAATGATTGTAGTCTCGAATGTCTGGCGAGAGCTGTAAGGACTTAATGCGCTCCAAGACGTAAAAGAGCCGGTTCTTAACCGTCTCGATCTCGGCGTTGGTGGGTGTGTAATTGTGCTTGTTGAGTCGGAATGTTTGAAGTGCAAGGGAGTGATATTCGGTTGGAATGCAGGCAAGGTGACCAGAGTCATCCAGCGAGACATATGCATTCCAAGCAGCCTCTTGTTTTTGGGCTTGAACAGCCCCCAGCAGACGTCGAACCGTATTTACATTTGCCGTAGGCAGTTCTCCTCGCATTTCTGTGGGTTGAAACTGGTATTTGCTCTTTGAAGCATAACTCCGAGCCCGAGGCACTAAGGGCTTTACTGAGCTGCCCAACACTGGCCTGGCCTGCGACAATAACCGAATGGATCGCATGGCAGTGCGGAAACACAGAGAGGGGGAGAAAAAAGCGGTTGTCTAAGCCACTCCATTCAGAGGGTTGATTATGGCGCTCTTGTTCAGGTGAGTGTGAGCGCATGCTTTGCTTGGCTGACATGCTGTAGTGATTGCCCTGATTTGAAGCTTATCGCGAGGGGCAAGGTGAGGGATCTGTATGAGGTGGACGAGTCGTTGTTGCTCTTTGTAGCAACAGACCGTATTTCGGCGTTTGATGTGATTATGAAGAATGTAAGGGCTTGATATCGATGATTTAGGGCAGATAGATGACTGAAACGTCTTTTCCTCTTAGGCTATTGAGTCCAAGGGCAAGATTCTGACACAGATATCGGTCTTTTGGTTCAATTATCTCTCTTCCATCCTACCAAATCACCTCATCACATCCAATATCGACGAGATGCCTGCAACCGTCAAAAAGTATCAATCTCAATTGGAGGGACGTTGCTTGCTCGTCAAGAAACTCAAGGTATTACCCGTTGAAGCCATTGTGCGAGGGTACATTACCGGATCTGGATGGAAAGAGTATCAAAAGAAAGGCACGATCTGTGACATACCGCTACCAGCTGGCTTGGTAGAGAGCCAAAGGCTCGAAAAGCCGCTCTTTACACCAAGTACCAAGGCGGAAATTGGTGCTCATGGTAGGTATAATGGCTGCAAGGCTTCAAGGCTATAGCAGGCTTGGGCTTACCCAAGCTTCAGACGAGAACATCCATCCTTCCAAGGTTGCCGAGATCATTGGACAAGGTTTGGCGCAACAAATGGAACAAGCTGCCCTTTCACTGTATACGCAAGCTGCTGATTACGCAGCCAAGCACGGCATCATCATTGCTGACACTAAATTTGAGTTTGGCGTCGATGAACAAGGTCATCTTGTCCTAATTGATGAAGTTCTCACCCCAGGCAAGTCCATTAGGATTGCAGCTAAATGAAAATCATATGATTGCTCATCCCCTTCCCCATCTACTCACCAGATTCCTCTCGATTCTGGCCTGCCTCCAGTTACCAAGCAGGAAGGCCTCAAGACTCCTTTGACAAGCAATATCTCCGAGACTATCTAGAGTCCATTCAATTCAACAAGAAGGATGGTATTGAATTACCTCAACAAGTGATCCAACAAACCATGGCCAAGTACGTGGAAGCGTTCAAGATGCTCACCGGCCAAGAGCCAAGGCTATAGACCGCGCGCTGCATTCTTCGGATTGCCATTTTGGGAACGGTTCGACTGAAAGTTTAAGACGGGCTCCTGGTCGTTGCCATCCTCGAGCTTCCTTCTTCAGAGGTGCTGCAACGTCACCTCTTCTTTCCATAAACTTTGACTTTTCTTCGCCCTTGTTCTTTCCATCTTGTTCATCCTCCTTTGGTATACCTTCTTATTGCTGTGCAACCTTCATCATGCTTGCTGTAACGAGTGCGCCAGCCCCTGAGGAGCAGGGCGCTATAGTCTTTGACGGCGACAGCAAAGCACAACATGGCATGCGTATGGTGAATGGAAATGGTGCAGCCGAATCCATGGATTTGGTGGCCTACCTATGTGACCTTGATGTACGAGATGGTGTTGTGTTGAAGGCTTGATAAGGGTTAACTAACGGCGTTTTCATAGTGCGGAATGCAATGTCTGCTCGATAAAGTCAAGCAAGATATGCAAGCAGTCAAGGTAAGCTGTCTGATTCGATGATTGAACATCTACAGGCTTGTTGACCGATCCATCTGTCGCAGGATGCAACCATGTTCCTCAAAAAACGCGCGACAATTGAGGAGGAATACGGCAAGGTGCTCATCAAGTCATCACAAACCATGAGCGAACAGTTTGATCGCACAAACCCAAAGTCTGGGTACGTTTACACGACATCGTAGACCAATGTTAAGTTTCACTCATGATCTGTGAACGGTTTTAGAACTTTTGGCGACGTGTACATGTCCATGCTCAAGATTCATGAACACATCGGCGAACAGCGCATTGATTTCTCAAAAGAACTACTAGAGATTGCAGATGACTTGAATCTGCTTTACAAAGATACTGAAAAATCCCGAAAGGCGGTCAAAGAGGCTGGAGTAAAGCAAGACAAGCATCTGTTAGAAGTTGAAGCACAATTGGAAAAGGTAATTCGCTGACCATAGCTTTGCTGATCATATCTTAACGACATGTTTAGGCCAAGCAACGTTATGAAGCAGCCAGTGAAGATTGGGAGCGCTCGATCCTACAAAAGACTGGCGATCCGTTACAAAATAGCAAAAAGGGCTTGTTTAAGCAGTCAAAGACGATGGCACAACTTGGCCGTGTGGAGAAAGAGGCTCGACTGAAGGCCTCTCAAAGCAATCAGTCATACAAAAATCAATTGGTGATTACCAACGCAGCACGACGAGAATACTATCAATCGCATTTGCCCAAAATGCTTCAGGTATGGATGTTGTGCAACGGCCTAGCAGCAAGCCTAACGGCTGTGTCCTAGTCTCTCAAAGACATAGATGACGAATGTCAGGCAGCTCTTCGCTACCAACTGGCTCGCTATGCCTATGCCTTTGAGCAAGCCATGCTCAAGGATGGCATGGTGCTGGATAATGACGACGGCACAGGCATTCGATCAATTCTCGAAAAAATTGATCGTGAAGTCGACATACAGGATTACGTCAAGAGCTATGGTGGTCGTTCGGGCAAACGCAACAAATCCGAGATTCCGTACAAGGAGTACAATATGGTAAGTGCAAATCCATCCTCCGCCTCAGCTTACTCACGACCTCTTTCACAGTCATCCACAGCGCGATCTGTGCTTGGACATGCCTCGAAGCCCATATTCGGTGTCGACTTGGCGACACAAATGGAGCGAGACGGGGAAGAGGTTCCCCTTATCCTTGTTAAATGCGCACAAGCCGTCGAGACTCATGGCTTACAGACACAAGGCATTTACCGGTCATCCGGTACACACACAATCATTCAAAAGTTGCGTGCAGCTCTGGACCGCAATGTGGATGAGGTTGATCTAAACGCGGACGAGTACATTTCGGACATCAACAATATTGCGAGCGTGGTCAAGCTATGGTTTCGTGAACTTCCTGATCCGCTTTTCCCTCGAGACGCGTATGCTGGTTTCATACAAGCTGCTCGTAAGTCTCTTGCTGCTCTACCCTTGCCAGCGATTTCTAACGGGCCTCATAGAAATCCGGGATGAAAAACGGCGCATCATTGAAATTCATAGTCGAGTAAATGACCTTCCTGACCCCAATTATGCTACACTCAAATACCTCATGTGCCATCTTGACAAGTAAGTCCACCCCTGCTGGCATAGACCGTTCACTCACACGGCATTGCAGAGTACAGGCTAACCAGATTTACAACAAGATGGGCGCCGCCAATCTCTCTATTCTGTTTGCCCCAACGTTGATGGGAGGTGATTATTCGACCGTTGGCAACGGATCGGCTCAGCCAGGCGGTATGTCTCCCAATGCTCTCTTGCCTCTCAGTCCTCTTGCCTCTCACGCCTTCTCCGAGGACGTGGCTAAAATGGCGGATATGGGTATACAAGCCAAGGTGATTGAGACCATATTAGAGAACTATAGGGTTATTTTTGAACCTGATGATGAATAGTTTGACTGTTTTATACCTTTGACTCATTGTACAGCAGCCAGATAGTCTAGTCCACAAGAGCAATTAGAGTTTACTTCTCGCCTCAGGCTTAAGCTTGCAGTGACATCTACAGAACAATTGAATGCATCAGTACATAGAGCATAAGAGGACAGGTACACGATGATCGAGTCATGCTGGCGATCAGACGCTGCCCATACCGGGAGTGGTGGGTCCAACATGCCAAGATTACCATAGAGGTGGGTTCACCCGCTTCCAAGGAAACGAGGGTCCTCTACTTTGCGGTACTCTTGTTTCGTGGACGCGTGAGAGTATCATCATCTCTTCAGCATGACTCCCCAGTGGTGTCAATCCTTACCTTTGCAAAAAGGCCACGCAGCAGAATCAAACACGCACGCCCTTCTTAAATTTTTTCGAGTGACGTCATCGTTCCTGATTCCGTTGTTAAGCGTTCTACGCTGAAGCAAACTCTCCTCTCATCCGGATGGCTACCGCTCATCATACCCACGACGTCAAGATTGGCGTTATTGGGGGATCAGGTCTTTACCACTTAGATCACCTCGAATTTATTGAGGAGGTTAATCCCATCACAGTAAGATTTATCCGCTTTGTCCGTTAATAAGGTACACTAACGATGGTTCTAGCCTTGGGGATATCCTTCCGACAAGATTATCATTTCCAAGACTGCTTCCGGCACGAAGATTGCTTTCCTCGCGCGACATGGCAAAGGACACTATCTAACGCCGTCTGAAGTCCCATCACGCGCGAATATGGCAGCATTGAAGCATTTGGGCTGTGAGGTGATTTTGGCGTTTTCTGCTGTCGGTTCTTTGAGAGAGGAAATTCCTCCTTGCGACTTTGTCTTGCCGGATCAAGTCATTGATCGCACCAAGGGAATTCGCCCGTCGACATTTTTCGAGAACGGTCTCGTCGCTCACGCCATGTTTGCCGATCCTTTTCATCGCGGCTTATCTGATCTTATTTACAAACACGCTTCGGTTCTCGAGGGTAACGCCAAACTACATCAAGGGAAGACCATGGTATGCATGGAAGGACCGCAGTTCTCGACGCGTGCCGAATCTCACATGTACCGCTCTTGGGGAGCTGACGTGATCAACATGTCGGCGCTTCCGGAAGCCAAGTTGGCTCGTGAGGCGGAAGTCGCTTATCAAATGATCTGCATGTCGACAGACTATGACTGCTGGAGGGAGGAGGATGAAGGTGTTACAGTTGAGGTGGTGATGCAAAACATGGTCAACAACTCGGGAAACGCCAAGCGTCTCTTGGAAGCCATCATTCCCGATGTCGAGAAGGCTGTAGTGGAGAACACCTTGAAACCCAACTACAAGGGTGCCATGAAGTTTGCTGGGATGACGACTATGGATAAGAGAAACAAGGAGACCGTTAAGAAATTGGAATACCTCCATCCCGGCTACTACAGCTGAGCTGTATCCCCGACATTCGTTACAAGTACATTCTAGTCACAATTCATAGATGCAAAATGGCCTATATTATACATGTATGCATGCCATTGAATAGAAATGATTTCTATGTTGATGTAATTTTGCTTTTGCCCGTTTTTGCACGGTTGGGTCGACCAGCTGGCTTGATTGGTTTCTTACCATTGGACTTACGCGAGCCTGAGCCTTTTGCATTTGGACGATCAAATTGGCCAGGCTTTTTGGTATTTGGCTTGCCGTCTCGTTTAGCCTTCTTTCGTTTGCCTTCGTCCATATCGGAAGCCTAAATAGAGGTCAGCATCGCCAGCCTCCATGACAAATTTAATGCTTACCTTCCGCTTCTTGTTGATGGATATGGTATTTGGATCTTGTCGCTCACGCGCCCGCTTTTGTCGCTCCTCTCGCCGCACATTGACCTCGGTGTTCTCAATCGAAAATTCGACGATGAATCGCTTCTTGTCACCGAACACTTTGGGATTATTGTTGAGATATCGCAGGGCGGCCAAAGCATGGGCATGGGTAGAGTACTCGAGAAAGCCATATCCTTTGGATCGCATTTTTTGTGTGCTTGGATCGACACGGTCCTTGCTGCGAATGATCTTGGCTTGCGTAATCTTTGGTCTGTATTGCCATCCTTCCTCTTTCTCAAGCTTGGTAAGATCATCACGTTGACCGGACTTGACTTCATTCTTGAAGGAGTCGATTGCAGATTGTCCAAGTTTCTTGAGAGCGACCTCGTCAACCTTGACGGGTAGATTACGAATCGACAGGCGTACCTTGGAGATATAAAGTGACGGGTTGGAAGCGAGCAACTTCTTTCGCGCAGAGTATGACATTTGACGTTTTTGCAATTCTGAGGCGGCGATGGCGGATGCAGCGGGAGTATCCGGGAAGATCACACCCTCCTTCATCAGGTAAATATTTCGCTTGTCCTCGCGTTCACGCTTTCTTGTGTTGGCATCCGCCAGTTTGGAGGCTTCTCCACGATCGACTGCCCGCGTAACATCAAGCGTTCGACCAAGCAGTGCGAATTTGAGACCGATACCGCTTCCAGGATCAGGAGTAAGCACTGATTTGTGAGTGGGAAGAATACCTTGCTTCTTCTTTTCCTTGCCAGACAACATGTGTTGTGGAAGTGCAGATGGATCAAAATTGGCCGGATCAAGTTGAGACATTTCTTTGAGCTGCTCAGCTTCTTCCAAGCAAGCATCCGCAGATTCCTTCGATCGGAAGCAGACAAAAGCTGTTCCACGACTGCGGCCGGTTTCGTGATCCATGGTGATCTTAGCATATCGGACGGGGCCCCACACGGAGAACAAGGATCGCAGATCAGGTTCTGTGGTGTCAAAGGGTATATTGCGAATGAAAAGTGTTGTGCCTTCGGATGGGGATGGGAGATCGGCACGCAGAGGCTTTTCTGTGGCGTCGGTGGTCTTGCTGCTCCCTGCGGCCTTGTCCTGTTCGACATCCGAGTTTTCGTCACTGCTCTCCCTTTCCTCTTCATCGTTCTCTTCATCCTCATCATCCTCATCACCCTCCTCTTCCTCCTCTTCCTCGCCCTCGTCAGACTCCTCTTGCTCACTGCCGCTCTCGGCATCGAGGTCGACGTCGCCGTTTGCCGTCTGTGCTGTTTCGGTCGAAGGGGCCTCCGTATCCACGTCCATGGCATCAGCCGATGGCGTCTCGGCCTCTTCTTCCTCAGCTGCTTGGGCTTCACTTTGTTGGAATTTGGTCTTGTCAACAGCCCAATCCACTGCGACTGGTCTGCCATCGATCTGTGTCCCATTGATGCCCTCTAATGCGTTAGAGGCATCGCTTACATTTCGAAATTGAATGAAGGCAAAGCCTTTGAGTGGGCCTCCATTGTATTTTCGAGGCAAAACTACCTCGACGACCTCGCCATACGATGAAAATATATTGTTGAGTTGCTGTTCGCGACACTACAAAGCGAATAAGTTGAGGCAACCACAACGAACATTGACTTACACTCCAGGGCAAATTTCGAATAATCAGTCGGGCTTGCTTGCTCACATCTGGTTTTGCTGATTGGACCGCCTTGAGTTGAGCCTCTAAGGTGTGTCCCTTGAACAGATGCTTGTTCAGGCGAGATGTCGCATCGGCCGCTTGTTGAGGATTAGGATAGATGATGTAGGCTGAATATAGAATGAGCACACGTTGTAGGCAATCGTGGATAATGCTCACCGACGCCAGGTACTGGCTCATCTTCCGAATTGACGGGGTATACAACTTCTTTAACATCGCCCACCTTTCGCACCTTTTTGTAAATGTGCTTCTTGTTCACGTCCTCTCCAAATCCCTTGAGAACAACGGTACAATAGTCGATGAATGGAACCTTCTTCTTTTTCGGCTTGGGTACCTCTTGATCGTCCTTGACGATTTTCGGCGTTGTCGGCTTCTTTGTAGGCGCAACATGTGGGGTGCCTTTTCGTAACGCCAATTCAATCTTGAGTTTACGCTCTCCCCGAAACTTGACATTCGCTAACTCGGTGACCGCTCGTGAAGCATCTTCCGGAAGCGCATAATGAATGAATCCATAGCCCTTATTCCGTGCTTCTTGTGGTTTCTTGTCACCTTCACCTTCCACCGATGTCGTTTCCGGAGCGCGATCTTGCACGACAAAGCACGACCTTACCGGACCGACTTCACTAAAGAAGGCTTCTAGCTCACTAGACAAAGCATCAAACGGGATATTGCGCACAAAGAGCGTAGACTTTGCCCGCTCTCCTTCCATGCTTCAGAAGCAAGAGTCGACTTTTTGCTTCTTTTTGACCGGTGGCTTATGATAATGGGTTAGGGTTAGAGATGCGTTTCAGCGAGGTCAGAGAACAGACGTTGGCGGTGCTCGACCATTGAGCGGCTATCATTGGCTTCAAGCCATGCCGTGACACAGCGACCATGAGGATCAACCATGCACCGTGCCAAAGATTCTCGCGCTCCTTGGCTCCGTGTCCCTGGGATACGCACGATGGCTATATTTGGATGGAAGGATGGAAGGATGGAATGAGACGCCTCGGTAAATCAATGACGAAGTGGGGTTTTTTGGGACACCTTGTTTCTCTCGTTGCCATGCTCTGGAGCAGGGGATGGTGGGTGCTGTTGGTGATTGTATTTGGCCTGATAGGTTCATACATCCGAGCATTTCATCATGTTGCACCTGCACCCGTACTGTTATCCAAAGAGCCTGATCCAGTTTCTTGGCATCCCTGGGAGGAAGGTGATATGGTTAGAGATATTCATATGAACTTGACACGGTCTTTTCGTGAAGGATTACAGCCTAGTGGACAATACCTGACTGCATTGCCCTTGGGCGGACTGACCGCCCAGTTCCAGACCATGTTAGGTGACCAGAGATAGAACGTGCTATTTTAGTGCGGCTCAGCTGATCGACCGCAGATCAATATCATTTACATGGCCAAAAACACGCACCGAACGCCTATTATACCCCCTCTCACACCAAATCCACATATCCGCACCTTCTTTGGACCCCGATATTCTTACTATTTCAACTTCTCGCACTTTGCCACCCAAACCGGAGTCAAGGTCCTTGAGTGGCAAGATGTCAAGCCATGGATACCCACCTCATTAGATGACTTACAAGGCATCGATGTTGAAGATTACCAAAAGGAAGGCTGGAAAAGGTACGCAGAACCGTTTGAATGCGGCATCACCGTCGGACTCGGCTTGAACCCGAGACGTGCCATGGCCAATGAGTTTCAACGTCAATTTTTGCTCAATTTGGTTCCCATCATTGAGCGCACGGATCCACGCAAGGGAAACTTGAATCAATGGCATGAGGTGGAGAAGGCCATCATTGGACCTTCCGACGAACAATTTGCTTGCATTACCAATGCCTATTACACCAAACAGCTCTTTCCCAACTCATGGAAGGAAATTGGCATCTACCTGCCCTTCAATACCAATTTCATGGCCATGGTACAGCATCTCTTGGGTAGGATCTTGCCAGCCGAGACGGTCGATCGCGTGTTTGCCGAACCGGCGGATTTTGTAGCGGTGCATATACGACGCGGCGATATCAAGCAAAAATGCGGCTATAGTCGCCAAGCGCCTCTCGAGGAATGGCGCAACTCGTCTTGCTTTATTCATCTGGAGGATGTTCAACAAGCCATTCAGAGTGTACCCTGGGCGTCCAAGTTGCCGGTACTGGTGGCGACCAATAGCCAATTCCAGGAGGACATGGAGCGTTTCGAGGAGTTCGGTTGGCATCGCATCGATCACGAGCGAATGGGCACAGTTGATTTTGCGGGACCCTTTACGCCTGCTCAAGTGGACGCTGCGGTTTTATTACGCGCTAAATTGCTCATAGGCATGCGACATAGTAGTCTCAGTCTTTTGGCCGGCAGACGTGTGGAAGGATGGTCCAATGGCACGGTGATTCTATTGTAAATTACGAGGTAGACTATAGCTTACTAGCCCCCAAGATAGTCCGGACGAAATTCACGTAGCCAGCCTCCTTCACGGCACCTTCCTCTAGTTTCATACCTTCTTTAGCCCATTCGTAAAGATCTTGATAGACTTTTCCATCATATCTGCCAATGGCACTGTTCAAGGCAAGATCGGAGAATTCAAAGGCGTCGACCAACGGGACGGCATCTGGAAGAAGAGAAGGCAGGAGCGCCTTGAGTTTCGTGCGAAGCATGCCTAATGCTTCACTATTCAAGTAGCCGGTTTCAAGCAGGTCGGCTGCAGCACCTTCAATGACATAAAGTGAAAAGAGATCACAGAGCTTCTTGAGGATAGGATAGAGATTGGGATGCTGCGTCTTGATGGCATCAAGACCCCAGTGGAAGGTCTGGACAACGACCGTCATGCAATGCGCCGATGAGAGTTGAATAAGATCCAGCATATGGGTATCGCGAAGATCGACTCGAGGATTGGCCTGTTGCGCCTTCACAAGCTTGTGGAGGATGCAGATATCGCGATGGTAAAGGGCAACCAGTTGCTGATGGGGCTGGAGCCAATCCTCTACAGATCGAACGGTGCACTTGTTGTTGGTATGTTGGTCAATATGAGCAAAGTAGAGGAGGTGAGGTGGGTATTCCTGGCGACCCTGATTGGCTTTGGAAGCAGCCAAGGCGTTCGCAAATGTCCTCAAGACAATCCGAGATGTTTGCAAATGCAAAATCGTATTCTCTCCTTCCACAGTGGGGTTCTGTGCGTACACATGCAGAATCCAGGGAAGGCCACTGCAAGAGTGCATGAGTAAAACACAGCCTTTTGGCCAACGCTTTGGGTATACTCACCTCAATTGAGAATAGCCATGTCCTCCGCAAGCTTGTCGTACCCGTTCCATCATGTCGACCACCATACTAGACACAGTTGCCTTTAAACCACTGCTCATGCCATGGACATCCTGCATCATACGGGTATCTCCGCGTTCACGGACAGCTTGCAAATTGCGATCATACATTTGTCGCATGTAAATGCCGGTAAAATGAAGGGCATAGGATGTTGCAAGCGCGGTAAAGAGCGTGTGTTGCTGTTTCTGGTAGTGGATGACCAAGTGTTCGGTCGGAACAGATACGGAAGCTTTGGCGGTCGCGCTTTGAGTGATGTCACCTTGGCGACGAACATACGAATATCGCGTTGCAATCGTAACCACTTTAGCAAGCTCTCGGCTAGAGTTTTCCACTAAGTTGTATTAGACGAGACCGAAGGAAAGCAGAGCGAATCACTTACCAATATCAGCTCGCACGCTCACCATGGTGGCATAGCCTAGCTTGTTGTGCAAGGGCTGCGTATACTTTCCATCCCTGGACACTCGAGCATACCGTTGCATCATTTGAGATCGAGGTATCTTGACATTGCTGAGCCTCAGGAAGCCGTTATCGATCGAGTTAAACTGCCATCAGCGGTAAGAATCGGATCGGTAAGTGGGTCCACGACAACACACTCACCCCGAGCTTTGGTCCAATATCACCGACTTCGCATCCCTCCGCCTCCTCATGCGATCCTTCCTTTCGGATCCGGACAAGGAAACAGTGCATGCCATAATCTTTGCCGTCGGGAAGTAGCAGACGTGCAAACACTGCCGCATGGGTACTCGTCTTTCCAAGCGCTCCAGGCCACCACTTCAAGCTAGAGAGCGTAGGTGAATTCAGGACAAAGGTGTCGTCTTTCGGGTCGAAGGTAGCGGTGGTCTCCAGCTTGCGCAGGTTGGATCCATGCCCGAGCTCCGTTTGGGCATAACACCCGAGGATCTTGTAGTCTTCGGCCAAATGGAGCCAGTGCGCCAGTTGTTCATCCGACATTTGACCCTTGAGCGTAGGAATGAAGAGGTTATCGTGCTAGAGCCCTGTCAGTAGCTGCATCGACCGCTGTGAACTCCGCAGCCAAGGCACCTACCAAAAGAACGGGTAACGACTCGTTCGTCGCAGCACGCAGCAAGCGCCAGTCCAACTCGTTGAGCTTGAGCTCCCTCTTCAACTCTATCAAACGCTTCACCTTTTGCATGGCTCTTGCATAGTACTGAGGCCGAGACAGGAATGGCCGATCTCGGTTCGAAAATACCGGATCCTTCTCCACCAAGGCCGCAAACTCACGCCGTTTGCGAGTCACCTCCTCTGACCCGTTTAGAAAGTGAACAAGCTCCTCTTGATCAAAAGAAGGCTTGGATCGAGCTGCCTGCAAGTCGGTGTTCATGGTGAGCAGAAGTAAAGGCGTTCCATAATAAAGGCGTAGCGTGGGGAAATTTATCAATTTTGGATTACATGAACCTGAATTAGCTTGAAACAATGGATGGATCAACATCATGGGTATGCATTGTCCATTTGAATGATTACCTACACTGTATGGATCAAGAGTCTAATAAGTCTCCATGGCATCGCAAAACCCCAGGTGGCCGGAAACGGTGAATGCGTCGGCTGCAAATATCTGGATGTAAGATCAATGACGCCGGTGAAATGGAGTCAACGAATTGGCTCAATCTTGGCCTTTGGAAGCGTCTCAGACCATGATGGTCGAGCTGTGGCACGGTTGGACCAAGCAAGGAGATTTGGTCTGTCCTTGGGAAGATCAGGATCATCGCGGTTGAGCCCGTTACATGAGGCAAATGAGCCAGATCGGCCAAAGGTCATTCGCAACAAAGTAGTCGTGACCTGTGAGTTGCCTTTTTCATAGACATCCTCTTGCGAAAATCAGCAGCGACCGCTTCGTCCGTAGGGCGACCATCCGCAGGCTTGATGGCGCGTTTCGGTGATGAAGCTTGGAGCTCTAGGATAAAGGTTGTAGGACCATCAGGATACCCATTGCCCAACGTGTGCGGCTGTCTTTGGGCTATGTTGTCGATGTATCGGCAAATTGCAAGTGACTCTTTGGAAGGCTACCTCAGTACAGTTGCCGTCTTACCTGCCTTGTTACTTACCAAAGATGAGAAACCTCGTTCCGCAGGCTGATGAAACCATCAGGTACTGTCGCCTTTCTGATGGTATAAAGAGCTAAATTGCGCCGTAACAAGGCTGCGCAGTCGTAATTGGCTAACTATCTTGGGTCCACCATTACATAAACACTATCCTAGTGATGAGTCAGACACCGATTTCGCATTTGCGGAAGTTGGGCGCAGTCGACAATACCTGTAACATATGTAGCGATTATATATCTCTCATAGCGGATCGGGAAGCAAGGCGGGATAAGCAATGCTAGACTCATCCTTCACGATATCACCGCGGGAGGATTAAGTCATTCATAATGTATGTGCTTTAATCACTTAGGTATGCAAGTGTCATCATTTGGCCGGGATTATTATGCGCGAACCTTGCCCGGATTACAAGAGCAAATTGCCGTCACGCATATACTGGCGATTGCCTAAATAGGACACAAAAGCGCGCTTCCGAAATCGACGCTTCCGGAGATGCCGAAAACCTTCCTGAAAGGGACGTGAGTCGGGGGTCTTGATAGACCCAAAAGCAAGTATATAAGGAGACGAGGTTTTTCAGCACCAAGGTATCGCTCCATCAACATGTCTCCTCAAATCATCACGAAGGAACTCAGCAAGACTGGCGCTCAAATTCCGGCAATTGGACTCGGTTGCATGGGCATGTCTTCCTTTTACGGGGCCGCAGACAATGCTGAAAACTACAGAGTATTGAAGCGGGCAATCGAGCTTGGCTGTACCTTCTGGGACACATCTGTAGGTTCCCTCGGTGGTTGGGTACAATTGAGCTAACGCGGTGCGTCCAGGATATATACGGCATGGGCGAAAATGAAGAATTATTGAGGCCAACGTTGCAAAAATATCGAAGCAAGATATTCATTTGCACGAAGTTTGGTATCACCAAGGAAGGCTTGGCGAATCGTAAGTACAGCTCCTATATACCTTGCTCTGGGTAACCGGAAGAGCAGGCACCGGTGCGGTAAGCGGAGATCCTGCGTATGTTCGTCAGTGTTGCGACGACAGTCTGAGACGTCTCGGTATCGACACTATTGACCTCTTCTACATGCATCGAATGGATCGCAATACGTAAGTGGATGTCAGCAAAAGTGTCCTATCTGACATTGTCATTCAAGGCCGATTGAAACAACCGTCAAGGCAATGGCAGAGCTGGTCAAAGAAGGCAAGGTACGCTATCTGGGTCTTTCGGAATGCTCGGCTCAGACTTTACGGCGCGCTCATGCCGTCCATCCCATCTCGGCCGTTCAAGTTGAATACTCCCCTTGGTCCCTTGACATCGAAAGCAATGGCGTGTTGGAGGCTTGTAGAGACTTGGGCATCACCGTTGTTGCGTACTCACCCTTGGGTCGAGGGTTTCTTACCGGCAAGTACAAATCGGTTGAGGACTTCGACAAGGATGATCTCCGCAGAGCGTTGCCACGGTTTCAAGGAGAGAATTTCAAAAAGAATCTCGAACTCGTTCAGCAGTTGCAGAACTTGGCCGATTCAAATCATTGTAAAACGTCTGCATTATGCTTGGCATGGGTTGTCGCACAAGGTATGAAGCTTCAGCGACCACGCAGGACACCGTCTAATCGGTTCGTAGGCCCAGAATTTGTCGCCATCCCGGGCACGAAGAAAGTATACTACCTCGAAGAAAATTGCAAGGCTAATGAGGTTCAACTTGATGAAGGCGATCTGAGGCGCATACGTGAGCTTCTTGAAACAATACCTGTCGCCGGTAAACGTCATACTGAGCAAGCCCTGGCTCAAACGTACCAATGAAGAAGTTTCACGATTCTTCCGTCATTGGCGCCTGCAGAAGACCGAACGTGTACCTGCATAAGATTAAAGTTATGCCTGTAGTAGTATCTTATAAAGAGTTTCAGATACCTTAGGATTGTACACATGTAATTTCGTATTACGTCCATTCTCACTACGGTCTTCGCTTCCTCGATGAGGAATACCCCGAACGGCCAGCAATCGGATGGGACAAAATTTCACTCAAATGCCTAATTCCAAAGGATGGGCCAGCTTGCATGCATCGAAGCCAGACGCTGAGAGTAACTCGTATGGTTCGCATAGCTCTCATGGACATCAGTTGGAGTTGGTGTCATACCTATGCACTTTTTCCAGTATTGCCAGTTGGTATTTCCCGGCTCTCACATTTCTCCATGTAACAGCAGTAAAATTAGGGTACTTCCGTAATCCAAGAGGGCGAACCTGGCCACTTTTGTCTTCTTTTCGAAGAAGACTGTACCTGTTCGGAATGTATGATCGATGTCGAGTGCCTGGATTTCATCCTGGTGGTTGATCTAGACGTATAGCAACTTAATTTTCGGTCCCTTTCGTAATCTAACTTATCCCACAGCATATGACATCTGCAAAGTTTCATGTTGCATCTACGAGGCGGCTTTTGTATCCAGACCAGATTTATGATCATAAATGTCGGAGTATGGCTCTGCCATAGTTCTGTTCTTCTTGGAATAAATCTCAGGGGCGAGTTGTTGAGCCTTTGAAACACCGAATAAATGACATGATCGTCGAAACTCGATGTACGAAGGTCATACGCTACGGACGAGCCCCAACCAAGTCGCGCCTTATTTCTGATCATCTCGGCAAGTAATTGCTCACACAAGGCGAACAGCATTACTTGCTCTTTCTGTCTGCTGCATCCGTGGATCCAATCATTGCTAACGATGTAGGTGCGCAGACAGGAAACAGTTGAGTGTACTTCCTAAAACATCGTAAAAGTAACCTTCATCCGGTATTGACTCGGCTTCGATTGAATCGTCGTGGCGGCGGAAGATTTCATAGTAGGCATGCAAGATGTGTTCGAGTATGTAAGTTGCTCTTGAAGAGGATGATGCAAATTGCCGCGCGCCACCACCAATCGTATCCTCGGAAAACCTCACCTGGTTCGACAACATGCAGTGGTCGAAGACGAATCGACGGAGGTCTGTCAACAGCCTTGAAGTGGTATGGCATTCCCTCTCCCATTAGTCGCAACGTCACAACAATTATTTGTAATATCTCCCTCGGCAGATCCAACATTATTTGAGATCTACGCCCAGAATCCCTGCGACACCAAGTGGAATAGGACCAAGCGTACACAAACACCATGAACAAGAAGGAAACAGCTTTTGGAAATTCTCTGTACTTTATGCAGTTGCTGCGCGAAATTTTGTTTGATTGCCGATGCACCGCGAAACTATTCTTCCCATTGCACGCGTGAACTTCGAAATGATATGGCAGGTTGTAGCACGTCTGTTTCGGTTTGTTGCTACAATTCCGCCGCTCGAAGTTGCCAACTCAGCTTGCGCCCCTACATCATAACATTCGAGAATGACTGAATTCCTACGTTGTTTGCTTGCAATGAACATGCCCACAAGTGACCGATTTTCGGGGAGGGGGAAATGAATCAATCTCTCGTGTGAACTCAATACCAGAAGATTGATAACCTCGAATGCCTGGAGAGCAAGAGCCGAGGCCGACCCGGACCATAATAATTGTATCAGCTGATTTCATCCCTATCCAATCTCTCCAATCCAACTTGTCACTCTCCTCCTGCAGTCTCTGTAAACTGGGAGGAAAATTAGGGAACATGCATGGGCAAAGGTGGCGAATCCCTTTATGATGGAATCTTCTAAATCTTGAAGTTAATCATAGAGCTCGTTCAAAAAGGAGACAAGTTGCTGCGCGCATTTCCTTGTTTTCTGCAAGGTTCGGCATACGTCTGTTGCTTCCGTCAAGTCATCACATTCCTAATTAGAGTCGATGGCAATTATCTCACTTTACAACGACAGATCCGCAAGTATCATCCGAGGGCATGCTCTTACGCCTACCAACGGAAATACTCGAAGTGATTGTCAAAAACGTGGCGATCCAAACATGCGGATGTTATAGCCACGTTCAAAGGAGCTGTACGCGAATCTACGATTCGACACTCTCCGACCACATGGTTCCTAACCTCTTTGACAAGCTTCACGCATTCAGACGTATGTGTTTCTCTGTATTGGCACGCGGCAGTATCCGCTCTTGTCCGAACAACCACTTTTCTGGACTATAACCTAGAAGCTACAAGACTATTTTCGAGTTCTGTGGTTGTCTGAGTGTTAGAACGGTGACGGTTCCCGATGAAGACGTATTCTACGATGTCTTGGGTAACTTGATCCAACGCTTTAAGCCACCTCGTTTCCCCGATGCATGGCGTAATAAGGATCAAAAAGAGAGTGATCTTCGAGATCGCGAGATCGCTTTACCGTCGGTCATGGCGAATATCGAGCACATGATGAATAACGATGGGCGAGTGGGTATGGGATCCTCAGTCGCCTACAAAATCGAACCCGTCAATATTATAGAACAAAGCCAAATCTTTCGGCCTTTCAAGCCTGCCTTCAACGAACCAATGGACGGTCTCAGCTTTTCTTCAATCAGTAACAAGAACGGATTGCTCACATACCTGCTCGGCGACATTGAGATCATACAAAAGCCGTTCAATTTCTGCAACGACATCGTATGTCGGTGCCATACACTGTGCGCGCTCATCTCTTTAAGGAAGGGCCACTTAAACTGCGGTTGCTCTACTTTCGGATCACCCGCCGTGGCTTCAACTTTGAGATTGCAGCCTTCGACATCGAATTTCAATTTCTCCCGTGGTTCAGCCTTCATCGAGTTACCGAACCGAGTCTGATGACATCCATCCTATGGGAAGGCATCTCCGCTCTTTCCAACCGTGGCCGGAACGCTTGATCGAGGCCAAGTGGAAGAGGTGGACCGGAATTGAAGACAATATATACCGGTCACTGCCTGCGAAGTGCTTGAAGAATTAAGCCTTTCCATGGTTTGGACAAGCCAACGGTCATGACTAATCAAAATCGCCCATGTTCAACACATCCGCGAAAACCCATGCCGGAGATGGGCTCCTTGCGTCCAGTTGATACCTTTCGCCTAACAACTGATCGTTTCACGGAGAGCCAACGTGTGATCGTGTCCTGCCTTGGGAATGCCAAGACATTTGCCATTGTTCACGATTGCACAAGGCATCATTGGATAATTATTTCTTTTGCGTGTCTCTGGCTCTAGACCCGGCACACTAGTCCAAACAAGCTAAGGTGGCCATTCTAAGCTATGCCAAGGCAGTTTACCGCCTGTCTGTACAAACACCGCCATGTTGTGCTCTGGTTTGCCCCTTATCACGTCATCTTATTATACTATAACAAGTAGTCACCTAGAATTCTCTTTGCCTCTTTCCGGGTTAACGCAACCTATTTTTGTCGCGTAATAATTAAGCCATAATTGGATTGTCATGCGCATCCTTGTCATCATCGATCCCTCTCTCTCTCGCCCACTCCCTTCTTCTGCTCACAGGTTCTCTATCGGCTCACGCAGATGAGAGTACTGATTCTGTTGGCGCTCTGTCTGTCGGCATGGGGGGTGCCTATGGATTCTGAGCTGTGGATACAAAATTCCATCCAAGATCGTCCGTTATACCCTCACAAGAGTGTATCGGTGCATCAGTTCTCCCACTTGCTGACCACACATGTCCTTTATGACCATGTGGATGTGCTGCTATCGCATATTGCTGCCAAGGTATCTAAACAGTTTCGGCAGATGATTCATGTCGAGTCTTTTGGACGCGAGGGTGAAGGCGACGGTATGGACCTCGACCTACTTCAAGGACAACTCGAAGGGGCCATCGATGGCTTCATTGTCGACAACTTGCCTTCACTTGCCGCCTCTCGTGCGCCAGATTTATCCGAACTCCAACTGTATACCTTCATCTTGCGTTTTCTTTCCGACACGTGCCCGCTTACGGCACCCGATGTGGCTGTGACCAGCGAGAAGGACGTCACCGTTAACGTGGATTGTTTAAGGCGGCATTCAAAGCAAATTCTATCGACAGTGCATCACCATGTCCGTCAACACTTTATTCGCGCCTTGACGCTGATTGAACACAGCGACCTCGAACCGCTCTTTGCTCGTACGAAATTACAGGTCGATAGCGTCATTCAATGGTTCAATCAAGACCATCCTCAACTGGTCGTTTACGCCGATACCCGACCCACCCTCTTTTCTTCACCTGAAGAACGCGTCATGTATGTTGATCGAGTGATCAGCGATCATGGCAAGGCTGATGAATGGGGTGATTGGGAGTCCCGTGGCTTCGCTGCCGAGAATATGGTGGATACCATTGCAGCCATGGCCGCTGTCTAGTCTTTATTCATTGTACATAGCTTTGCAATCTTGTGTACTCCTTTGTATAGCACACATGTATATAAACACACTCTCATGATACCGCATCCATCCATTTGGACGAAGCTTTCTTCGCAGTCTCTGCACAACGGACGAAAGAGTACGAAACTGGACATACGAAATCTTTGACACTTTTTTTTGTCTTTCCCCTTCACACACTCTTCCTCATGGCCAAAGGACTACGAGCCAAGTCTAAAGTACGAGCACGCGGTATCAAGCGCAAGGCCATCTTTGATCCAGTCGAACAAGCACGGCTGAACCGTCTTTCAAAGAAGTTGGAAGTCAAGACGGACGGTGATGCCATGATGCAAGACGGAGGTAGGTCTTTAGTGCATGCGAGGCAAGAGGAAGAGAGACTTATGGGGTCATATAGACAAAAAGATATCGACCAGTGGTCCCCGAAGTGATAAACACAAGAAACGGCTAGCAAAGCAAAAACGTAGCAAGACGACATTTTGAACAGTGTATGATAGATTATGGGTATACAAGCACGCCATCTATTTGTGGATCGTTTCGTCTTCTGCGACCATCTTTTCAGAAATGCTGCGCTGGAGTTGGGCCCAATCCTCCGTTTTAGGGGATGCCATCTGACATGCGTGAGCATAAGCATCAACAGGATAAGAAAAATGGGACGACATACCTCGCCAATATCATATACGTAGGTCTTGCCATCACTCGATCCAAGCGCAACGTGGCGTCCTTCTTTGTCCCAGCTGAGCTTATTGAGAGCACGTCCGGTGCCAACAAGGGTGCTTTCCACTGGCATTTCGACATCGATGTTGAGGTTCCAGAGGTCAAACCGACCCGATCCATCCACGGATCCGAAAATGGCGGGGTGGGCTGGAGACCACTTGACGTCGTACACATAGTCATTGGCATAGTCAAACGAGTAGAGAGGCGTGATGTGCGTGAGTTGCGTGGAAGGTTTGGACGCGGATTTGGCTCGCCATAGCTTGACCGTCCAGTCTACCGAGCTCGTGATGAAGAGATCCGAGAAGTCAACGGTTCCAAAGGCGGGATGGAAATGAAGACCAGTCAGAGAACCGAAATGGCCGCGATACACGTCCAATTGGTTGATACCGGTTTTGCTGATGTATGGTCAGTCATTTGCTGGAAGCTCGACACCTATCTCCGTCCTACCTGCCAGCCCGATCATAGCGATTGGCTTGATAGACATTGCTTTCTTCAGTTCCAACCCAAAAGGCAGTGGTCTCGTTGCCAGGGAAGTCAAAGCAGGTGATGGACACTTCATCCGTTTTGCTATGAGAAGAGTGTAATAGTTCGACATAGTCCTGCAAAGGAATGGTTTAAATACGCGGCACATTCAGTCCGCCAGGCTTTCCTTACCTGTGGCTGCGCTAACATGTCCAATTGCCAAGAGCAGACGAGGCCATCCGTACTTGCAGAGATCAAATTGTGCGCATTTTGTGTTCCAACCATCGTGAGACCGTACACGGGATGGGTGTGGCCTCCTCCCGATAGCGGCGTCTTCAGGACCGGTGCTGACTTGGACCGAGTATCCCAAATAACAATCTGTCCAGAGTAAGTGCCTCCCACAATCAAATTGGGGTGAAATTCCGAAAAGCGTACAGAGAGCACATCAGACTGTAAAGGGATGAGTAATGCCATCTAGAGCGCGGCAAAGGTCACCAACCTGAGCATGAAAAACAAACTCTGGTCGATCGGCTAAATGCAGATTCCATACACATGCGATACCGTCCGGGTCGTTGGTAGCCAAAGGATTCTTGTTGTATGAGGACACTGAAAGCTCTGGAAACTGCGTACGAAGGTTAATGGCAGTTATCGGCATCTTTCTCTTGCAATCCCACCTTTGGCGACCATGCAACATCCGTGACACAGCGATTCTTGAGAATCCTTTCATCCCAAAACGTAGCCGCAAGCTTGACACGCTTATCTGATCCACTGTCTCTGTGACGCGTATTAGAGGGCACGAATCCGGAAATGGCACTGTTCTCACCCTCCCATGTCTCCCACGGTATAGTCCTTCATGTAATCATAGCGATCGCTCAAGGCCCGTTCAATGATCTTGGATTCGGCTTCCATAAAATCAAGGAACCCAGGGGACTCGATGATGGACAACTTTTGCTCCTCCGTCAATTCTGGAAAGACAAGTGAACATTGAGCCCCGCAATGTCTCTATGTATTACCTTCAATGTGGGGTCCGTCTTCCTCGCTTGCTTGACGCCTTTCCTCTTCTAAAATTGCACGCTTCTCTGCCTCCAACTTTTCAATCTCGGCCATTAACTCTGCTCGCAATTGTTCTTCAGTCTTTTGCCCTTCATCCTCCTCTTCGGTGCTCGTTTGCACTTCTTTATGGTACACGACAGGTAGCTGAACGATAATACTCGTCAGTATGGACCATATCCACTAGTGAGGGTCTCACCTCTGGTGGTATATCCGCTTGTACGAATTGGGTCGTTGTGAGGGTTGCCTTGACTGTCTGAAGGGAGCTATCATAATGCAATGCATCAGATCTGGCCCCAATTGATACAACCACTAGCATGCCCTACCTCTGAGGACTTGGTGGCGACATTGGCCCTGAAGTATTGGATATCGTAGACATGTAAGACTCTCGATTGGAGTGGATTGGCGTCGCTCGCCCTGAACCTGTTTCAGACTCCCGATCGGACGTGCTCGCCCGTGATGGCGTTGAAGAATGTTCCCCGAGCATCCTTGCCACCAAATCATCGATCGCTTTTCGTTCTGAGGTCGGCCCAGTGGAGCCAGTCGACTTCAAATGGTCAATGCCCATGTCGTGTTGCTGCTTTCGCTTCTCGCTTACATGATCTTTACTCAAGTTCTCCTGCGTCAACGCAAGCTTCCTTTCTTCTCTCGCCCTCCGCAGTTCATCAAGCTTGCGTTTCTTTTGTTCCAACTCTTCCTTGCGTCTGTTCATGTGTTCATGGATAAGCAGTGAGTCAGAATTGATCGCCTCTCTCTCTCCCTCTTTCTCTTGCGATGGCTTCAGTCCAACAATTAGTGGAAAGCGCAAAGCAACTGGTGCTTGGCAAGGGTGAGTAGGGATGCGAACGGATGGTTAGCTGCGCGCTATGAACACATTACGCGGCTTGTGTCAAGGATCAAGCATCTGATCCAGTATTCCATGTCTAGGTGATTTCGCGTATGTCAATGAAGATAAGGGCTCGGATGCTGCGGGCAAGGGCACTCAGCAAGAGCCTTTCCAAACACTCTTGAAGGCAATGGAGACTTTCGGTCCAGATGCTGCCATCAAGGTCTGCAAGTCGGGTGAGAGCGACTATCAAGATGCTTCTGCATCTGCATTGAAGAAGATCAAAAAAAAGTATGAAGAGAACCAACGCAAGGCGAAACGTTTAGAAGAGCAGCGTGCCAAGGCCGAGCAAGAAGGTCAGGCAAAGGTCGAGGCCGAGGCTCAACGTATCGAGGAAGCCAAAAAAGTCGTACTTACGCAAGATGCATCTCTTCCCGAGGCCACCAAGGTATGTGATCTTTTAGCGATAAGCATGCATTCATCACTCACTGGCTTTCTTGCTATCAGATCAAGATCCGTGATTCGGTGGCTAATCGCAACAAGCGAGTCAAGGTGTCTGGCTGGGTCCAGAATCTTCGTGTGCAAGGAAAGGACATGATGTTTATCGATCTGCGTGATGGTACTGGATACTTGCAATGTATCTTAACTGGCAAGCTGTGTCATACTTTTGACGCCTTGACCCTTACCATCGAGTCCACCGTCACGCTCTATGGTGTGATCTCTGAGCTCCCGGCTGGAAAGACGGTAGGCATCAGGCAAGCTGATTGTATGGTCACGAATTAATGCCCTCTTCCAGGCGCCAGACAATCATGAATTGGTGGCAGACTACTGGGAAGTCATCCACAAGGCCCCTGGCGACAAGGAGGCATTTGGAAACAAGCTTAACGCTGAAGCAGATCCTTCAGTGCTTTTGGATCAACGTCATTTGGTCATCCGCAGCAAGAAGCAATCTGCTGTCTTGCGTGTCAGAGCACAACTCATGAAGTCATTCCGCGATCACTTTGACTCCAGGGGTTATACCGAGGTTACCCCGCCTTGTATGGTCCAAACCCAAGTTGAAGGTGGTTCGACTCTCTTTACCTTGGACTATTACGGCGAGCCGGCCTACTTGACTCAATCATCTCAGCTCTATCTCGAGACCTGTCTTCCTGCTCTCGGTGATGTTTGGTGTATGGCCGAGTCCTACCGCGCCGAGAGATCCCACACCCGTCGTCACTTGTCCGAGTACACTCATTTGGAGGCCGAAATGGCCTTCCTCGACTTTAATGATTTGCTTGACAAAATTGAAGATTTGGTGAGTAGATATGCTGCCTATAGGCCGCGACGGAAACTGAGCTGTTCACTAGATTTGCGATACCATTGACCGCGTCCTTGCTCATGAACCTACGCGTCGCTTGGTCGAAGAGTTAAACCCAGGCTTCAAGGCACCAAGCCGACCATTCAAGCGAATGCACTACTCTGAGGCGATTGAGTATCTCAAGGAACACAACATCGCCAAGGAAGATGGTACCTTTTACGAATTTGGAGAAGACATTCCTGAAGCTCCTGAACGCGCCATGACTGATCAAATTGGCGTTCCCATCCTCCTTACCCACTTCCCAGCAGAAATCAAGGCCTTCTACATGAAGCGATCAAAAGAAGATCCCCGCTTGACCGAATCTGTGGATGTTTTGATGCCCAACGTTGGAGAAATTGTTGGTGGATCCATGCGTATTTCCGACTATGATGAGTTGATGGCCGCCTACAAGCGGGAAGAATTAGACCCTACTCCGTACTATTGGTACATTGATCAACGCAAGTACGGTTCCTCTGAGCATGCTGGTTACGGTCTAGGCGTGGAGCGGTTGTTGGCCTGGCTGTGCAACCGGTACACTGTACGCGAGTGTTCATTGTATCCTCGTTTCACTGGCAGATGCCAGCCTTAAATGATAAGGTCTAATTAGAGAGCAATAAATGTGGTCTACACTCTAGATTTGCAACTCTATTCGATTAGGCAAAGCCAGCCCCCACTATGGTACATGTTCCTGAAGCTAAAAGGACGCTATTTAACGCGTAAAGTTTAGACTGTAGCCACCACCTTCTTGAGGCACCATCTTGAAGTTATCTGTACTCAAACCGAATTTACCAAGGATGGTGTTTCCCATCTCCTTCAACTTGGCCAGCATCTCCTCCTTTTCGTGTTCCGCTTTGGCTTGTATCTGGGCCGGTAATCGCTGAATGGCCTTTTGACATTCACGGCGAGTCACGGGCGTGACTAGGTGCATGCTATCGGCAGATTTGCTCGTATCATCGACCGCCACCACCTTTTTGTAATCTTCAAGCGCATCCGTGAGTCCAGCGGAAGTGCCTAGTTTCTCGGACGCTTGTGCCCTTCGGTAGAGCGCTTTGGTATAGGATGGCACGTACTTCAAAGCGCTATTGCATGCGCTGACTGCCTGAGGATAGTCTTCCTGTAAACGCTTTGAGTAAGGAGGGTTGTGAGTACCAATGGGGACAATTACCAGCTTGAGATAACAAGCACCGAGATTACCCCAATACACGGCTCGTTCTTGAGCAAACGGCACATGCACCTTTTGTCCGTCGGCTTTTTCTTGCTCCGCGTCCGTCTCCACTTCATCGGCCTCTGCAGGGAGAGATCCTAGTGCGCTTTCATACTCCAGTATCGCATCACGATACCGTCCTTGAGCAAACAATGTATTGCCTTGCGCTTTTCGTTGATTGGCCTCCTCGACCTGTGCTTTCTGTCGAGCCATCTCTTCTTCACTATGACTCGGCGCGTCTTGAAATTCAACTTCCTCGTCTGATTCTGTCGTCCTTGATGGACCATCGTCCTGTCGGTCTGAAAGCGTCACATTCTCCACACGACTTGTAATCTTATCCACCTCCGATGTCGCTTGTGGTGTCTGTGTAGGTGAATCTACAAGGTCAAGTAAGAACAAGCCAATGACCAACTGCCAACGTTACCTTCCAACTCTTCAATGAGCGCCATAAGGTGTGAAATTTGGCTGCGGCAGGTAGTGCACCTTTTGCACTTCTTTACTCCCCTTGTCATGTCTGTCAACTTTACACAGTTCTTGACCTTGGCTCATGCTGGACATGGCAAGGGAAAGGGAAAGGGGAAAAGCGTTGAAGTCTCTGCGCCATCATTCTCAGACATGCTCAAGGCAACACGCGAATCAGAACCATCACCCGAGGTCAACGGGAAGACGCTTGCTGAACAATTACGTCGCGTACTCGCAGAGTTCAAGAACCACGATCGGGCTCTTCTCGAAGATGCTGCCGATACACGCTCTGGAAAGATCGAGTTGAAGCCCTATCCGGATCTTTTTGAAGATGAAGCATACGAGTCGATGGGAAGCGACGACAGTGGCGAACATGTTGCTGGATTGGACAGTTACCTGTCGTCAGAGGTCGCGTTTACGCAGGATCATCATCATGAAGCAACAGGGTTTGCTGCACCAGATGTCTATGATCGCAATTGGCTGCTAGAGTAAGTGCATTGACTTTTCTACCATGCTCGGAACCTGGCCCTGATCCTTGGGCTTAGACAGAGTAAGATGCATTTAGCAACACATGTGGGAGACTCGCCGTTATCAGCGGAAGAGCTGTGCGTAGACATATTTGCGAGCTTGTACGCGAAAACAGATGGTAATTGTTTGGTAACTTGCAGTTGACAACGGTACTGATGCGGTTTTGGCAGAGGACGTCTTGCAGGCCAACTTAGTGGATCTTTTAGGATTTGATAATCTAGAGTTTGTAACGACTCTAGTCAGCCATCGCTCGACCATTGTAGATGATATACTCGCTCAGGTACGTATTGACTTTTTGATCCAATTCCAAGGATAGATTGTCTTATCTATTGATCCTAGTCGGACTTTGATCCATCGACGCCTGCTTCGCGAGGCTCGGGCCCAATCCCGAGAGCCGCAACACCGACATTCCCCAGCTCAGATGCCAAGCGTCCCAACTACGGCGCCCAAGTCACAGTTCAGACGGAGGAGGAAAAGCGAGAGCTCAAGCAGTTTAGGAAGGAGCAAAAGAAAGCCATGCGTGCAGCGCACGCAGCAAACCAATTCACGGACCCTCATAGCATTGCGCGAGCTATATTAACCTTTGATTCGGATGACAATGATAAAGAACAGACCTGGCGGAAAGCGAGGGAGGAGGCCTTGCAGGCGGCGGCAAATGCACCATTATTTTCATCACCCCACAAGAGCGCACTTGAAGAGACATATCCCAATGTATATCAGTCGTCCAAGACCGGCAATGTACTCAATATGTTTGGAAGCAGATACGCACTGCCCGTAGGAACAGAGCGGGAGGAGTATTTAAACTATGAGGAGATAACCATTCCTGTCTCACGTCAAGCTCCTGTTCGTACTCACGAAAGGCGGATACCGATATCGGAGCTCGACAACCTCTGCAGTGGAGCATTCAAAGGCTACGACACGCTCAATCGTGTTCAATCCATCGTTTATCCCATTGCGTATGAAACCAACGAGAATATGCTCGTCTGTGCACCTACCGGTGCGGGAAAAACCGATGTGGCCATGCTGACGGTCTTGAGGTGTATTTCACAGTACTGCGATCCCAAGCCTTCTCGTGGGGAAGATGCTGCATCATTTTCAGTCTCAAAGAACGATTTCAAGATTGTCTATGTCGCTCC
Source organism: Bifiguratus adelaidae (assembly GCA_002261195.1). Taxonomy (NCBI): domain Eukaryota; kingdom Fungi; phylum Mucoromycota; class Endogonomycetes; order Endogonales; genus Bifiguratus; species Bifiguratus adelaidae. The sequence goes on from MVBO01000037.1 coordinate 109,060, forward strand.
CATGAAGGCGTTGGCCGCTGAAGTAGTGCAAAAATTGGGGAAGCGTTTATCATATCTCGGCATCAGCGTGAAAGAACTGACCGGTGATATGCAACTTACCAAGACGGAGATTGTCAATACGCAGATCATTGTTACGACGCCAGAAAAATGGGATGTCGTCACCCGAAAGGCAACCGGCGACACTGAGCTCGCTCAAAAAGTGCGCCTGCTCATCATTGATGAAGTGCATCTGCTTCATGAAGATCGAGGTGCCGTCATCGAAAGTATCATTGCCCGAACATTACGGCAAGTGGAGTCTAGCCAGAGCCTTATCCGTATTGTTGGTTTGTCTGCAACCTTGCCCAACTATGTGGACGTGTCAGCATTCCTAAGGTAAATGGATTGACTATGATACCTGCTTTGCCTCAAGTCTGACAAATCATCTGCAGGGTCAACCCATATCAAGGTTTATTCTACTTTGATAGTGGCTTCCGACCTGTACCACTAGAGCAACACTTCCTTGGTATCAAAGGCAAGGCAAACACGCTGATCTCCAACGAGAAAATGAATACAACTTGTTGGGAGAAGGTATCCGACCTCGTCAGAGCCGGTCACCAAATCATGGTGTTTGTCCATGCTCGGAAGGAGACCGTCAAGACCGCCAAAATGCTTCAGGAAAACGCCAGCTTAGATGGGTTGGGAGACTTTTTCGACATGAGCGAGCATCCACGATACGAGCTTTACAAGAAGGATGTTTCCAAGAGTCGCAACAAGGAACTTCGCGAACTTTTTCAGTACGGTTTCGGAATCCATCATGCCGGTATGCTTAGGAGCGACCGTAATTTAGTCGAGAAGCTGTTTGGAGAAGGCATACTCAAAGTTCTTTGCTGTACAGCAACGTTGGCCTGGGGTGTAAACCTGCCAGCCTATGCGGTCGTGATCAAGGGAACTCAAATTTATGATTCTCAAAAGGGTAGCTTTGTCGACCTCTCCATTCTCGACGTTCTGCAAATCTTTGGACGAGCGGGAAGACCTCAATACGAGGACATGGGTGTCGGGTACATCTTGACCACGCACGACAAGCTTGGCCATTATGTGTCTGCAATGACACAGCAGCATCCAATTGAATCGAGGTGAGCATTGGGGGCACTTGCATTAGCTGGCGTTATGCTCATGATTTGCGTAGGTTCATTGAAAACATGGTCGACAATCTAAACGCTGAGATTGCCTTGGGTACAGTCACCAATGTCGACGAAGCCGTCACCTGGCTGAGCTACACCTACCTTTACGTCCGCATGAAGAAGAATCCCTTGGTTTATGGAATGGATCATACCGAGCCTTCGTTAGATCCGCTGCTGGGGAAGCGAAGACGTGATCTTATTGTGAATGCGGCAAGAAAATTGGCCAAGGCGCAGATGATCATTTTCGATGAGAACACCGGGTACCTGACGGCCAAGGATCTCGGACGCATCGCTTCAAACTTTTACATCAAACACGGTAGCATCGAGATTTTCAACACAATGATGAAGCCGCGTATGACGGAAGCCGATGTTCTGGCCATGGTCAGTCTTAGCAGCGAATTCGATAACGTGAAGGCCCGAGATACAGAAGCTAAAGAGTTGACTTCTTTGAGCGAGACGGCGTGTGCTTGCGCAATCAAAGGCGGGGTGGACAGTAGTTATGGCAAGGTCAATATTTTGTTACAAGCATATATTTCAAACGCCATGCTCGATGACTTTGCGCTGGTTTCTGATTCCGCTTACGTGGCTCAAAACGCCGGGCGTATTGTCCGTGCCTTGTTTGAAATCGCGCTCAACAGAAGCTGGGGTCCAACAGCCAGTGTTCTGCTGAGCGTCAACAAGGCTATTGAGAAGAGAATGTGGACTTTTGAACATCCATTGGGCCAGTTTGGCCTTCCTCGCGACATTATCCACAAATTGGAGGACAGAAGCTATCAAACTCCAATTGAAGAGATGCGGGATATGTCGCCTCAAGAACTCGGCCAGCTTGTCCGCAACAACAGATTCGGGGCGACTTTATCGCGATGCGTGGATCAGTTTCCGTCGTTGCAGATTGATGCCAAAATAGCCCCCATTACTCGCAATGTCCTGAACATTGATCTGACCATCACGCCGGACTTCTTGTGGAACGATCGCATTCACGGAACTGTTGAGCCTTGGTGGATCTGGGCCGAGGACAGCGAGAATACGGAGATTTACTATTCAGAGTATTTCGTTCTCAACAAGAAGCAACTTGGTCAACCGGCGAATATATCGTTCACTATTCCGTTGATTGAGCCTCTACCTTCGCAGGTGTATGTCCGCGCTGTATCTGATCGTTGGCTTGGAGCGGAGACAGTTGTGCCCATCTCCTTCAAACATCTCATTCTTCCTGACCTCTATCCGCCTCACACTGATTTGCTGGATCTTCAGCCTCTTCCAATATCGGCTCTACATGACGAAGTCTTGGAAGAGATTTGTGGGAAGCGGTTTACCCATTTCAATCCGGTACAAACACAGATTTTCCACACCCTCTACAACTCAAGCCATAATGCGCTCGTGGGTGCACCTACAGGTTCCGGCAAGACAGTAGCCGCAGAATTGGCCATGTGGTGGGCGTTTCGGGAGAATCCAGGATCCAAAGTAGTTTACATTGCGCCAATGAAGGCCTTGGTCAGAGAACGAGTGGCCGACTGGAGAAAGAGGCTCATCGTGCCCATGAAGAAGAAGCTCGTTGAATTGACGGGCGATGTAACACCAGACCTGAAATCTATCGAAGCAGCCGACATCATTATTACCACACCAGAAAAATGGGATGGTATTAGTCGCAGTTGGCAGACCCGAAGATACGTCCGCGAAGTCTCTTGTGTCATCATTGATGAAATTCATTTGCTGGGTGGTGACAGAGGTCCGATTTTGGAGGTAATTGTATCGCGCATGAATTATATTGGGTCACAGCTCGAGCGCAAAATCCGGATTGTGGGTTTGTCGACAGCATTGGCAAATGCACGCGACCTTGCGGATTGGTTGGGTATCAAAGATGTCGGTTTATTCAACTTCCGTCACTCAGTGCGGCCTGTACCACTGGAGATCTACATCGATGGCTTTCCAGGGAAAGCGTATTGTCCGCGCATGGCCACCATGAATAAGCCGACATACGCAGCGATCAAGACGCATTCGCCGACACAACCTGTTATTGTCTTTGTGTCCTCTCGGCGTCAAACGCGACTTACGGCTCAGGACCTGATAGCTTATTGCGGCATGGAGGACAATCCAAGGCAGTGGTTACGTATGGACGATGATGACCTGGAAATGATTCTATTGCAAACGGTGGATGAGTCACTCAAGATGTCATTGGCTTTTGGCATTGGCTTGCATCACGCCGGTCTCACAGAGACGGATCGGAAACTGGTCGAAGAGTTATTTGTCAATATGAAGATCCAAGTGTTGATCGCTACATCTACGTTGGCGTGGGGTGTCAACTTTCCAGCACATTTGGTCGTTGTGAAAGGAACAGAATATTACAATTACAAGGTTGGTCGGTACCAAGATTTTCCCATCACCGATGTACTCCAAATGATGGGAAGAGCAGGTAGGGTTTTGAAGGGCACGCTCTTTGGCTTCGAGCCTAACAAATGTGCATCCCAGGCCGTCCTCAATTTGACAACAAGGGTATTGCCCGGATTTTCGTGCAAGATACAAAGAAGAACTTCTTCAAAAAGTTCTTGCACGAGCCCTTCCCAGTGGAATCCAGTCTTCACAAGTTTTTGGATGATCATATCAACGCTGAGGTCGTTGCCGGCACAATCAAATCAAAGCAAGACGCAATGGACTATATGACGTGGACGTACTTCTACAGACGTCTGCAACAAAATCCGACATATTATGGCATGGATGTGGAAACGGACGTCTCGGTCGAGAGTTTCCTTTCCAGTATCATCAATCAGACCATCAAGAAGCTTGTTGATTCCGGATGCGTTGAGGTCATTGATGATTTCGAGGTGGAACCGACCATCAGTGGTACGATTGCGTCCTATTATTACTTACGACACGAAACTATTCGCCTATTCCGTTCTCACGTTCGCAAAAACTCGCCCTTTGAGGAGCTTCTCGAGCTTCTATCCAACTCTGACGAATATAGCGAACTTCCAGTGCGTTGCAACGAAGATTTACTGAACAAGAAAATCGAATCCGAAGTCAAGTATCATGCGGCAGGAGACAAGAGCTACATTAGCCCACACGTCAAGGCCTTTGTTCTACTTCAAGCTCATCTTGCGCGCCTCGAGTTACCCATCTCTGACTATATCACGGATCAGGTGACGGTTTTGGATCAGGCTATTCGTCTTATGCAAGCTATGATTGATGTCGCCGCGGATGCCGGAATGTTGAACACGGCAATACAAGTGATGCACCTGGTTCAAAGTGTCAAGCAAGCACGCTGGTCCGACGATTCATCCATCTCCACGTTACCGTGGATTGAGCCGCACATGACCAAATTCCTGGGTGGAAAGGTAAGAGAAAGTATACTACAGACAACCTCCATTGTCTGACACTCTGCATCAGATGGATAACCTGCTGTCCTTGGTTCACATGCCGACTCCAGTCATTGAAAGAACACGTCGGAAAATCCGAGGTCTCAGTGATTCACGTATACAGGACGTAAGTAAGGCGCTTCCTTTGCTCTACACCCACACTTACCGACGTTATTTCTTCGCAGATTCTTCAAGTCGTGTCCAAGATACCCAACATGGAGGTTAAATGGCATATCGATACTCAAAAGCCTCACCTGATACCTGAATCAATGTACAATCTTCAGCTCAACATTCGAAGACATACAAGGGCGAAACAACAAAAGCCAGATGGACGAGTGTACTCTCCCAGATTTCCAAAGCCTCAATACGAGTCCTGGTGGATAATTCTCGGGAATGAGGAGACCGGCGAACTGCTGGCCCTGAAACGCTTGTCCATGCGCAACGGCCCCGAGGAAACCCTTACAAGCACGGCCAAGGCCACGATTCAATTCCAAGCACCAGCTCCACTAGGAAAGCACCAGTACACGCTTTATTTGATGAGTGATGGATATATGGGCATAGATCAAAAGTTGAATATTACATTCGAAGTTCGAACAGATCTAGATGTGTAGATTACATACCATTAGTCTAGCATAAATGATCCCGACATGCTCATGCATTTTGTGCATTATAACGTTGAATTGTTTGGAGCCTCAATGCTTCTATACGCTCCAAGACCGTTTCGGCTTCCTTGAGATCGAATCCTTCAATCTCTTGTCGATCCACGAATCCCTTCCCATTCCAGCGAATATACGAGCCGTACCGAACATTTGTTTCTAGATCCGACAAGGGAAGATGAAAGGCCACATAAATATTGGACAAGGCTCCATGCCATCCCGTGATGGTCTGAGAGGAGACACCACACCATCGGACAATGTAATGAAGAAGTTTTCGTGATTCGGTAATGTATCGTGGTAGATTACCAATACTGCTCGCGACGACACCAGGATGCGTAGTGAATGAGGTAATCTTGAGGCGCTTTTGCTTGAAATGTTCATTTATTTGAACGGCAATAATGTCGCAAAGCCATTTCGAGGATTCGTAGGGGTACGGACTGCAAACGACATCATTAGCCGTACTATAGCCGCCATTTATGATGGATCCTACCAATAGACACCCTGCCAGTCGTCCAAACTAAACTCTTCATGCTTCGATGTAATAGAACTTGTCCAAATGACTCTACCTTCTCCACTCTTCTGCAACAACTCTTCTAGCGCCCGAATCTACTGTATGTCAGCAAAACATAGATCGAGTATGATCACCTTACTAAAATGTAATGGCCAAACACATTGCATGCAAACACTAGACCCATGCCATCCTCATTGAATTCTCCGGTCCGTTGTACCGTCGCATCGGCTCGTTCCAGTAATCCTTTCATGTCGGTAAACAAGAGTCGAAAGATCTTTGGCCAGTTGAGTCCGCTCGCAGAGAGTAGTCCTGCGTTACAAAAGAAGAGATCCAATTGATTGTACCTGGAGAGAAAGGATGAGCGATCGATGAGATCACCGTCCTTCTTCCGTAGCCTTACCGTCGCTTAAACTCTTCGGCTGCTTCCAACACCTCCATAGCGCTACCGATATCAAACGCAATGGTCTCTACTCGTGCACCGGGGTACTCTTCGCGAAGTTGATATTTTGCAACTTCGGCACGATAAGCCATTCGACATGCCAATACCAACGTGTAATCATCCCTGTGATCGGTCAATAGTCGACGCGCAATGCCCAAGCCGACAGAACTAGTAGATGTAAGTTAAGGCAATAAGAAGCTGGCTAAATAAGTGCATCTTACCCGTTCGCTCCAGTGATGAGAGCAACCTTCCTATTCTTTACCGACATTTGAAAAGGAGTGTGACAATTTGGTTGATCGCCCCTTTGGTTTATTCTCTTGAGAACAGCGCTGAGAGAACAGAAGATGCTCATTCAACCGACGGGAAGAGAGGTAGGGAGAGGGAGAGAATGGGGTGTGCCTTTGGACGGTCATGGCTCACGTATGTGGACTTTCTCAGGTCGTTTTACGTTCTATCGCGCCTCCGGCTGAAGGACTTGTTCTAGTTGCCTTGACACATGTTTTCGAAAACGTGCCCGGTATGGCGAGCTATTTCGGACGCCAGGCCGGGATGTTCAACCTACGAAAGCTCGATTTGACGGCCATGCCGGTGTCTGAGCCTATATGTGCGGGAAATGTCCACTATGCTCGACAGACCGAGGTTGAGGATGTGGTCTCTGCGGTCAAATCGTTTCCGGTGGACCCTAAACCGACGACCTTTACAAGCTACAAGCAATATCACGAAGCCTATGTGAGCAAGCAAACGACACCAGTGAAGGTACGGCTGGTCATGATATTGCAAAAGATGAATGGATTGACGGGCAGTAGGTGATGGAACATTTGCTGGCGATGGTCGACAAGGCACAGCAAGCCAAGACGAGACCGTTAAATGCGCTTAAACCCATTGATCGAGCAGATGTGCTCAGACAAGCCAAAGAGAGCACGGAACGTTATGAGGCTGGAAGATCTCTCAGTGTCATGGATGGTGTTCCAGTGGTGTTCAAGGATGAAGTCGATGTAGCCGGACACGAGAGCAATCGTGGGACCAGCTTCATTGGCGCCGGCAAGAAGGTCACAAAGGATGCAGAGGTCGTACGCCGTTTCCGATCTTGCGGTGCGATTATCGTGGGAAAGACCATCATGCACGAGCTCGGCTGGGAGTAAGTGAGAGCGAATCATGAGATCACAACTTAATGCTTTGCAGCTCCACCTCTATTAATCCACATTTTGGGACCCCGAGCAATCCCTATAATCCCTACCATAGCGCAGGTGGTTCGAGTGGGGGAAGCTCGGCCGCTGTATGCGCTGGGCTGGTCCCCATCGCTGTAGGAGGGGATGGGGGTGGAAGTATCAGGCAAGTTTCACAATATATCGTCTCTTTATAACTGACCACATTTTGGAATCAGAATACCCTCAAGCTATTGCGGATTGTACGGATTGAAGGTGACTTATGGTCGAATCTCGATGGCTGGATACGGTATGGATTTGCAGTCATCGTTCAAAAGATGCAATGGTCATTGATGCGATGCCTTGTAGACTGCGCGTGCTTTACAACAAGTGTTCTTGGCCCTATAGCATGCAGCGCAAACGATATGATACTAGGTTATCGGATCATGGCAGGCAGAGATCCTGAGGTACGCATTTGGTCGACGTGTCGGCGGTCTTGTACTTATATCTACCATTAGGATGAGAGCACCTGGATACAACCTCCGGTATCGCTCGCTACAGTTCACCAGACTCGAGATTTGAGTGATGTAACGATTGGCGTGTTCTCCGATTGGATAGCTCAAGTTCAAAACCCGGATATCCTTCCACTCATGGAAAAGTTCATGGAAGCATTGCAAGCTCGTGGGGCCACCTTTGTAGAAATTGAGATACCTGACCTTGAGCAGGCCAGGATTGCACATGCCATCCTCTTCTCGTCCGAACTTTATTGCGGCATGTTACCGTTTGGCGCTGAAGGAAGACGAAAGCTCACTTATCCCAATCGCATCCTCATGCGCATGTTTGATGAAATCAAGCACGAGGTAAGGGATGAGCAAGGGATGTTTATTGTACACTGCAGGCTAACCAATGGACTAGGATATTGGTAGGTATCCAGCAGAAGAGCAATGACCGTAAGAGAGACTCACGTAAACTAGTCCGAAGCAATCAGATTCGTGGCGTGATGATTCGGCATTTGCGCCGTCTCTTCCGCCCGGAAGGCACAAGCAAGAAGATTGATTTCATTATTACGCCAACCACCGCCATTACCGCGCCACCGGTCAGCGACACAGCTCTATG
>MVBO01000038.1:0-114169 GCA_002261195.1 Bifiguratus adelaidae
GATATATTGTTGCCAGTGGCACTTTGTAACACCCACCACCGCGGCAACTTTGAAAAGGGTGAGTCCAACCCGCCTCTTCTCCTACAAGTTTGTCACACTGTCAAACTCGTCGCAGCGAGCACTCCTTTTCTTCACGGACTGGCCTTCACACCTTGGACAATAGAAGGTCACTCCAACCGCAATTTCTCTCCACCCTGTAGCAAAAACTGCACGAGACACTAGGGCAAGCGCCAAAAGCGTGCAACAAGTAGAAGACTGAAGCCCAAAGCCCTTCCCTCCGCACCTGACAAGTTACACGACGCGAATTACCCGAAATAGAAATAGAAACAACCGGCATGCATGAGGACCTGAGATTACTTTTCTGGGGGGAATTGAATGCATGAGCATGCAGCATTGAGTGGATGAAGCGCGCCAAGTGGCATTTAACATCGTATGACAAATAGATGTTGAGGTTTCAGCGTAAAGACAATTGTCACACAAGACGAATCGGCAGCACAACGTGTTTACGAGTGGTATACGCGTCATCCACACGCTTCCCATCAGCGAGCACGCTACCAACAGGGTCTATGGTCGCTTCAAGGCTTTGAGCGCAACAGTTTGCACGACAATAGTCCTTCGCTTTTGCGACTGGAGACATGTCACGTGCACATTTGTGCGTAATCGGTTCCTTGCAGGGTGTATGGCATGCAACGTATTGCTGGTCGACTGAACAGCGTTGCAAGACAGCTTTCCACCAGCGCAGCGACAATGAAGAAGCTGTCAGACATTATAGAGCGACCTTCGCTCTTTACTACTCAGCTTCCTGGTGATGAACTTGTTCCTGATCCCAAAGACTTGCCGAGCGACAACTTTCTCCGTCGTAGTCGACCAGTTCACCGGGCAAGCTACACCTACGTCACTCCAGAACATGTCGAGGAGCCGGTACTATTGGCAGTCTCGAAGAGGGCTTTAGAGGACCTAAACATCGACGATAGTGAAACGACTTCGGCCGAGTTTGTCGACATATTGTCGGGCAACAAGGTGGTGGAGGACACGTATCCATGGGCACAATGTTACGCTGGACATCAGTTCGGGTAGGTAGTTATAGTAAGGATCGGTTATAAGCTTCGTGGACTGAACATTATCCCCATAGATCCTGGGCCGGACAGCTTGGGGACGGGCGAGCAATCTCATTATGTAGGCCTGTTAATGCTCGCTTAGCTCCCCTTACTGACACAATAACCAGTCGAAACAGTGAGCTCTGCCAATGTTCGCTACGAGATCCAGCTAAAAGGAGCTGGACGGACACCATACTCTCGTTTTGCTGATGGTTACGCAGTTTTACGGTCCTCCATACGAGAATTTCTCGCCTCGGAAGGTAAGTCGTACGTTATGTACACGTGATGATGCCTCATACCGTTTTAGCACTGGCTTCTCTTAACATACCCACCACTCGAGCCTTGGCATTGTTAGGCACTGCACGAGAAGTATACCGGGAGGATGCGCCAGCAAATACACAACAACCCGAGCGAGGTGCAATCGTCTGTCGTTTCGCGCCTTCGTGGCTGCGATTCGGATCATTTGAAGTATTTGCGGCTCGTGGAGATCGAGCAAATCTGCAAAAACTGGCAGATTATGTTTGCGCACATGTGATACCCATAAGTCAAAGTGATGAAAGAGATTTTACGTATGTGGTGGACGGTGCTGACGGTACTGCTGATCAAAAGGAAACTACGCGGTTAAACAAGTATGCTCTAATGTTTGAGCAAATCATGAAGAAAACCTCTGATATGGTGGCTCGTTGGCAAAGTCTAGGTAAGCAGATAGGTGTCCGTGTGCGATGCTGTCTTACATGGTGTTTCTGCGTAGGTTTCAATCACGGTGTGATGAATACCGACAACATGTCTATTCTAGGTCCGTTATACTCATTAGGATCTCCAAGTGTCTAAAACTGATGATGCTGTGCTTACAGGACTCACATTAGATTTCGGGCCCTACGCGTTCTTGGATCGCTACGATCCGGAATTTATATGCAATGACTCGGACTACACGGGACGATATGCCTTCAACAAGCAACCTACAGTGTGCATATGGAACCTCTTTCGCTTCTCGTCGACCTTCTTCGACCTCATTGGTGCCTCTCCAGAGGATCTAGTCAAGGGCTCGGAAACATGGGATGATGAGCGTCGAAAGGAGTTATTTACGAAAGGCAGTGCCATCGTACAAGAAATGCTCAAGGAAGGATTCCAAAATGACTACCAGGAAACGTATGAACAGCTCATGTGCGCCAAGCTGGGCATACTAGAGAAAAAGTCCGAGGACATGGAGACTGTCGTATCGCCGGCTTTGACCCTCCTTCGGCGTTACGGTCTTGATTATCACAAGTTCTTCAGAATACTCTCCAACTCGTCTCGCAAAGACTTGAACACTAAATTAATTCAGGATCTTACAAGCACGGCCATGCTCTCGTGCGATAACGTCCAAGCCATGGAAAATGACATCCGAGAATGGCTCTCAACGTATCAAAAGCGGCTGGTAGATACAGACGCGGATGATGCTCAGCGTATAGAGCGAATGAAACGAGTGAATCCTCGATTTGTGCTTCGCAATTGGGTAGCACAGGATGTCATTTCGGCGTTCGATCAAAGCGAGGATGAAGGTAAAAGAAAACTACAGCTGGCATTAGAGTGTTGCCTTCATCCATATCGGGATCAGTACGAAGATGACATTCAGGAGAATTGGTGTACTGCAGAAGTGCCGGAGGTGAGTCCACATCGTCTCCAATCCATTCCATGGAGTAACCCAAACCCGCGCTTATAGTGGGGTCAAAATCTGATATGTAGTTGTAGCTCGTAAATAAAATATAAAAGACTCTCTGATACTATACATTGCCTATTATTTTACAGATAACGATTGCTCACTACTTCTTCTCCACAACTTCCTCACCGTCAAAGCCATGATGATCCGTCTCGAAAAGCACTGCATCTTCCTCTGTAGGTTCCGGCTCCTGTGGCGCACCTGAGCTTCTACACAATTGTCAACCATGCGCATCTGTAGACAGGCTATGCTTACCGACGCACTTCAAGGGCAGACCATCGAGACTGAGCAGTATGAAGAGCATCTGTACCTAGATCCAATGCCCTCGACGTTGACCGTTGCATACTTGAGCGGTCAGCACGCGAACCAAAACGCCAGACTTACGCAACACTTACCCTCCAGTCTCAAAGGCTTTTTGAGTGCTTTGCATCAAGGACGCGATACCCTTGCCCAAGCTGTCGTAGATGGTCTTGGATTTGTCATAGGCTAGATGAGCATCTTCCGATTGGCCTCTTTCTTCTCGTTGTAGTCGGTACCAATTAGCCTTCAACAATTTGAGCTCCTCAATGTGCGCTTGCAGCTGGTCTTGGAGCGTCAGGATTAAGTTCTCTTTCCTGCGTATAAAGTGGTATAATTCTTCCTTTTGCTGTTTTCGAAGAATCTCTGCTTCATTGGGAGTAGGTGCTGAAGTTACACTAGCTTTAGTTGGACTTTGGGCAGTCTGCGACGAGAAACGTCAACGGTTGTCTTGATAAAATGACTGTTTCTGTCTCACCTGGGCTTCCTCTGCTGGTTTGTGAAGAATAGCATCTGATTCCGTAGCCAAATGCGATAATGAGTATTCATCAATAGTGTCAGATACGGGCGATTCCCTGTCTTTGCCTTTGGGTGTCACTTGTGACGCGGTATCAGTCTCCAGCACCGGTTGCTCCTCTTGATCGTCATCCTCGTAAGCGTCACCCAATACCTCCCGCAGCTCGTCCTTGAGGTCTTTGCTAGTGAAGCTACCCTCTCTTTCCAAGGACTCGCCTTCACCCTCACTCGCAACGGTCTCCTGAGCATACGCCTTCTTTGACTTGTCTTTGGTCATGGAGTGAAAGGGATTTCCTATTTTGGATGAGTACTCCACACAAAGCTTGGACTAAAAACATCTTTAGTAGGGCGTGATACGGAAACTGTTGTGGATCAGGGTGCAAGGCGTGTTTTATTGATCATTCGCCATAAGGCCACGTTCCTTGTGTGCAAAGTGCAACGCCATTGTTTGGCATACTCGCGGACGAGAGCCATAGCATCGGGCTTCACATGGTCACAACTACGCAAATCCAAAACATTCAAAGAAGATTGGCGGCTATCAATTTCCACCACCAGCTTCTTGAGCCCGATGCCTGTGATGGAGGAGCAATTCGCCAAATTGAGTTGTTTGAGGGCTAGGCATCGTTTCGCAATGAACTCAAGGCCTTCGTCAGTGATATTTGAGTTATTAGCGATTTCCAGGGTGTGCAATTGCTGGATATGCAGGCTGTCTTCGGTGAACTTTTCGATTCCAGTGTTGGTGACACGTGGGCAAGATATGATCTTGAGAACTTGTATGCGTGTACAGCCGCCAAGCATATCTAATGTAGCGTCATCGACCTCAACACAGCAACTGAGATCGATGGATGTCAGTGAATCGTAGGAGGTCTCCAGCATAGGATTCAACACAGAATTGCCAAACATAGTCAATCGCTGACACGAGAACTCTCGTAACTTGTACTGGCTTTTGCCAAACAACTGCCAAAGGCAATGTCGGAGATTGATGTGATCTTGTCGTCGCATTCCGCTGAGATGCAATGCCTCCAGTCCCGTAAGAAGAGTAGGTATATTTTCCGAGAGGATGCGTTCGCCCACTATAGCATTGGAAAGGTTGAGGTACTTCAACTTGGGTATAAGTCCAAAGAAGCGATCGCAAACTCCTTCATTGCATTCTACGCCCTGTAGATTGAGCCATTGCAGTTCTGATGGTTCCACATTGTCGGGAACAATGGGAAGGGTATCCAGACGCGCATTGCTGAAGCTGAGATCCAATTCGCGTAATTTGGGACACTTAGTCAGCAGCATAATCAAGAATTCTGTTGTGCAGCTGCGATTCTGTCGCAGATTCAAAATCTGCACATTTGATTTGATCAAATCAACCAATTCCAGTAACATTCTTTCGGACATTCGCACTCCAGGAAGCTCTAGCCGTTGGAGATTCCGACAGTCCATCTTGCAAAGAAATCTCGGTAATGTTTCGTTGCAGCGCGAAGAGCAACCAATGACGAGGTGCCGAAGATGCCATGCCTTGGCTCGCGGATTAGCCAAGCCCTTCCGGATGCAGTGTTGGACCTCGAAACTGGTGATATTCGGGCTTTGCGGAAGCAATCCGTCCTCCGTGAAGTCAAGCTTCTGCCATATAGCCGGTTCGTTGAGCAAAAGTTTCTGCCAGTGCTTGGACACGCGAGTGATTTGGATCAACTTGCTAAACGAAATATATTGAAGGATATATCGAATCACTTCGTAGGGTAAGCATTGGAATGGGTCCCGCATAATTGGCTTCGGAGCTCTTGACCTGGTATCTTCCGACAATCCTACCATCTTGTGCTTCGCTCCTTTGATGTTTTCATGCAAGCGAGCAAGATCCTCCTCCGAAATGTTTGCACATTCTTTCAGAGCAACCTTGTAAATGGCCAGCGCTTTATCCGAGAGACCCATCTGTCGCAAAATCTTGCCTGTCCGCAGATATCCGGTAACACTGTTGGGTATAAGCTTGAGCATATGGTAGGCGTCTTTGAGTGCCTTGTTCAAGTCCCCACTCTGGGCAAGACTGGCGGCCCGATAATCGAGAACTTTGTGCATATGGACCGTATCATGCGGTGTTCTCAAGCAGTGCTTGACTTCGGTCAATATACCTATGGCTCGAGTCCAATCGCGCGCCTTGTAGCTTGCTACGCCCTCTTTAAGTGAGAGTCTAACAACTTCGGGCAGGTTATCCTTTGCTTGACGGAACGAATCTGGCCGCTTTAACAGGGAGACTGATGTTGTTAGCGGCGTGTTGTTCTTTACGCGCTTGCTCGCTCTGGCATTATCGCTCTTCTCGACCTCTTGAGGTCTCTTCCTTCCGCCTGCAATCATACCCTCGAAGTGCACGCGTTCAAAGGGAACGACACCTAATAAGGAAAGTGCTGTAAGCACCCTCTGGCCCATCCACCAGAAAGCGCGAAACTCGAGTCAAGTGCATCAAACCAATTTATTTGTACAATCACCGCAGCACTAGCATTCTGATCGGCGGCCAAAAAAGCTTGTACTCACGAGATCTAGGAAAAGCAACCCACTGCTACTATACATGCATGTTGAGCTTGTGCTCCATGGCAAAGTGCATATCGATCTCCTGGGTGGGGTTTTTGTCTAAAAGGTCAACAATTCAATCAATAACCTATCGCGCAAGAATTTCGTTCATGCAAATGGAAACCCACCTCCAAGGAAATCTTCAAAGTCAATCGTTTCGTCATTACCCGTCAAAATGTCCAATCCAATGGTGGATGAATGAAGTAAAGGAGCGCGTTGGACCTAAAGAAACCAAGTCAATACCGTTCTATCAACGCTTACTAATTTGCTAACCTTTGATACGATACTTCGCTCCATCATATGTCTTATGGGAGCGTGCATGCCGTAGAGCTGTCGTTGCATGGAGTACTTCGTTTCTGTCTGCGTTTCCTTCCACTATAAGGAGCCATTAGCATGGATCGAACTTGCGTGAAAACGTCTTCAACTTACATTTGCAAGGCGGTTCTCTAGAGCATGCTTTGGCGCAATCTCTGTTTGCAGCGATCGTATTCCGTATCGCATGGCATCGTGAACACCGAGTTCGCCAGAGGCGGTATTGTGATATGAAGCTGTAGGCTGATCAGGGGCCGTTGAGGGAGTGACACGCAAAGACTGAACAAGATATAGGTCAGTTTCACGCTCCAGTGTCAACTACAATACCCTTCAAGACTTACCATGGTGAACAATGGAGAACGAGGACTTGGACACGCAACGTTCGTCAGCAACTGCACACGCAATGAAATCAATGACGTCATCAATTTGGTGGTTGGGCTTGTCCTCGCGCGAGCATACCTGGCACTAAGCTATATCCATTATATCGCTTCACATCCCGAGGTAAGATCCGTTCCGTTACCCTGGAGCGGGATACGGCGGCGTAAGTCATGTCCATCGGGGCATTCCGAGGGATGCTGTTTACAAGTTGCGTTGTCATAAGCTCCCCTATCCATACACCAGCCGGTGTATCGGAGGTGTAGTTCTTCAAGTCATAAAAGATTTTACTGTCACCACAAGGTCCAAGACAAGGATCGCTGCCTTTTAGCTTAGCCAGTGAGGTCATCGTTGTCCACAAACTGTATTTTCCATTCTTGGTTATTGTGCGGAAGAATTGAACCTGACAAGCGCTTGGGCGATTTTCGGCGATTGTACAGTGTGGGAAAGAGCCCGGCTATTGTATATAAAGGTAGCGGGTCTTTGCGTTTTATCTCTACACTTGCCCCTATCCTTCTTGTCCATAGAGCAGTCATGTGGGATCAAAAGCTTTCGGTTGTTGCACTCGCAGTGGCGAGTTTGATGGTTTTGCATTCTAGCCCTGAATATCAGGCCGAAGCCGTGAACAATGGCTTGGCCAGAACACCTCAATTGGGGTGGAACACCTGGAATAGATATGGATGCAACATCAATGAGACGATTATCAAGGATAACGCTAATGCTCTCGTGAGCAAGGGGTTACACAAAGTGGGCTATGAATATATTGTTATTGATGATTGCTGGAGTGCACCAGAACGTGACAGCAAGACAAAGGCACTTGTTCCGGATCCCAACAAATTCCCTTCGGGCATCAAGGTGAGCTGACGGAGCAATACATACCACGACAGATATTCATCCGATGCTCCGTATAGAGTGTGGCCGACTACGTTCATTCTCTGGGACTCAAGATTGGTATCTATTCCGATGCCGGCAAATACACATGCGGTGGTCATCAAGGATCGCTGGGCTACGAAGATATTGACGCAAAGACGTGGGCTTCCTGGGGCATCGATTATCTCAAATACGACAATTGCTACAATGAAGGTCAAAGCGGTACCCCTCTCATCAGTTACAGCCGGTACAAGAAAATGTCAGATGCCTTGAATTCCACGAGCAGACCCATTCTCTACTCCATGTGCAACTGGGGAGAGGACAGTCCATGGAATTGGGCGACGACCATTGCCAACAGCTGGCGTATGTCGGGTGACATTTATGACAACTTTGATCGTCCGGACGATCGATGCCCATGTACGACCTACGATTGCCCCTTGCCCGGTTTCCATTGTTCTGTGACCAACATTATTGAGAAGGCCGCACCTATTGGTCAGAAGGCTGGACCTGGACAATGGAATGATCTTGACATGCTTGAGGTCGGCAACGGCGGCATGTCCTTTGAAGGTAAATATTTATGATACCTAGGATGAATTGGCTCACACGTCGCTGTGCAGAGTACAAGACCATGTTCATCATGTGGTCAGCCCTGAAATCACCATTGATTCTCGGCAACGATCTGAACGCCTTGTCCAATGAAGAATTCCAGCTTATTTCCCACGACGAAATCATTGCCATCAATCAAGATCGCAATGGATCTCCGGCATCCCGTATCTGGAAGAAGGATGACATGACCCAGCTTTGGTCCGGATCCTTAGTCAATTCAACACAAGTCGTCGTCATGTACAATCCATCCAATGCTTCCAAGAGTATGACCGCTACATGGGCTGATATCTGGGTGGACAGTATGCCACATGTCAATACCAATGCCTCCGTGGAAGTTCGCGACGTCTATGCAAAGAAGAGTCTCGGCAACTTTACCGGTTCAATTACCCTGGATGTGCCATCCCACGGTACCAGATTGTTGAAGATGATGTGGGCTCCACTCATTGCGTAGTCATGTCGCATAGCCGTTTTATATGAGTGTGGTTCAGTGCGCAACCAGTTTTCGAGCGTATATACTCCCGAATGCGCAATGCTGTATCTCTATGCCTATATTTACACTGTTCACAATGTGATTGGATCACAGTTTAACAAGCTTTCTAAAACCTCCAATTCTATGCCCAGCTTATTGGAGGCAATGGCATGAAGCTTGTCTGTAACTTCTGTCGACGAAACGCTGCGTCGAAATGATTGACGATGGCTACTTGCCCACTTGCAATAGACTCTCACCACCTTTTCGGCCAAGGACTTTCCTTCCGCCTCGTCCTCTTCATCCTCCACACCTTTGTCGACTCGCCCATAGTCTGTCTCCTCCATGATACGAAATATGCAGTCCCACATTCGCTCTCCATACCGGCGATGCCATGAGCCGAGCACAGAGGTAACAAAAGGCGTTTGAGATTCGGATATGTCGCCGTCAAAGTTGAATGCCATTGACAATATATCATCCATGAATTTGGCGCAATCTGTCAACGTCGTCAATTCAACAGTAGTGAGCATTGTGACGAGGAACGGAAAGGCCTCGGGATAGTCTATGTCAAATTATTCGTCAGCAGATTGTTTTGAATACTATGAACGGCTTACCCTCAAACTCGAGCCCGCGCAGGATAGCACAATTGCCGAACAAGTCTTTGATGGCATCCTCATTGCCCATCAGCTCTATCGACAGCAATTGCCATAGTTTTGTACGTTCGTAAGAGCTCCAATCCAACGCGGCACCTAAATGATTGTTAGCTATCATCTCCAAGTTGCTATACCTGCCTAATATCTCATCAAAATCCAACGCATTGAACATTGAAATATCACCTCGGCGCATGTCTAGCAGAAGGACTGACATGGGGGCGGAGCTTATGCTTGTGAGGAACTTGAAAAACTCTGGGGTGCTCACGAACCAGCGTGTAGATTGCGACCTGCAGATGGCTGTCAAAAGTGGAACGAACACATCAGGTTGTTGATCATGGAACCATAGCAAGGGCCGTTGCCAGACGAGATCTGACGTGTCGTCGTCAGCTCCCACATCGCCGTTCACGTCTTCAAAGCGCATGTAATCTCGCAACACATCCAAGGACCCTTCATCGCGGCGTAGAAGAAATGCAAGCATACGCGCCTCTATCATGCTGGAGGTACTCGGCATTAGAGTGGCTATGTGCTTAAGTAAATCGCAACACTGTTCAGGAGCAGTGAGTAGAGAATGCTCAAAAATGATTTCCAAACAATCGACCACAATTGTGTTTGACTTGTCATCCTGTTGAAAGTAGTGTAAGGGAAATGATTGTTTCGCAGCCATGGTCGCGACCGGCGATGCAAGAACAGATGCCAGTAAAGTATAAGGCGTGTTTGTCGCCTTGGCTGTATCCAGCAATTTGACCAACGCATCATTCAGGGCAATAATCGCTGCATCGGATGTAGAACCAGAATCGCCGAGTTGGTCGTAGGTTTTCTCAAAGTCGTCTATGATTGCACGAACGTTGGCATCTATGTCGCCCAGCATGGCGCCAACGATGTCGGATACTTCATTGGCCAAAGCAGATTTCGCAATAGTCGACGTGTGTTTGAAACCATCGCGGATTCCATTGGAACCCTCCACAGCTTCGTCGGCAGACACGGGGTCGCTCTCGTCCATTCCACTGGTAACAGCTTCGTCCTCTGTTGCTGAACCGAAAGCAAATGCCCGAGGCAATCCGTCAATAGGTTTCAGACACATGCTACGCAAACACCTACCAGTGCCATAGAGAAACGCGTCAATGTCATCCTCATCCCCCAAGCCGGCAGCTTTAGCTACCCAGGACTTTCCAAGGCTCCCATCAGAGCCATTGTTTGCTGTTTCCAACTCCGAAGCAGATTGTGCGAATTCATCAACCTCGCTATGCGGAAGCAGTGGAACATCGGGTCTCGGTTGCGGTGCTTGTTTAACGTCATCATGCGCGGCTAAGAAGGGCGCAAACAGGTCGCGCATGTATTGCCTGCTTTGCGCATCTAGGCTTGGTGCAGTAAAGATGGGTTCGAGCGAACGTATCACGCCCTTCTCGATCATTTCTCGCATGCCGACATGAACGGATTTCTGAATCTGATCGCGCAATGGTGGATAGTACTCGTCGACTGAGAACCGCATAAATTCTAGAAGAATGGCCGTGATGTAGGGGTATCTCTCCACCGACCTTTCCATAAGAAGCATGCAAGGTTCTAATCCGTCTTTAGCCTCCGTCACAATATTTTGTTTTGCACCTACCTATTAACATCAAATGATCTCCGGTTCCACCGTAAAATAACCAATCCCAAATCAAAGCCAACTTTACATTCGCCGCAATGACATGGTTTTTAATGGACCTAATGAGGCTTCCGAGAATGACATATCGTGGCACAATGTCCGACTGCAGAATTTGGTTTGTCGGATACCAGCCGGCCACTATGAATCGTACAAGATCGGGAAAGAGGTAGTCAGCCGATGGATTATTCGGGTTAAGATATCGGGCCGTCAACCAGCCAAGGTTACGCTGAAACTGGCCCAGACGTAGCTATCACAACCATGTTGAATGTTGAATTCCTCTATGTATCATCTCATGCTACTTACTCCCTGGAGAATGTGCATGAGTTTGCGCTCCATATCAATCGTAATGCGAACGAGCAGAAATTCTTTTGGTGTCGGAACCTTGAGCAAACTTTGGATACCGTCAAATTGCGGAGCGAGCTTCTCTGGCTCGTGCAACAATTCGCGCCAGAAGGCTTCAATTTCGGGTATATGCGCGATTTCTTGCAAAGCACGTACAAGATCACGGCCAATAATGCAACAAGCGAGCCACTAAATTGAATGAGTCACTTTTGACATGCATCGAAGTCCGCTACGCGTACCTTTGTCCTCATCAACTTTACAATGAGATTAATCTCACGACGACGAAGATCAACAAGCCGACCGTGCTCAATGACGGCCCTGGAGAAGCAATAAACCACGGAGGCTACTAGCTTGGGGTACTTGCATAGCCAGTCGATATGCTTTTCAAATGTCCTTACAAGATTGGCACATAACGTAAGGTTGCTCTTTGACGTATCGCCCGGTACTATTTGCCGTAATAGATTGTAATAGAGGAAATCAAGGCCCGAGACGCCTATGGTGGTGAGCTCGTTGATGAGGTAGAAAAACTAGAGCGAGACGTCAATGTGTTGTCGATGTAAATCGCACAGATACAAACTTGATGAATGACAGGCTCATGTATGGAATGGAATTTGGGAAATGAGCTAAAGTAAACGAGCCGCTTCATGACGGTAGCGTAATTGTCTCGGTTCAGAATGGTAAGGAGCTGAAAGTACTATCAAAAACGACATGAGTCGTCCGCACGCGGCTTCTCAAAGGCCATCCTCTTACAATCTTTGATTTAGGTGCATCGGTCAGGATCCCGTAGAGCAAACCCGACGCCACTTCGGAGTGGGCAGCCCTGCTGGACGACACCTAGTCCAACCTTGCATTCAGTGCACACGTTCCTACTTTACAATAGACAAGCTCTGTAACTATACCTTCTCCTGGAGATCATTATGCGCTTCAGCCTCTGTCTTTGTACCCAAAGACGCGATCAACTTTTGAAAATGCTCAGACAATTCCTACCGTCATGCTGGTCAGCAAGCAATACAACACCTAACGCGCGCTGTCTCTTCTCTACACACTCACCCAGTCATCCTTGTCTCGCTCGTCGACCGGCGAAAGTGCCAGTAAAGACATTGGAATGAAATTGCGCTTTTTTCGCTTCCCTTGCCTTGGTGAAAGACGACGATATATGCATGGATTTGCGGCATGATGACCATGACAGTGACAACATTGTAGAGCAAGTAGTAGAGAAGGAGGTGGAGGGCAGTAAGATGTCAAAGAAGGAGGAATTCTTGCGACATCGGGTACAGCAACCTACAAGCGAGGAGGAAGACATTGAGCAGATTGGAGGTAAGGGAAGGAAGCTTTCTTTGGAGAGATCTTTTTGACTAACGTTGCTCTTGCGCTAGGCGATTTGGCAGATCTACCCACTTTTGCCGAATCTCAGTTTCAGACGATTCAGAGACGTCAGATCAATCCACGCGCAAATGGCTCCATGCTGAAATGGTCCAATGTTCCAAGCCGATACCCCAATCTGAGCAACTCTTGGGAATTCAGCGGGTAGGTAGATTGAGACTTGTTGTGTCGAGCATCCATTGACCTAAGCTCAGTTGGGGATCAACATACTATATGGAATTGCCGCCAACGGAGGTGGACGAACCGGAAATTAAAAAGACACGCATCGGTCAATGGCGAGGGGCAGCTCTGGCGGGAAATGGATTAATCGCCTCGGTACTTTACACAATTGGAGGAGTCTCCATAGTTGCAGGGAAATGGGCTCCAGTTTCGCTTTTCTTGGTTAGTCTCGTCATGTATCCGGCCCAGAGAAGTATGTCGGAGGTGGTCGGCACGATGTCTCTCAATGGAGGGACATATGCGGCCATACTCAACTCAGCTCCAAAGTGGATGGCCGTAATAGCCGCTTGCTTCAGTGTTATTGACTACGTCGCCACCGTGGTGGTCAGTGCAGCCACAGCTACGGCTTATCTAGCTGGTGAAGTGACTATACCCGGATCCAACTCTGTTTTACTGCTCACCATCGCGCTCATTCTTATTTCCGCAATTATCACATTCTTTGGCACTCGCAATACTTCCACCATCGCTTTGGGTATATTTTGCATTCATTTAACGACAGTGGCTATTGTCATGGTTTTCAGCATTATCCGATGGGCTCAAACCGGCAACGATGTATTCCTTTCCAATTGGACTCTACCGACCCCGGAAGGTACAACTCCGATCCAGCAAATATTTTATGGATTCTGCGTGGGTTTGCTGGGCTGCACGGGCATAGAGACAGCAGAAAACTACGTTGAGGAGGTCAAGCCTGGAGTTTTCCCCAAAATCATGCGCAACTTATGGTGGCTTGTCTTTCTAATCAATGCGCCGATGACCTTTCTTGCTACAGCAGTTGTCCCATTGGACGTTATGCAAGCGAATGCCGCAAATGTTGTCAGCATCATGGGAGAATACGCTGGAGGCCGATGGCTGCGCATGCTCATCATGGTGGACGCTGTTACTGTTCTGTACGCAGGGGTTCTTCTAGGAATGGTTGGCTCTGCTGGTCTTTTAGAGCCTCTGTCTGATGACCGCATATTGCCGCAGTTTCTCAAAAACAAAAATCGCTGGACCGGATCCTGTCATTGGATTATTCTCGTGTTCACCGTCCTCTGTGTCAGTCTATACTCGATCACGCACACCAACTTGGAGATCATGAATGGTGTTTTCACTGTCGCCTTTCTATGTGTCATGTGCACGTTCATGGTAGCCAACATGCTACTGAAGTATGAACGCCCCAGACTGCCTCGACCTATCAAGATTTCCATATTCACCGCTTTGTTCGCATTCGGCGCGCTCTTTGCTGGCCTTGCTGGAAACATCGTCCTCACGCCTTCCATTATCTTGTATTTTGCAATCTATTTTGTCGTTTTCGCACTTGTCATGCTCGGCGCTGTCTCGAGAGTATGGTTACTCAAGCTAGCCTATTGGTGTTTCGGTCAAGTCAGCTCGCTGCCGGATGCGTGGAGAACCCGTGCATGCGACACGATTATTGCCAACATCAAGGCTTTGCGGAATGAGTCCGTGATCTTCTTCACCAAGACGGATGAAATTCACGTCCTTAACAAAGCTATCCTATATTGCCGAGACAACGAAATGACTGAGCACATCAAACTGGTTTATGTCTATGACAGGATTGAAAATATTCCCGAAGGCCTTGAAGCTAATCACCGCGTCTTGGACGAAGTATACCCAAAGCTCAAGATCGATCTCATTTTCATACAAGGCACTTTTGATCCTCAAACTGTAGACGCTGTTTCCAAGCAATTAGACGTCAAGAAGAACCTCATGTTCATCAGCAGCATGGGGGACAAATTCCCTTACAGTCTGGCTGAGCTAGGTGGTCTTAGGACTATCATGCTTTAAATCGTTTAGTGTATGCATGAAGACATTGTCATATCGCCTGTAAGTCATTTCTATAGAGTTGTATAGTTGCATATCTTTTGTTGGCTATTTTGCAGTGTTGAAATATCGTACAAATTATATGATTCAGAGTGGGTAGGTAAATAGCTCTGCATACGTCCTTTTTGTGCCATCAATGCTTGGTGACTCCCTTCCTCGACAAGCTTTCCGTGCTCCACCATCAGAATTTTTGTCTGTGAAACGAACGGAGCTGACGCGATGGCTGATATACAAGGCCGATTTACCGGCTTTCAACGTGTTGAAATGATGATAGACTTCGTATTCTGCTTGGGGATCTAGTGCGGCTGTCGGCTCTTCAAGGATAAGTAACCGAGCATGAGAGCGCATAAAAGCCACACGCAAGTGCAATCTTTTGCCACTGACCGCCGCTCAAAATCATCTAACCGCTTTGTCAGTCGAGAACTACCAATTCTCATAAATGCGATGTCGCCCAACACCGGGTCCAACACCGGATCCAACCCATGGTCCAGATCGTCAAACCTGCGTCTTGCTCCAGACTGCTCAGCTGCTCGTAAGATAGCGCCCGTGTCATCAACAGGCTCAACGTTGTCAACGCCAATGTTTTCCTTGACGGTGTTGAGATAGCGAGCATAATCTTGAAAGATCACCTCAATGGTCGAGCGATGATCCTGTAGATCATATTCGCGGATATCATGCCCATTGATGAGTATTTGACCTTTCTGGGGTTCGTAAAATCGTGCCAATAGCTTGACAAGTGTTGCCTTGCCAGCGCCGTTCGATCCAACAACGACCGTAGATGTGGACTTCTGCAGCTTGAACGGCATGTTGGATATGGCTGGTTGAGACTTGTTTGGGTACGTAAATGTGACACCACGAAATTCAATTTCCAAGCCGTTGTCATGGTCTTCTGCAAACTTGCGTCCGTTGAGGAGCGATTTAATGGAAGGTTCAGTGTCAAAAATGTCAACAAGTTTTGCAAACGACTTGCAAGCTCCCTGGTAAAGTGCAGTTGATCGTAGATGTGTCTGCTTATGCCAGTCACTGGATCTAGGGAGGAAATGTACATAGCAATCTCGGAGATTGTACCGGATACAGCCTCCTCACAAGGACATAGTAACACCACGCGTCGAGAAAGAATTTAGAGTCCGTCGAAAAATACTTGTTTAACACCTTGGCGTTTTGATGACAGTCGTTTTGCTTCCATGCGACGGTCAACGCATAGGAAACTATCTACAAAATGATTGATCAATCCAAAGAGCTTGATCTGCTTGTTCACTTCCGGCTGGATGAGGAGATTGCTATAGTAATTGGCATCCAACATTTCCCTGGTCCCCTCTTCCGATTCTTTGACGCTTCGACTTCTTGTAATGTATCCCTCATAGCTCGCGGGCAAATATGCAAGTATGCCGACTACCGGAAGGCATCAATCTAGGTCGACAAGGAAAAACAACAAGGAAAGGACGGAGAGTATATCGCCAAGGAATTTTAACCAAGGCTGAATGAGATTAAAAGGATTGCATATCTCGTGTTGCGCCATGGAAAGGCGGGCTTTCACCTGTGGATCCTCGAGCGACTGCAAGTCGAGTTCAGCAGCGTGCTTCATTAACTTCATGTGCGATGTGCAGAGATAAACGTTTCTTAAATCCATCGCCAAACGTGTCCAGTTGATGCTTCACCACTAGAGTTGCAATGTCTAAAGTAGGTTTCATAAAGATTCAGTAACAGACATTATCAACGAGCTGTGGATTGACAGCCGCACTGACTATGCTGTCCAGCATGTATTTTGTGAGATGTGCGTTAACCGCTGGTTCGAGACTATTCAACACGTTCAAAATGGCGCTGATGGATACAGCTGCGTAGGCTTCAGTTACGCTTGTACACTCCTTTTTCAAGCTCACCAATAGATTACAAGCCCCAGACAAAGCTTGGATACGTTGAGAAATCCAATATCCAACACCTGTGTCGATTTGCCGGACGTATAGCGTAGGCTTTGAACATCTGCATTAAGTGGACCCGCCTTTGGAGCTTGCTGGTCGCGAACTTTGACTCGCTGTGTCATTCCTTCATTGTCTGCCATACGAACAATGTGGGTCAGTACAGCCATTACACCACAAGTGCTGATACTTGTAGCTACATGCCGCAGTACCCAAAATTGAGGGATCCAATGGCCAGTAAACACATTACGATTAGTGCGAACTTGACGACTTTGTCCAGAGCAACCGTCCGAGGATTGTGTAACGTGCGCGAGCACTGACCACCCGGAAAGATCCAAATGACATGGTTGATAGAACATCGGGATATGTATGAGAGGATTTACAGAATGCGTGCGTGATTTATCTATGGGTGCTATTGCTGTTGGTCGACTATATACATTGAAAATGAACTGTACCCGGATACTGCCACATCAAGGAATGATATAAGATTGGGATTGATAGGTAAATAGTTCCGCATAACGTCCCTTTTTTGCCATCAAAGCATGATGACTTCCTTCTTCTACCAACTTGCCATTCTCCACAACCAAAATCTTATCTGCAAATCGAACGGAGCTGAACCGATGACTAATATACAAGGCCGATTTGCCAGCCTTCAACGTGTTGAAATGATGATAAACTTCGTATTCTGCTTGAGGATCCAGTGCGGCTGTCGGCTCATCAAGGATAAGTAACCGAGCATGAGAGCGCATAAAAGCCCGCGCAAGTGCAATCTTTTGCCATTGGCCGCCGCTCAGGTTATTTTTGCGCTTTGTCTCTTGACCATTGCTTACGATATAGCGTACTCCTAGCTCCGTATCAATGCCATTTTCAAGCTTTTCTATCACTTTGCTGGCTCCTGATTGCTCAGCTGCACTTTGGATAGCTTCCACATTGTCGATTCGGTCAATATCACCCACGCCGATGTTCTCCTTAATCATGCCTTCGTACCGAACAAAGTCTTGAAAGATCACGCCAATGTGGGAATGGAGGTCTTTTAGATCATACTCTCGGATATCGTAGCCGTTTACGAAAATCTGGCCTTCTTGGGGATCATATAGCCTCGTAATCAGCTTGACAATAGTCGTTTTGCCGGCGCCGTTAGAACCAACCAGAACAATGGATTGTGATCTTTCCATTTTGAACGAGAGGTTGTTGATCGCCGGTTTAATTTGGTCTGGATATGTGAAGGTCACGTTCCGAAACTCAATCTCTAATCCTTCTTCATTTATTGCCAGCTTTCGTCCGTTGACAGGAGACTTGATGGAGGATTCAGTATCCAGAAATTTGAAAAAGGCGGTCATGCGCTCGGTCGTTTCCCGTGTTTCACTGAGTTGGGCTGCAATCGTCCTGCTGATTCTCGTGACTCGATCCAAAGCTGTCGTGTACAAGGCAATCTCTCCGATAGAGATACGGCCGGAAACAGCATGTTTCGCAAAGACAAAGTAAGCCCAAGCATCGCCTGCTAGCTGAAGGCCATGAAGTATCGGCTCTCTATCGCCTTTCTGTTCTGCAATTCTACGTTCTTCGATAGTGCGGTTGATAACCTTGAATCTGTCCAAGAAATGATCGATGAGTCCAAAGAGTTTGATCTCCTTGTTGACGTGTGGTTCAGTCAATATGTCGCAATAGTAAGACCCCATAAGATACTCCTCGTCATCGCGGAGCGTTTCTTCCGCGCTCTTGTGGCTTTTGATATAGTCGCTGTAGCTCTCAGGCAAGTGACTGAGCATACCGATCACCGGAATGGTCCAATCTAGATCGATCAGGAAGACCAGTAAGGAGAATACTGACAATGCGTCGGCGATCAAGCTAATCCAAGACTGCATCAAGTATATGGGACGCCATTGGAGGTCGGTATGTGCCATGGAGAGACCGCGCTCTATCTGTGGACTCTCCAATGTTTGTAAGTCAAGCTCAGCCGCGTGTTTCATTGACCTGAGTCGCAAATGCATTGAAGCCTGGTGTGAAAAAGCTTGTTTGACTTTCATGACTCTATGGTGGGCAAGGCTGTCGAAGACGTCAAAAGCTACTTTTATCGACACAAAGTAGAAAACGTCATCGATGTGATGCGGATCGCCAGACGAGGAGACAATGCTATCAAGAATGCTTTTGTTAAGATACGCGTCGATAGCAGGTTGAACGGTGCAGAAGATGTTGTATAGAAGCAGAATGGTTACCGATGTATAGGCTCCCGGAACAGACGTGATCTCGCTCATCAGTCGTAGTAGAATTTGCGCTGGCGCAACTATTATGTTCTCGAGTTTGAGTACCTGACGGCGGATGGTTTCTGCGAGTTGTGACGGTTTGCTCTTTCGGCGCTTGGGATTTGGTCGATCAACCGATGACTTGCTGTTATTGGAGCCATTCTGGGATGCTTGGGTCTTGGTAGGTCTCCGCTGCCTCAACTCTACGTCCGACGACATTGAGAAAGACTGAACCAAAGGTAGATCTCTTGGCTTTTATGTATCGTACATATGGCGCAGCAGCCAGCTGATGTGCCCTTTTGATAGACCGTTACACCAGCGGTACCGTGAGTGGCGTGAGACGGGCTGCGCAACCAAAGCCCCTGTTTACGTCGCTATAGTGAGGGTAGGCTAGTGTACGAAGATATGTCATTCATTCAACTCAAGAGTCGACAGTAGCGCGCTAGCAAACAGTCCAGAGTGATGACGCAGCTGCTGGCTGCATGTCAGCCATCATCTCACAATCCTATTTCCTAAAGTCGAATGGTTTGCCATGTGCCATGGCCGTTCCAGATGAGCAAGGCGCAACGTTCGGGAGAGGAGAATCAAGCATCTTACTAAATGTACAGAGCGCCGTACTCTCGTTTTCGTCCAACCATGACGGTTCCTCTCGAGCCAATGAATGGATGAACCTATCGTTTATCACCAAAGAGCCATCTTGAACTCTAATAGCCGCTCCATCTGTAGAAACAACAGCTGCCTCATCTACTTTTCGCTCGTCGTCTTTTATCAGTCAAATCTTCGATCAAATGGCACAGTCGTGGGAATCCTTCCGTGGGAAACTCGCTGCACATTCTCGCATTTGATTGGCTGACAAGCCAGATCACATGACCGCGAAGGTTTAAGCCGGGAGAGACACGGAACACTTGCTGTTCGTTCCTTTCTGTTCTACTCTATTCCATTGTTGATCTACCGTCATGACCACCCAAGTTACGTCGCAAGAAGTTTACGCCCTTGAGAACGAGTTTGGAGCTCACAAGTAAGTCATCAGCAGCCGAAATAGCATAGTGTTGCCTTTTGCGAGAACTCATTGATCCCTTGACAGCTACCACCCACTTCCAGTTGTCTTCTCCAAAGCTGAGGGAGCCTATGTGTGGGATCCCGAGGGCAACAAGTACATTGACTTCCTTTCTGCCTATTCTGCTGTCAATCAAGGTCACTGCCACCCAAAGATTGTGAAGGCACTTACAGACCAAGCTCAGAAGCTTTGCCTGTCGTCACGAGCCTTCTACAATGATATTTTCGGCCAATACGCAAAGTATATCACTGGCTACTTTGGCTATGATATGGTATTGCCCATGAACACCGGCGCCGAAGCCGTCGAAACCGGGATCAAACTTGCCCGCAAGTGGGGTTACATGAAGAAGGGCATTCCAGAGAATGAAGCCATCGTGATTTCTTGCACCGACAACTTCCACGGCCGCACCATGGGTATCATCTCCATGTCCAGCGATCCGGATTGCCGAACTGGTTTCGGCCCATATATGCCTCTTGTAGGTCCCATCTGCCCTGCTACAGGCAAGCCTATCCGATACAACAACTTTGAGGATCTAGAGGCTTGCTTCGAAGAATGTGGCAAGAACATTGCGGGGTTTTTGGTGGAGCCGATCCAAGGTGAAGCCGGGATAATGGTCCCTGATGATGGCTACCTCGCCAAATGTTACGATCTCTGCAAGAAGCACAACGTGCTCTTCATCGCTGATGAGA
Source organism: Bifiguratus adelaidae (assembly GCA_002261195.1). Classification (NCBI taxonomy): domain Eukaryota; kingdom Fungi; phylum Mucoromycota; class Endogonomycetes; order Endogonales; genus Bifiguratus; species Bifiguratus adelaidae. The sequence continues at coordinate 20,757 of MVBO01000038.1, forward strand.
TCCAAACTGGCCTCGCCAGAACCGGCAAAATGCTTTGCGTCGAGCATGACAATGTTCGTCCTGATGTAGTCTTGCTCGGTAAAGCTCTCTCAGGAGGTGTCTACCCTGTCTCTGCTGTTCTCGCTGACCGTGATATTATGCTTTGCATCAAGGCCGGTGAGCACGGATCCACCTATGGCGGTAACCCCTTGGGATCTGCCGCTGCCATCGCAGCCCTGCAAGTCATCAAGGACGAGAACCTAGTAGAGCGTGCCGCTGTGCTCGGAGAAAAGTTCAGAGCCGCTCTCCGCAAGATCGACTCACCTATGCTTGTCGCCGTCCGAGGACGTGGACTCTTGAACGCCATTGTCATTGACGAAACCAAGACAGACAAGACTGCCTGGCAACTTTGCCTTCTCTTGAAATCTCGAGGCATCCTTGCCAAGCCCACCCACGTGAACATTATCCGTTTGGCTCCTCCATTGGTGATCAGCGAGGAAGACTTGATGAAGGGAGCCGAAATTATTGGACAAGCCATGAAGGACATTGCGACCATGCGTGTCGAAGACATTCCAGGAGCCGTTGAAGATTCGCACTAGATAGACATTTTTCACTCTTACGCCATAGGCATATTTTGCACATACCGAGAAGCATGTCTTAGAGTTTTTCTATCTATGGCGTCTATAGTTTCTTTCCAAAATGTACATGCACCTCACATTTTTCACATCCATATTATCTGCTAATAGGGCACATTCGCCTGTAATAGAGTGATCATGGCAATCGACTCTCCGAAATACGTATTGTCGCCCAACTGATTCATTTGTTGGGTAATCTTGGCTAATTCATTGGTCCATCCGAGTGTCCAAAACAGAAAACTGGCCGGGGCCAAGAAGGCAAGATCGGTGTAGTCGTTCAAAGGCTTGCCGTTGAGCTTGTACCCAGCCAGTACACCATCTTCGTTCTTGTGTACTTGCTGCGCAAAGAATTGAGCCATGGTTTGCAGGAGAGGTAAGAGACGTGCATCTTTGGTCATGTGGTAATAGTGAGCTAAACGCCACGGAACCCGGCACGAGTTCCAATTGTAATCACCGTCATGTTTATCCTCGAGTACCTTGCCCTTGGGCGGGACGTATTGATGGCCCTTGAGCTCCAGGAAATCGGCGACCAGACCCGTTTGCGGATTGAGCGACAATTGATGTTGCAAAACATTGATACATGCATCAATCACACGATTCCAGCCATCCCGTCTCGCTACATCATCCTATACTGTTGTCAGCGGTCCACTTGTTCAATCAAGGCTAAAACCCACATGGTGAAAAACCAAAAAGGCACTCAGAATGAAATCTGCCGGTCGAGTCAGTTTGATCTCCCCTTCATCATCGACCCAATCCCCAAGCTTGGTCACAAATGTCGCCTTGTTGATCGTCCAGTCCCAGATACTCGCACATAATTGAACAGCAATGTCCCGATACTGTACCGGTCGTCCATCCGGCAATCTTCCACCGTGAGGCCAGACTTTGGCCGCCAGAAAAAGTGCAGTAGCTATATCAATGTCTCCATCGGTAGCGCTATGATCGCCTCCCTCATTACCCGGTATGAAATTGCCAGAATGCGTCTTTTGCTGTTGCCATTGCATTAAACCGTGCGAATTCATCCAATGTAGGAAATATGCCAGTAGGCCATCAAAGTCTTGCTGGTTTCGCTTCAAGACTGAAACGAGCATACCGTAGCCTGAACCTTTAGTGAGTGATGTCATGCAAATACTATTGCAGTGCGCTAGTGTGCCTTGTACTGACCGTGTGCTTCCGAACAAGTAACGGCGTCTCCATTGTCTCCAGTAGCATTGTAAAAGACATAGTACATGCCACTCCAAGAGCGCAAGTACCTATTCCAGGGTCATTTGTGCTAGTGTAGGACAGAACAGCTTACCGTTGACGCCAAGTGACGTAGCGTTCTTCAAGACTTCCTTGCGACATGTCCAGAACACTTGTGCCTGGCAATAAAAAGCAGTCAATTAAAGAGAAGAGACTGCAAGAGTGAGTAAATATTGTATGTTGGTGTATGTGTATGTATATGCGTATGTGCGAGTAGGAGGAAGAGCATGTATGTGAGAGATTGGAGAAGCGAGTGAAGAAAAAACCTGCCATGGGCCACAAGCCATCTATTAGGGTATATACACACTAGACTAATTTCTTTGTCCTGGTTCAGGCAGCGATAGATCATTCAAAGCAACGCACACCGCAGGTTTCTGATGGCCTTTGTACTCTCGAACCGTTTCTCCAGACGCCAAATCCCACAACATGGCATCATGGTCTGATGAGACAGTAACGAGGTAGGCAGAATCGGCGGAGAAGGCACATTCCCACACCCATCGTCTGTGACGTTCCAGTTTTTGCTTCAACTTGAATTTGCCATCGGGTTCATGTTCCCATAGGCGTACGGAGGAATCGGCCGAGCACGTTGCCAAAAGTCTATAGGCGATCAGCATTTCGAAACAAGGATATGCAGGCTTAACTCACCCATTGTCGGGACTCAATAGGCAACGCAAAATGTAATTGTTGTGAGCCTGCCATTTGCACACTGGTCGAAGCTCCGTTCCTTCTTCCGTCAAGCGCATTTGCCACACATACACAAAACCCTAAGTATTCATGGTCAACAATAGGCCTCACGATATCGAATGCATTAATCTGTGGATGGGCACACCCACCTTGTTGTTGGCCGCTGCCAATGTCCAACTCCTCGAACTTTCAGTATTGATGCTGACCGATCGCACAGCAACGTCCTCTTCGGGTACCTGCACGAGGAAAGATCATGAATTTGGCCTTTCAAACGCATCCACTCGCCACGTACCAGTTCATGCGTGCATTCTGTTTCTTGCATGTTCCAAATCTTGATGCTTCCTTTTTGATCACACGAAATAAGTTCCCGCTGGTTGGGATGAACAACCAAATCGTTCACTGGCGCCTCTTGATCCATTTGTAGCTTCAGGGTGGGACCTCTACGACCACTCAATCAATATGAGCATTCTCAACATCACGCGCCAGACTCACCGGCAATCAAACACCTTAATCTGGTGGTCTTCGCTGGCAGTGACAATGAATTGACCACCGTTCACAAAGCATACGGCCGTAACGTTGCCTGAATGACTTCCAAAGGTGGCTATAGGATCTGGATTGGTCGAATTGATATCGTAGAGACGAACAACATGATTGCCTATCCAATAGAGTGAGCAACTACACCTTGGGAGAGAAGGGGAAACGTACCAGCCGCAGCCAAGAACCGCTTGTCGGGCGAAATAACCAGTCGGTTCACTTGCTATGGTTGGTATATACCGATTAGACCCTGTCGCGCAACCAGAGCTCGAGGTACCTACCGAATCGCCATGTTGTATCGTTCGCGCACAAATGCCGTTCAATGCTTCCCAGAATCGTATCGTATGATCATAGCCAGCTGTCACCAAGATCACAGAGTTGGCTTCTGGACTCTGCTGATAGTGTTGGTGATGGTGGTTATGGTGGGTGTGATGTCCACTCATGAAGAAACGTCACACGTATTCACTGCGCCATGGACGACGATATCGATCGCTTCTTCTCCGTGGAGGAAAAGTATATGGAAGTGGAGCGTATCTTGACTTGCTTCAAGCTTGATCCCTTCGCAATGCTGTCATTGCCCTACAGTCCTTTTCCTACACCGAAAGCCGTCAAAATGGCCTACCGCAAGAAGTCGCTTATGATTCACCCAGACAAAATCAAGCATGACAAAGCAGAGGAAGCCTTTGCGTTGTTGAAGAAGGCAGAGAACGAACTTTCCGACGAGACGCGGCGAGGCATATTAGCAGGGATCATAGAGGAGGCCAAGGGAGAGGCCTTGCTCGCTCAAGGCTACAAGATCAAATATTCAGCTCAACCGCCTCCCGCCGACGACGCTGCCACCGAACAAGAGGGAAAGCAAGCTCAACCTACATCCCAAATCATTTCCGAACAAGACAATCCATGGCTAGCCACCGAAGAAGGTCAATTAGGCATTAAAGAGAAACTGAAGAAGATTCAGATCGAAACAGAGCTTCGGAAAAGACGACTACAAAAGCGAGAAATGGAAGCAGAAGGTAGGTGTGCCTCACATCTCGCTGTGATACAACGTCCTGATGGAATGGATCATTTAAGGTGCATTGGCGAGAGAAAAGGAAGAAGCAATCAATGAAAAGAAACGGAAACAGGCAGAAACAAAGGCATGGGAAGAGAATAGAGATAAACGTGTGAATAGTTGGAGAGATTTCCAAAAGGGTGGTGCGGGTAAGAAGAAGAAGAAGACATAAAACGTCAATTCCATCCTCCAATGTTACTTTGAGGCAAAAGACAAAATTTTCGACGCCTCTCTTGCGCCGTGTTTCTAGACAGATAGAACGATGGAGTCAAGTCCTAGTTCGACACAATCACCCGACATCTCTGCACCTGCAGACAATACTAATGAAAACAACGCGCATGACACTCAGACAGATAACGACTCAAAGAAGAAGCGGGCTGGTCCCAAGCGCCGGAAAGTGACGCATGGCAAGTAGCGCCATCCCCGGAGCAGGCAATAAGCTTACATCCTCTCTACTCTGCTGCAGCTTGTGTCTATTGTCGACGATCGCACATGACGTGTGACGATGGTAAGGACATGTCTATCCGAGTGTCAAACCTGAGGTGTCTTACTCTTGTGGACAGGGCGGCCGTGTCAGCGTTGCATCAAAAGATCCATAGGGCATTTGTGTCATGACGAACCAAAGAACCCAACATCTTCCGCGACTACTACAAGTTCTATCGCCACTAGCTCTGCGCCAAACCAAGCGAATCGTGGTAATAACGGTTTCATGAGCCTCGCCAATCTATCTCCTGATGGTAAGTCGGCAGGTGACTTTTTGCGGCCCATTGACCTGTCACTAGCATTGCGCACCCAAAATCTCAACTCGCTCAATCTCCAAAACTTTGGTCAAATGACCAATGTCCCTCTCACCTTTGCTTCCGAACATATGGGCAACGAATTCACGGTCATTAGTGACTTTTTAGAATCGTTGGACGAGAATCCACAAAACATCTTGAATCCCAAAAACGCTACAACTCCCAACGGCACGGTCCTTGGATCACCTACAGTCAGCACCAATGGCAGCGGAATTCACCCCAACAGCAATTCGTCTGTTCTCATCAACACGACCGAAAAATTCTTCTTGACGGCTGCTGATCCAAGCGATGGCAAGCTCGAAGATCGCTTGACGGAGGTCATCAACGCCAAATATGAAGCTGGCTTCCTCAAACCTTACAATTACGTGAACGGATATGCGAGGTTGCAGCGATACATGGATAACAAGTAAGGGCAAGGCTGTCACTTTGACGCAGCACTTTTCCTGACATGGGTTGCAGCATGTCTAGCATATCACGTCAACGCATATTGAACGTCATGGGTACATTCAGACCGGCTTTCCGCGCTGTTGCCCAGAGCTTGACAGATATCGATCTCATTCTGGTGGAGGAGGCATTTGAACGTCTACTACTGGTGAGTTATTGTACTTGCGAGGCGTTGCGCAAGGGTATTGATGAGCGACTGTAGGATTACGACCGGGTTTTCAGCTCTATGGGCATCCCAGCGTGCTTATGGCGTCGTACAGGAGAGATCTACAAGGGCAACAAGGAATTTGCCAGCCTGGTCGGCGTACCGATCGAAATGTTTCGTGATGGACGACTTTGCATTTACGAATTGATGGCGGAGGAAAGCGCAGTAAATTACTGGGAGGTGGGTGCAATTTATGGGCCTCTAGCTACCTTCTCACGCCTACGTGCTACAGAAATACGGCAACATTGCGTTTGATGCCGGACAAAAGGCAGTGCTGACATCGTGCCTGTTGAAGAACCCTGATCCGGGCTCTAGCCTCATCTCATGCTGCTTTTCATTTACCATACGGCGCGATAAATATAACATGTAAGTGCTTTCGCAACGTCAAGGGACAGACAGACTAATCGCATCCTCGCTCTTGCGTTCCTTTTCACCCATTTCCATAGTCCGGTAAGTCATATCACATGCATGCCATCATGGACCACATGGACCACATGGACCAGTGAATAACCTCTGCTTGTAGACTGTAATTGTTGGCAATTTCTTGCCCGTAAATCTTCAATGACGCTCTGTAGTGCGTGATGTACCCGTTTGATACCACGCTGTACATATGGAATCCCAAAATAAGCGTGGAGAAAAGAGGCATATCGCTCGCTCGGAGTCCAAAAGACGTGACGTCGACAAAATCGCGAAATCCAAATTTGGCAATCTGAAACAGTCATAAGAATATCGGCATGTCCTTGTGCGTTCTCCCTTGCTTCCATTCGCTAGCATTCGCTAGACATTGTCCTTGAGCTCTATGGTAAGCTTTCCTTGTCCATTTCTCTGCATGTTTCCTCTATGTCTATTCTACCTTTGAGGGCTGTTCTCCTTTGCATGCCCATCGCCACGCGCTAAGGCTAACGAATGATGCTTCTAGGCCGATAAAGCATCTCAACTGCCTCCCAATCAGAACCAGGCCAGAAAGGAGAAGGCACCTGCACTGTCACAATCTGCCAGAGCAGGCTTGCAAGTAAGTCAACGTGTTGCCTAACGCTATCGACTGAAGCGTCGCTTAGTTTCCCGTCGGTCGTGTCCACAGATACCTCAAGAAGAAGTATAATGCGCGTGTCGGCAGCAAGGCGGCCGTTTATTCTGCTGCCATCTTAGAGTATTTGACGGCTGAGGTGCTTGAATTGGCCGGTAATGCTACAAAGGATCTCAAGGTCAAGCGTATCACACCAAGGCACTTGCAGTTGGCTATTCGTGGTGATGAAGAACTGGATTCGTTGATCAAGGCCACGATTGCGGGTGGTGGTGTGTTACCGGTATGTGGATTGGCGATATGGATTGTGTGCAAATAATGGTTTGCTTAACACTGGTTATGTAGCATATCCACAAGGCGCTTATAGGGAAAACAAAGGGTCAAGGAAAGAAGGTTTAATATGACAAGTTTGCGTATGGACGGATACAAGCAAGCGAGGTGTATAGCCCGTGATCTTTTTCGTTTGCATGGCTGTGACGTTTGTGCTCTCTGCTGTAATTTTTCAAGTCTCTACACGCTTGTGTGTTGGTACAATTGTAACAATGTGTAAACATGTGTTGTACATGGTTGTGCGCATCTAGACACTAGCCTTGAATTCCGCATCCACTTTTTCGTAAAAGCCCTTCTCTAGGTAAACGTCCGCGGCGGTCAAAGCAATGCCTTTAGCCGCACGTAACATGTTGGCATGAGCCGTCGGTGTTCTGGCGGCGCCCACAAAATCAATGGTATGTGCAGCCGCTTTTGTATCAATATCGACGAGAGCATGCATGCCAGGCACCTCGTAGGAAATGTTGCCAAAATCGGTGGATCCCATGGGGGCCGCTTCTTGCTCTTGGCGACTAGGCAACGTCACACCGCTCTCGGTCAGGTATTGGGTATATCGTTCACCCAGCACGGAGTTGGTCTTGACGTCTGCCAATGGGATCACATATTGGCATTGGTACGAGTAGACCTTGTCGTCGTTGACTTACCCAAGTAAGGCTCGTCAGCCGTCACCTTGACGGTTGTCCCGGTTGCCATGGCTGCAGATGAGAAGATCTTGTGCACCTTTTCCATAAAGGACATGAGTGACTTTCTGTCAGGAGCGCGAACGATCCAGCGAGCTTTGGTCTTGTCAGGAATAACATTGGGCGCCCCGCCGCCGTTCAGAATGACACCGTGGATCCTGTCATTCAAAGATCAGTCGACCTTTTTACTCGCACTTGCGGTTAAAGTTACCTGTGGGTGGGAGGCATTTGTTGACGTAGCATGGACATGCCATTATAGCATTGAACGACGGCGTCCAAGGCGTTCAATCCTTCCCATGGGGCTGCTACATGTGGAATGTTTGAGGTTTTGGGATCTCTATGCCGTGAGGAAACATACCCGAAGCATGACTGGATCGGCCAAAGTATTCCACGGTGAGATCGGAAATGGCGAGGTATTTGGCATAGACGAGGTCGGTATTGCTACAAGGATCAAAGAAGAGTTATCTCCCAGTTGCGTCCGACCAGACATGGAAGCTTACTAGGGATGCAACATCATGCAGAGATCAATGTTCTTGAAGGCGCCCTGTTTGCTCATGATGCACTTGCCACCTCCACCCTCTATCGACAATCCAATCAGCACCATTCGCAGCTCATTTCGCCAGTACTCCACCTTCCGCAGGCGTGCCGAGCAACACCACTCTGCCCTCTGTTGAGGTTTCCTCCAAGACCTTCTTGGTCGCAACGGCCGCCGCAATACCAGAGATGGCAATCAGATTGTGCCCACAAGCATGACCTAACACAAGTTGAGCAACAGCGTCGATCTGTGTATCTGACCCATACCGATACCCGGTAACGCATCATATTCACTGCAAAACGCCACTGTGCGGCCACCAGAACCGACTTGACACACGGCCTCAAAGGCAGTCGGCATACCATAGGCTCCACGAACGACCTGAAAGCCTTGCTGTTCGAGATAGGTCGTCAGCACCTCGTGGGCATGGACCTCTTGAAAGGCCGTCTCGGGATGGTCGTGAATCTAAGCGCCCGCGTAAGCATCAGCCTTAGGGATAGACCATCTTACATTCACGCTAAGATCTCGTAAATCGGCATTTATGCCCTCGATGGCCTGCGCAATGATATCCTTGACCGATGTCATGATAGGAAAAGAGCGAGAGATAACATTCGTTCGAAGGCGGGCCCTCCGACCACTCGGCTGACCCCACATTCAATGACCATATTTGGTCATGCAGATATGAAAGGCGGGAAAATGCAGAGAAACAGTTGCTCTCTTGGGCAGAACTGCGTAGTGTTTAGTTGATTTGTCACCATTGGATTGACCATGTCAGGATCAGAAAGGATAGGAGATGCTGTGGTGCGCACAGGTGCTATAGAATGATGTTAATTTATCTGGTATCTGTTCCAAGATTGCTGCCGCACTTCGTCCACACCCTTTGTCTTTCTTTGTCTTTCTTTGTCTTGTATGCATCCATAGGATGACCTGGCATCACTTTGGTTCATAACGACTCTTAAGCCCATATCTACATACTTGTCTATTCTTCCATGCAATGTCTGCACGTGGCAGTGACAAGCCATGGTTTTAGTCACGAACAATCGCGATCCCACGTGTCTTTTTGGCGCGCTTCGTTACGCATGATATCAAGACATGTGGGATAAGCCTGCTGTAGCTCCAGACCATCCACATACATCGTCCTGTTCAATTCAGACGCCACCGGTTACATTCAACGTGAATGAAAGAGGCCGAGATATTGGTCATACCCACAACCTGCCAACCCCATTCGGCTAAACATTTATCCTCACAGCCGGTTCATAGAGCAAGGAGTCGATCCAAACGTATCCTTGAAACGCAGTATCGCCAAGAAACGATACGATGCTCCCGATTGCCCCTCGTCATGCCGCCCGCTCTGAAAACCTGACCACCCCCTGCTATTTCATTCGTGGCCCCAATCCCTTGAACACAAGTGAGGCCATCCGTTGTGTGTACCGGACCGGAGCTCCCACCACCCCCTGGCTGTAACCTGGCATCCTCATGATCGATGTAAGATCCATTGTTGCACTACAAGATATTTGTCCTACCTGACGAAGGATTTTACCCTGGCCCCTTTCCTTCCTCCATCCATGCCACACCGAACCACCGACGCTCTTCCCCGTGTACCCATACGACCCTAACGTGACCCGTCCATCTAATACCCTAGCCCGGCCTCCATTTTATCGTGTCAAATGTCACACTTCGCTCTTGTAAAAGGGGGCCAATTTCTGATTGTCCCGATCCAAGAATAGAAAATGCCCTGATTGATCTCACACACCAACTGCTGGAAAGGGTGTGCTTTGCCTTGTCTCGCTTCCTCTCTCCCTCTCTCACTTTCGTCCGCTTAGTCTTTTGTTACGGTTCTCATACACATTCCTTTGTCTGGACCCCTAGCACACGCGACGAGGGAGCGCGGCGCGCTCCTTGTTATATTTAGACTCTCATTGCATCATTCGCTTATTAGCTTTCCTGTTTGTCGGTTGAGCTTTACCTTTGTCCCTCTCTCTTCTTCTGCACATGTCCTCGGAGCCACGCACTGGGTCACCAGGACAGGGACGTCGAGTCTATTCTGCCACGCCAGATAGACCTCAGTCACCGCCAGTAGAAGGGAGCCGAAAGACGAGTCTACTCCGACGGACGAGTACAACGACCGAGACAAACGATGGGCGACCTACGCGGCCTAAACGACAAAAGTCGCTCGTCAGACCAGAGAGAGAGCGAATCAACGCTGACCATCGACAGTATCATTATCGACAGCATGTGGCCGAACAGCTCGAGTCAGGATGGAGAGGTGGTTTTGAAGCCAGTACGACGGGAAATGCTCCGCTTTATAATCTTGAAAATGGTCCTCGAGGCGCAGTGACGGGTGTATGGCCTCCACAACCATTGTATCCATCAGAAGAGCCAGGTGCTCTGAATGACCACACTGGTCGGACAACTCCACCGACGATGCCGATGCAGAACCTGAATCTTCATCCATTGTTGAAGCGTGGCAAGTCCATTTTGGGTCGGGAAGAGCCGCAGATGAAGGAAAAGATGCCTGAGACCAAGTCAAAGGCAGCCAAGGCCATTGTATCTCCCTTCGAACCTCCGGCCCCAACCACAGCCACAAAGACAAAGAAGATTAGAGTTCCTGGGGCAACAGACCAAAGTGGGGAGAGGAAGTGGCCGGATTGCTGGCAAACCTATTGCCGCTTACTCACCTGCTGCATTCCTGGTGGTTTGTTGGAATTGTTTGGTGAGTATGCGCACAGTATAGATTACGCGCCCCGTGAACTGAACATTGGCCTCTAGGGATGCCCAACCCTCTTACACAGAAAGCATGGAGGGAAAAGATTGGACTCTTGTCCATCATTTTCCTCATTTGCGGTGCTGTCGGATTTCTCACCTTTGGCTTTACACAAGCTGTCTGTCCCACACCGCCGCTCACGTTTCGTATCGGGACCATCAATCCCGGGTACCTCATTATCAACGGCTGGGCGTATCAGCTAGCCAGCTGGAGCCATCCACCCATCCCCGGGTTTCCATCCAACATGACCAACATCTTGTACCCTCCCATCAACGCAGGTGGCATGGACGCTACATTCCTTTTTCAGAATGTCAATCAACAGTGTCTTGGCGTCATCACCCCGAAGGCTGGCGCGGTCATTGAAGGTATGCAGGGCAACAAGGTACCCACCTATTTTCCATGTCGCTTGTTCAACCCCAATATCACGGCACCGCCGGATCCGAGTACTTACACCAATTATTCCGGCTGTCACTTGACGACAACCGCAAGAGATGCGTATTATCAAATGGAGACGATTGGCGCAAAAGACAATAATGGAAAGTATCAGAAAGGTGGCCAAGTGTATTATGCCTGGGAAGATGTGCGAGGAAAAGCCAATTTGGTCGTCTACAATGGGTGAGTGGTTCCGAACGTGCAGGTTTTGGGAAGGTCGACTAAGTAAGCTGTCTGTCTGCTCAGTAATGTGCTGAACTTAGCTCTGCTCAAATCGCTTCCAACCAACCTCTTCAGCACTCCGGCGAACGGGCTCATGCAACAAATTATCAATGCCAATGGGACCTCTCCCTTAGGCGGCACCGATATTACTCTCTATGTCTCCACCTCGCGCGATCCTTCAGTGAACTATTACAAGGAGGCTGAATGCATGTCCGACATCATCAAGGTTGGCCAGATTGATACTATGTCCCTAGGCTGTATTGCATCCCAACTGGTGCTTTACCTGTCATTGTGCGTTATTCTCGGAGTCATCATCATCAAATTCACTCTCGCCATTATCTTTGGTTGGTTTTTGTCATGGAAATTGGGTTACTTCAAGGAGGGTGATTCTTACAAGGATCGAATGAAGCGTGCCAATGAGATTGAAAGTTGGACAGACAACATTCTTCGGCCGGCAGACGCTATTCGGCCACGCAGTTATGCGAGCGCAGACTCGCTTAAGCGGCAAACGATCATACCTCGAAAGTCGCGCTTCACGACACAGGAATTTGGATCCACTCATTTTGACAATACTGCTGCGAGAACAAGTACAGCACATTTCGCTAGAAGTCCAATGGGTCCCAACATGCGCGCAAGCGGAATTCTTCAAGTATCAGCGTCCGGCACGGCTACTCCCCCACTTCGATCGTCTCACATGGGTGGTAGCGTTCATTCCATTCCACGTAGTTTGGACAGGTCTCGTCGGTCGTCTACATCGTCCACCTCGATTGGCAAGGTGTGTGCTAATGCAGGCATGTCCTCCTGTCCATTTCCCCTGGCCAAAGGTGTTGTCCCACAACCACCACCAGACTATCAACCCTTCCATTTTCCACTCATTCCCGCAATCTGCCTCATCACCTGTTACTCTGAAGGTGAAGAAGGCATCCGAACCACACTCGATTCCATCGCCACCACAGACTATCCGAATTCACACAAACTTATTCTCATCATCGCCGATGGGATCATCACCGGTGCAGGCAACAGCAAGCCGACTCCAGATATCTGTGTGGACATGATGACGGATCTCATTGTTCCCAGAGACCGAGTTCAACCGTACTCCTATGTTTCCATTGCAGATGGCGCAAAACGACACAACATGGCCAAGATTTACGCCGGTTTTTACAAGTACGACAATACTACAGTTGATCCGTCCAAGCAGCAACGTGTACCGATGATCACCATCGCAAAATGCGGCACGGAAGCGGAAGCAAACGAGAAAAAGCCTGGCAATCGAGGTAAACGGGACTCGCAAATCATCCTCATGAACTTTTTGCAAAAAGTCATGTTTGACGAGCGTATGACTTTGCTTGAGTACGAGTTTTTCAACAGCATTTGGCGTGTGTGCGGCATCTCGGCCGACAAATTCGAGGCGGTGTTGATGGTAGGGTCTTTTTTCCGGTCTTGGCCATCAGCAAGGACTCACATTGCGTGCTTTAGGTGGATGCAGATACAAAGATCTTTCCGGATTCTCTGACTCGACTTCTTGCCTGCCTGGTCAAAGACCACGATATCATGGGGTTGTGCGGTGAAACCAAGATTGGAAATAAGACCGATAGCTGGGTGTCCATGATACAGGGTACGTGACTTTGCTTCTCCTTGTTCTCCAGCGTCAGCGACTAATGGTCCGTCACAGTATTCGAGTACTACATTTCGCATCATCAGATTAAGGCCTTTGAGTCCATCTTCGGCGGTGTAACGTGTTTGCCCGGTTGTTTCTGCATGTATCGCATCAAAGCGCCCAAAGGACCAAACGGATATTGGGTTCCAATCTTAGCCAATCCCGACGTTGTCCAACACTATTCCGAGAACATTGTCGACACACTGCACAAGAAGAATCTCTTGTTGCTTGGTGAAGATCGGTACCTGTCTACACTCATGCTCAAGACGTTTCCCAAACGTAAAATGGTATTTGTTCCGCAAGCCGTCTGCAAGACTGTGGTGCCAGATACATTCAATGTGTTACTCTCGCAACGTCGACGATGGATAAATTCGACCATTCATAATCTTGCCGAATTAGTTTTTGTGCGCGATCTATGGTATGTGATCCTGCAGATGGTCGGACCTGTTCTTGACTCACTCCGTTCGTTTACAGTGGTACATTTTGCTTCTCGATGCAATTTATTGTCTTTATGGACCTAGTAGGCACGGTTGCATTGCCAGCTGCCATCTCCTTCACGTTGTATCTCGTGATCAGGGCCTGTCTCGGCTATGCGATGGACGAACTGATTCCGCTCATCTTGCTCGCGGTCATTTTGGGTCTTCCAGCCGTGTTGATTGGACTGACGAGCCGAAAGCTCATCTACGTTGGATGGATGATGGTCTACTTGCTCAGTCTTCCCATCTGGAACTTTGTCTTGCCCGTGTATGCTTACTGGCATTTCGATGATTTCACATGGGGGGATACCCGTAAACTGGCATCTGGCAAAGACACCCATCACGGTGACAAGGAAGGCGAATTCGATTCGTCAAAGGTCATCATGAAGAGATGGGCAGAATACGAGCGCGAGCGGCGCAGCAGAGGTCTTTATAGCAACCTCCAGGGCGATTACCCTGGTTCAGGCCAGTCGATTGACACGATCTCTTCCGAAGAGGATCTTGCTTCGCTTAGGTATGAGCGTCATAAAGTGTCGAATATCTGTCCTCAACAACCCTTTAGACATGTCCCGTTCCGCAAAGGCCATGACCGCACACCTTCCGGTTCCATGCTCCTGAGCCCGCCACTCTTGACGAATTCCCATGTCATGACACCGCACACCTTTTTCAATGGCGCAGACTCGGACATCAAGTCTCCCCTTTTGACAGGCAACATGTCCATGTCCACTCAATCCTACCACTTCCACAGTCCGCTCACTGCCGATGTCAAACCTTACAAAGCAACCTCGAATGGGTCCCATCTATCTACGCGACGATCTTCCTCGAATGCATCTACCAGTCAACCCTCGAGTCCTTTAGCTGTTCCGACAGCCTTGGGATCTAACAGCCACCATCCGTCACCGAATGCGTCGGAACCGCCAAAGCCTCCACCTCATCGTGTTGCCCCCCGGTCTGACATGCGACACGAGATCGATTAGTCCCGTCTGTCGCATACCTGTATTATTACCGCACATCTTCATGTATACACCTGAGAAAGTCTAGGAATGTACCATTTTAATCACAACAATGAAAAGGAACCATCACGATGAATCTCTGAACCCATGAATGATGATATCCTCGCCCAAAGGTGTGTATTGCATACGCGGCAATCGAAACGCATTGGCTTGAACAGCTACACCTTCAGGCCCAATGAAGAGCGGTGCCATCGTAATAATGAGCGCATCCATGATGTGTTCCTGTAGACAAGACTGAATCACGGACGCGCCGCCTTCAATCATGATTGACCGAATGTTGTAGTCGGGTTGATTCAGGGTGTGAATGACGTCTGATAGGTTTAGGGCGTAAGTGTCGTCTTGTGTCGTAGAGGTTATCGGAATGATGCGTGCGCCTGCTGATTCAAGGTGTGTCTAAGAATCAAGAATAGTGAGGATCGGCAAAGGCATCCCGAGCCGCCTTACCACACGGTCAGCGTTCGTCTCATGCACCGTAGAGGACGTGATGATCCAGGGTTGAGGTGAGACGCCACATTTATAGTTGTGAATTAGCTTACAATCCAGAGGCGTCCGGAGTTGGGTATCGAGAACAATGGGTCGAGGTTGTCCCTTGGACGGTACCGGGACCAATCTCACTGAAGAATATTTTAGCTTTTGCTCAACCCTGCAGTCACCTTACCATTCAGACTAGGATTGTCATTCAAGACGGTACCAATGCCTACGAGTATACCATCGTGTAGAGCCCGCAACCTAAGCAAAAGCGACTATAAGTCTCAACGCTACACAGCGATCTCGAGCCTACTTGTGCGTCATGGTCATGGACAGATCGCCGGAGAGAACAAGCTGGCGTCCATTCCGTATCCCTATACGTGCGTCCAAGCTCTGCGCATACGTCAAGGTGACAAAATGCTCGCAATGTGCGATGCGTTCTTGCACCTCTTGTAGAACAGCATCCATTTCCAAATTGAGGATTGACGCGCCCCATGGCAACCATGAGCAAGTATGCTTCATTGCCAGACATTGTAAGTGTGATGAGCTCTTTCCTTGCTCAGAGATGCTTGTCATGGGTATTGACTCTTGCCTAGGATACACAGCCAGATGTCTACGAGACACCCGATGCTTTATCAGGAACACTCCGATCCGAAGGGGTAAGACACGGGTCGCATGCACGTCCATCTGCAGCAGCACGAGTGCTAATGATACGTTAGACGGAAAGCATTGCGAGTGATGACGAATCTGAAGATGTGGTGCGCGCAACAATCAATGTCAAGGACGCGACGAGCAAGTTTAGTGATGCGATTGTGGATGCTACGGACGCAGGTGAGCTTCACAAAGTGTCCAGTGGAAGCGCAGCATGGTCTGATAGTTTTGCCTTAGATTTCTCAGATACGATAAGGTCCAGAAAGAAGTCGGCTTATCGTTCGATGAGAGCGAAAACACCGACATTGGAAACCGAGGAATATGAGATTGTGGGACGCGAAGACTTGATGACGCCGGAAACACGCATGCAAAAGCTTCGGCGACTCATGTTTGAAGTACAAGAACTTGCAGAGGACGTACAAAAGCCTAACGTAAGTTGCTAATGTGTAGAGATGTCAGGGCAAAAGCTTGATAACTTCCGGTGACGTGACAGATGGAAGAAGACAAGGCCCAATCCGCGTCCATACTAGCGCAGATTGAGGCTTTACAGCATGATCTAGCTAGACTCAACCAAACTGATGCGCTTACCTCTACAGAATCCAAAAACAGGCTCAACATGCATCTCGGGGCTGCCAAACACCTTGTATCGCAAATCGAAGCCTTCAAGAACCAGATACACGAGGATAAGCCTTCGGAGAGCCCATCAAAGACCGGTACCAGCGAAAAAAATGATGTATGTGACCGATCGGGCCAAATATGCAATAGAATGCTGATTGTTGTTCTAGTATGTCAGTTATGAACTGTTTTACAATCGTGGTGCGACGCAAGCAGAATTCACAAAGGAGTTGTCATTGATAGATCAACGTATTGCGTCCATAGAAACAATACTCGGAGAGGTGAGCCAGTGCAATACCCGTGCGTAAACCGTGCACAAACCGTGGTTCA
Organism: Bifiguratus adelaidae; assembly: GCA_002261195.1. NCBI lineage: Eukaryota > Fungi > Mucoromycota > Endogonomycetes > Endogonales > Bifiguratus > Bifiguratus adelaidae. The sequence goes on from MVBO01000038.1 coordinate 37,516, forward strand.
TTAACAGACAAGAGAATATCAACAAAGTACATCCATATTTAATGCCATGGAAGACATCAAACAACAGCTCGACTTGCTCACACAGCCTCGCAACATGGAACAGCTCAATCGACAGGTCAAAGGCTTGTTGACGGATCTAGATCGCTTGAATGACCTCCGTCAAGGCTTATCGTATGGCTCGTCCGGCGATCTCAATGACGTCAAACCCGCGTCACAGGATAGTATGCAACTCGATAGTGAGACCACATCCAAGGTACGAGGTTTCATGGACGCAATGGTGGCGTGTATCTTATATCTCTCAGATCAATTACCTGTTTGATGCATTGCATCGAGTAGACCCATTACTACCCCTCACTACAGCGACCTTGACCCGCCTCAAGTCTCTCCAACAAATGCACACAGAAGCCGCCTCCTTTTCAACGACGGTCAACATGATTGCCAAGGAGCAAGATGCCATCCAAACCGAGCTCAGCACTATTGGTGCCAGTTGTGCCAAGGTAAGTGGCCAATGCAACTCGTTCCCACTCCTTATACACACGTCTAGATGGAATCTTCTCTCAGAGAGAATGAAAGCACCATCCAATCCAATATTCAGACCATTGACGCACGTCTGACCCATTTGGTTGAACGCTTAGAGCAATTGAGATCCAGTGCATGAATTCATGTCTCAGTCGCGGTCTATAAAAAATACCCTCCTGCTATGCTTCATCTTCCATTGACCATATACACCGACAGAGAGCACCACGACAAGGAGCCTCATAGACAACATACGACGGCTCACGTCCCAGTGAACCCAGACAATGTCTTTGAAACCTCCTCGTACCGTTCACCCTTCCAACAGGTCAGAGTGAACAAGGACGCGCCCCTGGCAGAGTCTGCAGCGCTCACCAACGACGAGGGACCAGCCTATGGCACTCCACACGGTATCACCAATGTACTGCTCGGTGAGGAACCCGTCTATACCCGAGAGCAAGCCGCTGCCAACACAGCCCAATCCCGCCATTCAGGCGTTCATGGAACAGTCTATGGACAAGGAGCTCCTCTAGCACCGGGAAGTCAAGCTATGGAAGCTGACAATCCTTTCAAGCCTACGCGCAACATTGGATAGAACACCTTGTACCTTATCTATCATGGTGGATGGGTCGTTGACTCTCCCCAAGCATATTATACACGCTAAAGAGGACCTTGACGCAGCTATACGTAGTGTTGAGGATGTTGATGAGCGGAGCAAGCTGGAGAAAAGCTTTGCTGCGCTGATGGAAGCGTTCTATACTAGCGTTGCAACATCATCGAGTGAGTACGATTCCCTATTGTCAAAGTACCGCGAGAGGTCCGGCAGGCTCGAGGAGCTGGAGAAGAAGTGTAAGCGGTTGGAGGGTGACCTGGCTCAACAGAGAACCGACTTGGAGGACCTGCGAAGACAACAACTGCAGACGAACCTATGGGACGCGCAAGGACACTATGGACCACCCATGTTGGTGAAGCCAGACGAGGTATTCGACAGGGAAACGCCAGGGCTACCGAATACGAGTAATGCGCCCGGGGACCCGAATCCTATAGCCGGCTTGCCTTTAGTTTCGCCATTGGTTATCAGGGCATCCCATTCTCGGACCAATTCCTCTGCTGGTCTTCCATTACCCATGACACCTACCAGTCAATCCACCTCCAGCGGGCTGACATCTCAGTCATCACCTCGTCTTCATCCTAGTCGATCGGAGAACCATATTGGCGAGAATATCGCCATGCCGAGCGCCGGTCGAATTATATCTCCGTCTCCTCATCACTCGCGGTCTTCTACCGATGATACCATACCTGTCTCACTCCCGCCTAGCGACACGCAGCATCCCATTGACCTTGAGGCGGACCCTCCGACGCCGCAAGTCCAATTTCCTCCTGTTCCGCCGCAACACAAGTATCACCGTCCGTCGCCTTATGAGACCCGTTCGTCTCCCGAGGTGCTTGCAGAACCGATTTCACCCATTTCCGCGGATCCTATCCCATCTCCAACGTCCGTGCGAAAGAGCAGCGATTGGTCTGGCGACAGAACGCCTCCGGCTTGGACCTCCTCCGTTCCAGTTCCAACATTCAACACCGACGAACATCGACAATCCATGCCTTCCACGCGATCCTTTAGCTCATTAGGGCGGTCTCAGTCGTTCAAGGAGCACCACCCTCGAGATTCTCCAGACAAGGCAAATGGTGGAAGCATGGTGGGTCAATGGCCGACGGGCAACATCTCCTCCGAACCAGAAGAGTTCCGGGCTAGCTCCGATGATCAAATACATTCCTCCAATAGTTCCATTCTAGAGGATGTGAATGAATTGCGTGATCGCACGGTGTCGTCTACCCTTTTCCAAAACCGACGCAAACAGCCGGTCGAGCACGGCGGTTCCAATCCCTTTTGGCGCGACTTTTTGAAACAAGCGAGCATTGAATCCAAAGTGCGACGGCTCGAGGACGATTTTGTCAATGACCCAGAGATTCATCCCAACATCGCCCGATCGGAGCCAACGGTCGGACGATTTCTACAGGGTTATTCGTTGCTTCACTGCAGCATCGTATGGAAATCCACCGATCTCATGAGCGTCGTTCTTCGTCATGGCGCCAATCCGAATGGTCTATCCATTTCGCCTAAGAGTGACGACAAGGTCACGCCCTTGTATTTGGCGTGCGTCGAGGGCTTCAAAGAAGGCGTGGAAATGCTGTTGCGGTATGGAGCCGATATCAGCGCACTTTCGTGTGCTTCCAAAAAGAAGACGGCCTTTATTGCGGCCGCTGAGAAAGGCACGGCCGGCTGTCTTAAACTCTTGATTGAGGCTCCGCGCGGAAAAGAGGTGGCCATGAAGCCTGATCATTACGGTAAGCGGTACGACTTCGCCTTGTATGACAGACAGTGACCATATTGCCAGGTGTATCCCCTTTGATGTACGCAGCACATTACAACAAGGTGCCATGTGTCGAAATGCTACTCACCGAAGCCGAGCTGAATCCCAATGTCACCGACAAGGACGGAGAAACGATGTACGTGCTGTCTTGCCACGCTATTGCATCGTGACTGACATGTGTGCTCTAGCCTCCATTATGCCGCCAAACACAACTGGACCTCGCTTATTGAACGACTCGTGGAAGTGTATGGCATGGATCCCAACATTCGCAACGAAAAAGTCGGGACACCTCTCAAACTCGCCAAAGCCAAGGAAGCCGAAGAAGTGCTCAAGAAGCTCGGGGGCCGCAAACTCGAAAGGATTCGGCCGGATCGACAGGATTCGGAGCATGCGAGCGGATCGGGCTTCTTTCGGCGACTTGGTCGATAACTTGTCCGTTTTATTGTCCTTCTTCTGTTTCATGTTGGACCTTGTTACCCCCTATTACGTAGTCTCCATATGTACTATATATTTTCAATCATTCTCGTGTAGTGTATTACTCTATTAGTTTATTATAGCATCCTCATCACACAGCACTGTATGGTCCTTCCACGTCCTCCGTCATGACATACGACATGCGCCGTCCTGGCACGCGTCGAAGGGACTTGCCCTTGAACCATTTCCTGGCTTCGTCAGCCCATAACACGGTCGAGGTGACAATGACAATCTTGAAGAGATCGTAGAGGGAGAGAGCTTCGGTTTGAAAGATGGCTTGGAAGAAGGGAAGATAGATGACAAGCATTTGGCCGAAAATGGAGCCAAAGACGGCAAGGTTAAACATGCGATTCGAAAAGAGGCCAAGCTCTAGAACTGACTTCTTCTCGGATCGACAAGCCAAGGCGTTGAACATGTCAAAAAAGACAAAGGTGGTGAAGGTCATGGTCGTATCTCGCGCGGTCACGGCTCCGTCTTGCATTTCGCTGATATAGATAAACATCGTGCCGATAACGACGATACTGGCGGATTGAAGGACACGGGTCATGAGTTGCTTGGTGAGGATAGGAGCGTTCTTTTTGCGTGGAGGCTTTCGCATCACATCATGATCTACGGGCTCAACCCCCAATGATTGCGCAGGTGGACCGTCCATGAGGATGTCTGCGGCAAGAAGATTAGATGGACAAATGCAAAAGCAAGCCCAACTTACTAATCCACAGTATCTGCATGGCGTTGAGTGGGTTAGCGAATCCAAAGAGCGTTGCTAAGCCGATGAGAGTAAGTGCTGAAATGCTTGTACTGAGTTGGAATGTAAGAAAGTTTTGGATATTGTAAAATATGGATTTGCCTGGCGAAGATTGTCAGCATAAGCTAAAGTGAGCGAACAGCCTCACCTTCTTCAATGGCGCTGAGAATGGTGCTCAAATCATCATCTACCAGGATCATATCGGCGGCTTCTTTGCTAACATCCGTACCAGATTTGCCCATAGATATGCCAATATCAGCCAACTTCAATGCTGGAGCGTCGTTCACACCATCGCCGGTCATGGCAACGATGGCTCCCTGGGCTTGAAAGGCGGACACAATTGCCATTTTATGTCGAGGCGTGGTGCGCGCGAAGACAGAGACATTGCCAATAACTTCCTGCAATTGTCGCTCCGTCATGTTATCAATATCTTTTCCGGTCAAGCAGCTTGCTTGCGAAGGATTCAGCGGGATGCCTAAGCGCCGGGCTATCGAGATGGCCGTACCGTCGCTGTCTCCTGTGATCATGACAAGCTTTACACCGCCAGCTAAGAGTTGGCTGATGGATTCGCTGACACCCAGTCGAGGAGGGTCGTAAATGGCGACAAAGCCAACAAAAATGAGCTTCGAGGGATCTCTCCCGTAAGCCAACCCTAGAACCCGAAGACCGTGATTGCTCATCGTGTTAGCATGTCTGAGGACCACATTTTTCAATGGTCCGTCGAACGTGGGCTTGCTTGTTTCGTTGGCGTAGTAGGTATCGCACCTTTCCAAAGTCGCCTCAAGAGCGCCCTTGAAGTATATGGTATCTTTGGACCCATCCGTGAAGCTTGGCGGTCGGTATGTGACGCTCATAAACTTTTTATCCGATGAGAATGGTATTTCGGAGATGCGTTGCAATACCTAAGATGGGAAATCGCAAACATGGGTAATGTGATTTGAAGATCGTGTCCATGGGCACTTACCGTGCGCTCGTCGCTAAACGACGATCGTGCAGCTACATCAAGCAAAGCAATGTCTGTAGGCTGACCAATGTAACGTCCATGTTCATCCACTGAGCCATTGTTGCAGAGTGTGCCTATCACTCTGACTCAGCCGCCATTCTTTAACATCAAAACAATACGTACCGATTTTGAGCGCTCGCCGGAGAGCGGGGCTCTTTAGATCAGGAAGGACATTCTCAAAATCGAAGGTAGCCTGCTCCGCCATGGTGAAAATCTTGGTCACCGTCATTTGATTGACCGTCAAAGTTCCTGAATACCCAAGGTAAACAATAGGTCCCAACGAGTGCACTGCGACGACAACTGACCTGTCTTGTCAGCGCAAATAACATTTACTGAACCAAGGGTCTCCACGGACGGTAACTTCTTGACAATGGCCTTTCGATTGGCCATTCTCAACACGCCTAACGCGAGCGTCACCGTCACAACAATCGGGAGTCCTTCGGGAATGGCAGCCACTGCCAAACTCACTGTAACCCATCTGGTTTATACGATGGTGTAGGATATGCTACGCTGGAACATACCTCCTATGGTAAACATATCCAACCATTGCCGGCCTTGTATGAGACCAAAGAAGACGATAAGACCAATAATACCAAAAGAAAGAATGGAGAGCTTCTTTCCCAGCTCATCCATATTCACTTGAAGTGGTGTCTTTCGATCTTCCACCTGTCAATGCGCTTTTAGCCACCATAACTCTTCTTCTCCAATTCAACGCTTTGACTTACCTCCTGCATCATACTAAAGACTGCCCCAAACTCTGTGTCTTTTCCTGTTCCCACCACAATGCCTGTACCATGACCTTTTGCGCATGAATATGCTTGTCCGCGTTCATGAAACGAAGGAACCTCGCCAACCACCTACCATTTCTCACCAAGGTACCCATAAAGGCCACATTGTCGCGCTCTGAAAGGCCTAGTTCTGTGTATGGGTTCTTGGTGATGGCTTCAACCTGCTTTCGACGAGGTTCATTCTCTCCGGTCAAATTGGATTCATCCACTTCTAGATCAATCGCCTAAATTCACCATCAATGTGCGGGTCACGCTGGGACGACAGCGATCGCCTACCTCTACCAAACGTATATCGGCTGGGATGCGGTCTCCTGTAGCAAACTTGATCAGATCTCCAGGTACCAGCTCGCTAGCCAGCATATTGGTCGAGATATTGTCCCTATCACATCCCATGAGAATTTACCTACAACGGCATGCCACCATCAAACATACCGGATCAAGTGGCAATAATGCGGAACGAGCTTGTTTAACGCTTCTAGAGACTTTTCGGAGCGATACTCTTGCACGAATGCCACTGTATCCACATGTAAGCGATCATGGCCGTCTGGCCGTTCGGAAGGTTACCTGTCACGACAATAAATATGGCCTGGAGACAACATGCGGTGAGCTTTTACGCAACAGCGACATCTCTGCCCACACGTCTACTCACCAGCGTAATGCTAAAAGCGTCATCCATCTGACCCATGATAGCCGATACCACCGCAGAGCCAAAGAGTAGCAGGATGAGCGGATTCTCTGTGAATGACTTTACGAACTTGAGCCACGGAGCATCCTCCTCCTTCTTTTCTAGTTCATTGTACCCATGAAGCAGCCTCCGGGCCTCTACATCCTGCCGAGCAAGTCCAGCCGTCGCATTCGTCTTGTACTCCATCAGCACCTCTTCTACTGTTCGCCTCGCTACTTTGGCCGACGGCATACTAGCGTGTGGACGAATTCCACCATTCTGATAGGTGGGCAAGGCGTCCATGGCACAAGAGACCGGTTCTTGCCAAAGAGCACCAAATTGGAGCGATCGACTTTCCAGTGGCATATATGCGCAGTCTATGGGCTATGGTAGGAGAGGCTTCGAGAGAGAGCGTCTCTTCTAGAGAGGATGGAACACGTTTACGTTGCGTGTCTAGAGACTACATGTACAAGGGTGTGAAGTGAAGCGAGAACCCATCGCTTATGCTCTGATCATGGGTAATGAGACCTCCACTTAGTAGGGGAGGGATATGTATCTACGTAGAATGCACTGTCATGAAGAAGAAGAAGCCGTTTCGGATGCCTTGGGCTCGACCAAATGCCAACACCAGGTTGGCTTGTCATTGCGATGCATCTTCTTGGTCACCACACCTTGCGATTCCAAACTCTTGAGCACCTGCTTGAGATGTGACTTGGATACGTCGTGCTGAGCAGCCAACTGCACCGTTGTCTGTGGACCTCTCGTCAACAATTGCTTCACCAAGCGTCCAGACATGAGAGAAAGAGAAGAGTGTAAGTAAGAGAGTGAAAGCACCTGTGATCCACTGAATCACCCTTTAGGAGAGTGGCTTGTGTGAATTCTTCTTTTTTGTCATGGACGTCTCTGCGGTATTGGAGGCTCACAAGGCGCAATTGTAGGTGGATGACGAGGTGAAGGAGGTCTATGGGCTGACACGGGCTGTTTTATAGCAAACCGATTACGGTGGACAAGGTGATTCCCTTGGAATATGACCTGAATCTACTCACAGCGCTGGATTCCAACCCACTGGACGAATCGCAACTCAGGTGAGTGTTGGTGGTCACGGTGGACGAAGGATGGGTTAGACTCATGCATGGACGCAAACTAGGTCAAACACCGAAGAATATCTGAAACAGTATACTCGAGATGGCTGTCAATTACTCTTTAATCACATCTTTACGCTACCGGTGGTAAGCGATGAATCAGGCGTGCTAGCCACTCTTCCTGAGCGTGTGACGACGATTCCTCGAGAGAAACCGTTGCCTAAGCCTAAGCCACCGACTCGATGGGAACGATTTGCGGCGCAAAAGGGTATTCAGAAGCAAAAGAAGGAAAGAATGGTCTTTGATGAGCGCACGGGAGAATATGTTCCTCGGTGGGGTTATGGAGGTGGAAAGAAGAACAAGACGGAGGACTGGCTTTTGGAGGTGCCTCAGAACGCTGATCCCATGGAGGATCAGTATGCCAAAAAGAATGAAGAAAAGCAGGAACGAATGGAGAAGAACAAGAAGCGACAGCAGCGAAATCTGGATGAGCGTGCTGCCCAAGAAAAGGGCGTGAATCCACGAGACGCACGGAAACAACAAGTCTATGATGCTCTGGCCACGAGCAAGAAGTCTACAGCATCCTTGGGCAAGTTTGACAAGCAATTGAGCGGCGAACCAAAGCAAAAGGGCATCAAACGTAAATTCGAGGCCACTGAGGCCGATGTGGCCAAAGAAAAGGCGAAGCATCTTGACATCCTCAACAAGGTGGTCGGTAAGGCCGGCGAACCAACGGTTAACGTCAGGAAGGTAAGTCTCTTCCGATACTCTTGTGCGAACGCACCTTTTACTCACAGCCATTCTAGGCCATCAAGCTGACGAAGCGAAAATAATATCCCATGCTGTAGAAAAAACCTCTTTCAATGTACACTATTCGACGCCACAATCATGTCCATCTTGGAAACCATCTGCATCGGAATTAAAACCCGGGAGATCATGCCCCTCAAGGCAATCGATTTCCCTGGCATATGGATGGGAACAAAACACGTTTTTAAGGGACGGGTTGTCACACAACCCCACGCTTGTGCTCATGTCTCCATTTGGAAGCCTCAGGGCTTGCTATTGTTGTCACCGGGTATAAGATGGCCAAATCCGCATCCATGGGGCGCGCGTAGTGCTGCAGTCATGAAGACGTTACAGTGGGCTACGATGTTGAGCCTTGCGGCTACAGTTCGTGGGCAATTTGCAGGTGGTTTCTCACCCTCCAACGGTACGTCCAAATAAGGCACTAGCCCATCATTGACCGACCAAAAAGCTCCCTATGGTGGATTTGGCGGAGGATCATGTACCTCTACCCATACACCCATCATTTTTCTCCACGGCAATGGCAATAATGCCCAAAATTGGTTCGATGGGGTTTCGCAAGGGGCGCCTAACCCGGTAGCCACCTTTCAAAACGCAGGCTATACCCCATGTGATTTGTTTGGCGTCACTTGGTTGTCGACCTCCGCTCAAGCGGCCTCTCAGGCACAGTACAATTATCATGAGGAAGGCAAGGCTAAGATCGTGTCTAATTTCATTGCGGATGTCTTGTCGTATACCGGCAAGAGCAAGGTGGTGATCATAGGGCATAGCATGTAAGCGTCAACACCGGCGTGGATATTGCTTGCACTGATCCTCTGTGCAGGGGAGTCACCGTAGGTCTTCATGGAATCACCTACGAAAACCAATGGGGCAACATTGATACTTTCCTGTCCATTGCCGGAGCCATGAAAGGTTTGGATTCGTGCTTGGCGGTTGGCTACGCCAATGCGTATTATCCGACATGTGGGAGTCAGAATGTGTATGATTCCAACGTATTTGGCTTCTATCCGAGTCAGAACCCGAGGATGCAGAGCGGTGAGTGTTGGCCATTCCTATACGATGAGGAAACGGAGCAGGGTTGTATTGATGGATAGGACAGGTGGTTTCCGCGATTACCCCTCGCAACTCGGTGGAGTGACCTTCTATTCGATCAATGCAGGCACTTCAGATGAGATTGTACGCACCCCTCACGCTCACGATTGCACACTAACAAGCTCATCCTTTAGATTTGCTCAACCGGCACCAATTGTCAATCCTCCGTCTTTGATTCATCGAGCAACATCCACGCTCAAATCAATGTGGGCTACGGCTCTCCTTCGGTGAATGGGAACGATGATAGTTCGGGCGTGGGACATTTCCGGGCGAAACGCAATACTGGTGCTATCCAGGTGAACATGATACTCAATCGTTGCTCGGGAACTGGCTGCTGCAGCGGTTACTCCGGCCCAACCTGTGCGACAAGTTGAGATGACTTCTACCATGTGTATATTTGCATATATGTGTTTGTGTGTGTGAGAGAGATTTTACGATATGGTCAATAGCTTTTTCAAGGGATCTTTTAAAGGCCTCTAGCCTTGAACAACTCATCCAGCTGAGCTTCTAATACATCGTTGGTTCCTCGTATACCTAACATTCATCAAATTTCCGCGTTATAGTTCGCATGGGACACTTACCATCGACGACTTGCTTGGCCCATTCAAAGTATTCCTGGACGCGCTCCTTGGACCAGCCCACGGGGGTCGCGCTTGTCAAGTCGCGGAGATTATAAAGTTTATCGGCAAGCTTGACTTGTTTGGCCTGGATATCAATGAGTCTTGCGTGCCCATTGTAACACGGCACGTACCTCCAGTGACTTGTGAGGCGAGTTGACGACCTGTAGACGTTTTCGTTCGGCTTTTGGTAGCCGCTTATCATCCGTGCATTCTTCCACGATATCGCGCACGCGGCGCCCAAAAACCTTTTGGAGCTTTTGACACGCGTCAGTGTACACTACCTTATGGAAAAGAAACGTACCTCTTCCAAAGTGGTTTCGGTGTCTTCGACTGTATCGTGCAGTATGGCTGCCTGTAGGGTCTCCAACTTTGTTACTCCTGCGTCTGCCAATAACTTTGCAACACCTATGGGATGGACAATGTAGGCTGACGGTCCATGTCAACATGACGAACGACTGCCCTGCAACGACACTCACGCGACTGCTGTGGGTCCTTGCGGCGCTGGTTGATGTGCTTTCTTGCTGCAAAATCGATAGTGGTCAACAGTTCTACGTGTTCCATGGGTATTTACAAGCAAACAATAGGATTTGATACATGTCGGTCATTGCCATATCTTAATGGTTCTATCCGCACATCCAGTGATCAAACATCCGTCTCCCAAGGTCATGGCATGGACGAACCCTGTTCATTGCATGGGAAATGATCTCTTGAGTAGAGCCTTATCTTACTTACCTCGATGACCTTTTAGTGTCGCAGTACATTCGCCTGCACTGCCGTGAGCGATGTCGACCATGGCTCTCATGTCCCAACGTTTGATAGTATGGTCGAAACTGGCGCTGAAAAGTTCGCCTTGAGTGTATTCGAGTTTCCAGACCTCCCAACTATGCCCACTTAGCGTTTGGGCCGCTTGGAAAGTGGCATTACAGTTCGGTACTGTGCTCACTGCTGATCCTGTTGTCGCGACTCTCTCGTCATAGACGTGTATGATGGCATCGTACGTGGAAGCAAACAACATGTGGTCTCCATAGGCAAGATCGAGGACTTCGGAGGAGTGTGATGTGATAGTAGATAGCACTTGACCTGATGAAATATCCCAAATCTTGAGGTAGCGAGTTACTTTATCATGTTTTGGGACGTGCGTGCTCTATCTTACCTTGATGGTCTTATCTGAAGCTCCTGTCGCTATGCGATTGCGATCAATGCTCACGACCGAGTTTATACCGTCGTCATGCCCCGTCAACGTCGCATTGCAGATCAGATCGGAAGCACTCCATATCTGAGGGCAATTGAATGAATTAGTGTCGAACATGAATACCGCCTCGGCTAATTGCTCTTTACCTTGACGGTACGATCGGATGAGACAGAGAAGAGAAAGTCTTCGCGGGTAACTAACCCGTACACTTTGCCACTGTGCTCTACAAGAGCCTCAATCGGTTCAACATCCGGAGAGCATAACGCATCCAGATCCCAGGCCTGCATATTGTCATTCCTTGAGCTACAGAGTCGATTCACTGACCTTGATGATACCATCAGAACCGGCGCTAAACAACCTTCTTGTGGCATCAGAGACTGCCAAAGCCCATACAGAGATGTCGTGCCCACTACAGCTTCCAGGCATAGCTCCATCATCACAGTTGAAAATCTCCACAAACATTACCAACGCATTCCCGACCATGCTAAAGTACAAGCGGCTTACCTTTATGCTTCCATCATGTGCGCCAGCATAGATCCAGTCGTTGTAAAATACGACAGATGTGACGCCACAATTGTGGTGTGAGATGGTTCGGCTGCATTTAATCTCGCCATGCGGCCAGGTCTGAGAAAGCAACGCGTCAGATGAATGGCATGCAATAAGACCATTCACTACCTCCTCTTTTTCGTTCATAATTTCTGCATCCTCGCTAACAGTCGCATTCATCTGCAAAGCTATCAAGTTATCTGATGCCTATCAGCGACCGAGATTAGCGCAAGTGTGCAGCCACCAGACTCTGCTACATACCGAAGACTTTCTTCTTGCAGATAGCTTCAGCATTGCCTTTAATTTAGAAATCTCGCGATCTTGTGTCTAAAAAGGTGACAGTTAGACCCTTGTGATTTTCAGACATGACTGCGGAAGCATACCTCGACCATTTGCGATAGCTCCTCTAACTTTTCATTCGTCGCGAGGATGAATCCTTTCATCTTCTCAAAAGGACAAGTGGCCAAATGCTCTACAGATGACAAGACAGTACCTAACATGGCAAACATCCATGTGAGTTTTTGCGGGAACAATACAATCAGCCACTTACCGGTAAAAGTACATCCTATGTCAGCATGCATACATTTATCTGAGCTGTAGCCACATATGCGAACATGGTCTTCAATCGCATCATAGCGTATCTTTGAACCGCATCCATTGGATCGAAAAGGACAATAGACTTCCAACTCGGCAACGAGGTTTTCAACAATCAAGTTGGCATGTAGATCTATCACAGAATTTTTGAAGACTGCTCTGTGAGGATCAGCGTGCGCAAGCATCCTACCTCCAATAGTGATACTCGCTCGACAAAGTGGACACACCTTCTCCATTTGTAGACACTGATATATACACGCTGCACAGAATGTATGGTTGCAACTTGTAGTTATGAGTGGGTCTGTAAATACACTATGACAGCTATAAGACCGTTAGCGTCAGGTCATAAGGTCTATCAACTTGTAACATACACTGGACAAAACAGAGACTGAGACGGTTGTTCGGCGAACTCAATGTCGTCAATGAGCTCGGGAAGCTTTCGACTTTCGGGCATGCCTCAACTGAACCCTTCTTTTTGTACAGCTAAGTCGCAATTAGACGTGGGTGGCAAGATTCATGGCAACGTGTGATGTAAGAAGCACAAGGATGCACGCGACCAAGATCTCTATTCCCAAATTCGTACATACAGTCACTGCGGTCCAACTCTGACTTTGATCACCAGTGGATTCTTTTTCACCTTCTTCGCTTCCCTTTCTTCCACCTGTCTCGCGAATTCATCACGTAATACCTTTGCCGATAGAGACACAGGATGATCTTCACCGTTGAATTTGAAAGAGTTTTCCCAGATCTGATCCATGTCACGCTTCAAGTCGTCAAACGATGGATATCGGCCAGTTTTGAGCTTTCGTTCCCTGTTGACATGTCCATCAATGTCCAGCTCAATGAATTACTTGATCATTACTTACACTGTTGAGAGATCCATTGGGCGATCAATCACCTCCAAGTAGTTTGGAATACCTAATGCTTCGGGATCAACTGGTTGATTGAATGCCATTGCATTAGGGTTTTTCCTCAATGACTGCACGATGGAAAGGTAAGGAGCGGCGTCAAAGTGTGGTGCAGGACGCTTTGGCTGAGCGGGTTTCGGGCTTTCTTTGGGTGTTTCCGGTTGTGACTGGGCTAGTGTCCATTCGCGTGCAAAGATTGTCTCCAAGGCTTTGCCTTCATTGGTGACATGTGAGTCTGGGCCATTGTAAGTGTAGCAATTCTGAAAAATCAATTTGACGTCGTCGTAAAATGCTTGAGGAGTTTCGTATTGGCCTTTGTCCAATTTGCTCTTTACAGTCAAGAGGTCCATTGGGTTTCTGTGTAACAGCAGATTGAATAAGTGGCAAGCATCATATGCAATGATGTTGTTACTCACTTGATGACATCAAAATAGTTGGGTATATTCAGGGCAACCGGATCGACTGGGTTTGCAAAATAAATGCCGTGCTTTGACGAGGTGAGTTTTCGTAGGATATTTCGATATCGTTTTACAACGTCTTGAGGAAGTTTGTTTTGGGTTGAGTCGGCGGAGGATATTGGTTTTGGTGTGGATGTCTGCAGATTGGGCTTTTTTACAACAATAGACATATTCGAGGTGGTACCGTTCGGTATCTTTATGCCGTTGGCTTGCTCTTGCTTTTGCTGATCTTGGAATTTCTGCCATTCGCTTTCAAAAATAGCTTCCAGAGTCTTGCCTTCTTGATGGACGTATGAACCTTCCGGATTGTAGGTGTAGCAATTGTTGAACACCAATTTGACGTCATTATAGAATTCATTGGCACTTCCGTACCGGTTGTCGTCGAGCTTCTGCTTGATGCTACCAAGGTCCATTGGATTCCTTAAAAAGGACGGTTAGCTAACCGGACTGCCACTGCATGGATACCACTTACTTGATGACATCGAAATAATCGGGGATATTGAGCGCTATAGGATCCACCGGTTGCTGAAAATTTAGGGAATGCTTCGACGCGAAGAGCTTGCGAATGATCGCACGACAGCCTTTGACAGCTTCCTTGGGCATGGTTGTGTCCGAGATAACTGGTACACGTATTTTCGGCGATGCTAAAAGTCAAGCCGTAAACAAATGATTGATATTCCGTGCAAAGCAACTCACCTTTCGCTGCTGGACCTCCGTTCTTTTCTGCAATGGTGATATTGTCTCCCGAATCAACCTCGGCCGACCCGAAGGAACTCCAAGCTCTTTCGAAAACTGCTTCCAATGCTTTACCCTCCTGATGTACATATGTGTCCGGCGGATTGAACAGGTAACAGTTTGAGAATATGAGTTTCACGTCATCATGAAATTCTGAAGGTGAGGCGTATCCACCGCGCTCAAGTTTTGTTTTGATGGTGGCAAGATCCATAGGATTTCTGATCAAGCAGGATTAGTTTGAGGCTGATCCACCTAAAGCACGTTTACTCACTTGACGATCTCATAATAGTTGGGGACATTGAGTGCGACAGGATCTACAGGGTTCTGAAAGAGGAAGGAATGCTTTGATGCCACTACCTTGCGAAGGAGATTGCGACAACGCTTGACATTGTCCATTGACATGCGTTCTGACGGCCTTTTAGCTTCGATGGTGGGTGTTTTGATTACGGGTGGGGACGGTTTCTCTGGCATTATCGCTGTAGCCAGGAATGGTGTGACATGGTTGTCCAGATGATCTTGACCTAATTCATTGGTAGGTGTACGCTCCTGAAAGATGAAAATGGATCAGAATCGGTTCATTATCGCTAGCACGAAGCGAAACTCACTGAGAGCGAAGGTATCCTTATCTTCACCGTGCGACCAGCGGCTTCTGTCGGCTTGTAGAGCATTTCACACATCAGTATCAGGTACTTCCTCTTGCGATGCGGCAGATGTTCAGTCGGGTCGCTTTTAGCGTAGTGTTAGCTGCCATTTGGAATACGGAATCAAGCTTACTTTAGCGTCTGCCATATCAAATTCTGAAGGGTAAGATTCCCCAACAGCAACTTGCGCATTTGCAATATGCCAGAACGAAAAGCGGCTTCTTGCTCCTGTGCTTCGTTGCGTCGCACGATTGCAGAGCCTTCTTCTTCAATCAGCGCATCCATGGCTCTCCGTGTGTAGCCCTCGTGCGCTTTGCTCATCAACAGGGCCAAAGACTCAACAAGCATTTTCGAGAGAGAATAGGCGACATACTGAGACCGATCATGTCGGATAGTGTCGAAGAAATATACAAGGAGGTCGTCATTATCCAAACCGGTCAACAGCAATAGACTTGTTAAGACGGAGAGACGGATACCCAGATAATTTCCATACCTATCCAAGTAATCTCGTTAGGCAAGGCATGTTCGTTGATAGGTTTTCTGAACTTACCGGGCTCGTTGAAGGAACAGGCCCAAGTCTTTGTCCAGTCGTCCCGTAAGCATGCACTTTGTAAATGTCTAGTACGAGGAAAATCACACAATTAGCATTCTGTTAACGTCAGTCTGTCAACTATCGCCGTACCTGTAAACAACTGATGGTGATGGTATTGTGGAAAGATGGAATCATGTAATCGAGTGTCCGATAGCGCTCAATCTCGTGACAAGCAGCGTTGAAAATCTCATCGCGTTGTGCGATATACTTTTCGTCCATGCCAACGTCTTGATCGCGCGGGAGTGCCGTGAGCGCATTTCCCATAGCGGTTATTAATGTGCTAACATAGTAATTATCCGAGAACTACAAATATGGTTTATTGTGAGAATGGTATCTCGCAATAAATCTATCATCCAACTTACCACGTTGCCTGTGTTATCATTGTACTTTAGCAAGTCCAGCAGCAGTCTCTGCACTGGCAACGGACATTGCCCTCTGTCGTCGCGAATTTGACTAAGTGCGATCGGGATAGCCTTCTGTACATAATATTCCGTCAAGGTGGAGAAATCGTTCGGTTTCGGGACGCAAACGACGATGGGTAGTTCATCGTCTGCAAAGGAGTCTGCCGCTGTTGAATAGCAGAAAGAACGTTGAAAGGTCTTCGTTAGCTGCAACAGGCCAACCCAGCGCAATGCAGGAGTTGCGCATTTCGCAAGCGTATATGCCGCTTCCATGCGAATGCGATAAAAGCACTTTGGATCCAAGAGTGCTCTCAGTAGACTTGTTGACGTCGGCAGTGAAGGCATAGAAGATAATGCTTGTAGAGCGTCGTATTGCGCTACCACATCTCGATCCTTCGTCAATTGTGAGGCCCACATGTAGTCCGGTTGCTCGAAATTCATGACGCAGATCCATTCGAACTCGGCATCCATTCGAATCCAATCAAACGTCGCGCTCGCAGCTCCACTCGTGTCTTCTTCCGTTTGGCCCCATTCAACTAGACGCCAGGCTATCCGCTCGTTCTCGTCTTCAAACGTCGGCATACCCAGTCCAAACATAGGTATCATGCCCGGAAGGTTTGTGTCACCTTCTTCACCATCAGCAAGATCTTCTTCTGCAGCGGCGGCAGCGGCCGCTGCTTGCTTCGCTTGGAAACGTTTCGTATTTCGCCGAATACGCTTATACTTGGTGTTGAACTGTACTTCAAACTTTTTGTTGCTCTCCTGAATGTCCAAAATATGCTCGTACGGAGTACCATCAGCCTCATGGATTCTAGCTGTAAGGTTGCCGGTGAAAAGCGGAGTGACTGTGGCCGTGGTTGAAAGGGTGTTTTCGGAAAGTGCTTGCGCTGAGATATCCACGAACCCAAGATTCGTAGTTTCCTGTCTCATGGTAAACTCCACCACCATCTTCTTGCGATTGAAGTGATATGAGAAAAAGAATACTGGACATCCACTACCATAGATCCATTGATCGGCAAAAGCCTTGTTGTCAAAACCGCTGACTTTTCGACACATCCGCAAGAACCAGTGAGTACCGAGACTAATAAGTTCCCCACTCATCGCTGAAACAAGTATCTTGGGTATAATGCGCGATAATCCCAGCGATGAGCCATCTTTGCACATTCTGTTGTTCAGCATCCACAATACTAGCGGGCCTTTGAGCGATATGAAGTCCAGATCATCTGGATCAAGAGGGATAGGGAGTTGAGTGTTGTAAATTGGGGGTCTGCCTTTGTCTAGAGCACAACAGCGGTTGATATCCTGTGAGAACATAAATTGAGCAAAGATTCGCCTCCAAGGTACTCATTATACTACCTTACGGAGGCGCAAACGGTATTCGTTATTGCCAAAATGCTTGCGCATAAAAACACCACTTATATACCGTGCTAGTCCTGATACCAACCAAAAGTCCGGCCAGATTCTGGGGGTGATGTGTATACCAAACCACTGAGTGGCAAGTGCTAAAGTCAGCTCTCGCCGAGTTTCGTATACTTGGTCAATGATATCAGCCGAATGCAGAAACGTCGTACTGTTGTAATGGAAACCCATAAATAAAAAAGGATTAAGTCGATAGGCATATTTGCACTGACCTGCAAAGCGCTAAAGAAGCTGAGGACATCATAGGGCTCCATGCGTCTTCAATGAAGACCATCTTGTAGTCAGAATAAGGGTATGAACCGTATTCTTGCGAGAAAAAAGCAAGAGCCTAAATTATGTCAGAGCATGGCACAAAGAAATACAGTCTACAAGTTACTTACCCGCATAATGAACTGACAAGACTCAGTGATTTCCTCGCGCGCTCCTGGAAGAGCAAAGGCATAGACGCTCGGAAGCGAGGCAATATTGAAGGTCTTTTCCTTGATATCCATCTCTGCATCCTCTCGCACGTTGTTAAACCACGACAACGAGGTTGGAGAGAACTTGACGACCTCGAACGGTCCAACGGCAAATGAGATATATGGAGCGGCGGTGGGAACCGTCAAGAGATAATGGACAATCTTCTTGTCCAGCTGGGTTGGATGGCTTGTCTAATGAAGGAATTAGCCTAGTGATGTGAAATGATTACCGGAACCACACCTGCTCTATCAGCTCTCCGCTACATATAACATTCATATCAATGATCCCACCATCACTTGTGATCTCATCGTCCAGATCGCTGTCTGGGTCATGATGATAAGCCTTTGGAACTATGAACTCCATTTCCCATGTGCAACGCTCTGATATCTTGTCGACACAAGGAAGCCACAAGCGCGTTGCGCCAGGCACTGGTTCATTAACGGTATACATGTGACGGAATCTCTGTCAGAATGCAATTGTTAGGCACCTTATCCTTGTGAGCACCTTCATGCCCATTTGCATTACTCACATCTGGCGCCGCGATGGGATCTGGCTCGACAAACACGACACCAGATTGGGGATTGACTACCTCAAATTCAATCTTGACAATGATGGGAGGATACTGAACGGTAACCATAGGTCCCTGGCCAGTTTCAGTGCCATCTGCCATAATCACTAACATAACGATAAGCTAATATGATCAATACCGCGATTATTGGTGCCTAACCATCTTGAATCCCCTTTTCCGGTGCTTCCAGTACTTGCTTGACTTCTCCATTACTCTTTCGGATATGCGAAGATAGGTCAGACGCTTATTCCGTGATCTTAAACGACTTACGTTGTGACTAGAGGGAATGAGGTGTTGCGGTAACCGAATGCTTAATTCCCCCTCGTCAGATGCTTGGAGAGCGGACAGATAACGTCGCCGGTATTCCTGATGATGATGGACAGATCCTTTGCCGGGACCGAAAGGCACTTCCAATAAAGGATCTCTATGCTCATGCTGAGCGACCTGGCCTTCAATGTGCACCGAATGAATTTCTACAAGAATAAGCATGCCACTTAGCAAGCTTGACCCATGCGGGGACTACTCTGCTTACTGCATTGCCTTGCGTTCAGTCTGATCTCGCTAATGCCCTCCCGAAGCGGGACAATGGTCAATTCAGCAAAGCCCTATAATGTATCGTGTTAACGGCCGTACCACAAACCGTGAAGGCTGAATCGAAGCGACGACTTACCCAGAGCCGTTTCTCATTCAAGTCTACATCGAGTACAAAGCGTTCGTGACTCGTATAAGGCGACAAGAGACAAGATTAGCGCGAGTACAGCATGCGAAACCATTCTTTCAATACTTATAATCTGAAGTCCTGGCCTTTGACTTCTCCTCTTGTAGCAGCGGACATTCCACCACTCGTAAGTCACTCCCTACAGTAACCTGACCCGGACAACACCGCGATCGACAAGGACAAGTACTCAACAGCGTTCACCGCAGAAGTGGAATGGCCAAATTCGGATGGCAGTCATGAGTGACGTCACGAATTTGAGAGCATTGGAGAGCAGCGAGCCAAAAGGCACAGAAATTCGCCCAGTGGATTCCTTCTCTTTTTTGGCGCACACCATAGCAACATGAAGGTAGGTTGGGATGCATGATACATAGGAATCTGGATGGCGTGGTACGTCGGATGATGTGGATAGAGTGTGCTGCAGCGATGAAACTCGGGTGAAAAAGGATGGATGGACGTGATGAGCTTGTAGGATGGACGGATCAACGACATATCCGTCGAGGTATACGTCCATCCGATGATGTATCATCTCCTCTTTGCCAGCTGCATCAATAGCAGACACCCACCATACCCCCAGAGAATGCATCCAGGTATAGGAGGCATACAGGACAGATGAGCTAACGTCGTGACTCTTCATCAGTTGAACATCGCCAACCCAGCCACTGGCTTGCAAAAGACCATCGACATTGAAGATGAGCGTCGTGTGTATGTATTGTGCTAGCGGCTTACGCAAGATCGTGGTGCCTTTTCATGACTGAGATGCTGATGAACCATTCCCACAGGCGTGTCTTCTATGACAAGCGTATGTCCGCTGAAGTTCCCGGTGACTCCGTCGGTGACGAGTTCAAGGGCTACGTTTTCCGCATCACTGGTGGAAATGACAAGCAAGGTTTCCCCATGAAGCAAGGTGTTCTTTTGCCTCACCGTGTCAGACTTTTGTTGTCCGAGGGACACTCCTGCTACCGACCCCGTCGTGCCGGTGAACGCAAGAGAAAGTCCGTCCGTGGTTGCATTGTCGGACCTGACTTGGCCGTCTTGTCTCTTGTCATTGTCAAGCAAGGCGAGAACGATATTCCCGGACTTACTGACAGCGCCGTTCCCAAGCGTCTCGGCCCTAAGCGTGCCAACCACATTCGCAAGTTCTTCAACTTGAGCAAGGAGGATGATGTTAGAAAGTTTGTCATTCGCCGTGAAGTCAAGCCTAAGAACCCCGAAAAGAAACCCTACACCAAGGCTCCCAAGATTCAACGTCTTATCACCCCTGCCCGTCTGCAACGCAAGAGACAGAACATCCTCGCCAAGCGTAGACGTGCTGAAGCCTCCAAGGAAGCTGCCGCCGAGTACTCTGCTTTGTTGGCCAAGCGCGTAAAGGAGGCTAAAGAGCGCAAGGACGACCTCAAGAAGAGACGCACGTCTTCCATGCAAAAGAGCGCCTCCAAGTCTGCTTAAATGATGTAAAGTGGACAAGTACCGTGTTACTATACAAATAAAATCACTCCATCCGTTCATATCGTGTCTGTGTTTACGCCATCATGTTGGCATCTTGCGATCATAGAGTAGCGATCTAAAGCGAGATTCACGGACACATGCAATATCACAAGTTGTAATTATCCCAATCGCCTAATGCATATGTACATCCATGAGTGATGTTTTAATTTGGCATACAATCAGCAAGAAAGCAGCATGCTGGCATCTCGCGTTTACAAAGTGTTGACGTTTCCAAGGTCCTTGCAGGCTTGTTGGACACGTTTTATCAGGCTTTGCTCACCAGCGCGGATCCAGACACGAGGATCGTAGTACTTCTTATTGGGCTTGTCCTCGCCCTCAGGGTTACCGACTTGGGATTGCAAATAAGCCTTCTTGCTCTCGTAAAAGTCCTTGATGCCTTGCCAGTAAGCCCATTGGGTGTCGGTATCCACGTTCATCTTGACAACGCCATTGCTCACGGCGGTCTTGATCTCTTCCTCAGTGGAACCGGAGCCACCGTGGAAGACAAAGAAGACGGGTTTGTCATTCTTGGCCTTGGAGCCGAGCTGCTCCTTGACGTAAGCTTGGTGCTTGCCAAGGAGTTCAGGATGAAGCTTGACATTGCCGGGCTTGTAAACACCGTGAACGTTACCGAAAGCGGCAGCGATGGTGAAAAGATCTGTCACTTGAGAGAAGGCCTTGTAGATATCCCAGATATCCTCGGGTTGCGTGTAGAGAGCGGCGGACTCAACATCCTCATTGTTGACACCATCCTCTTCACCACCAGTGATACCAATCTCCATTTCCAACAAGCACTTCATAGGAGCCATGCGCTTCAAGTATTTTGTGCAAATCTCAATATTTTCCTCTTTGGACTCTTCTGACAAATCGAGCATGTGGGAGGAGAAGAGGGGCTCGCCGTGCTCCTTGAAGTAGGCCTCGTCGGCTTCGAGCATGCCGTCGAACCAGGGAAGTAACTTCTTGGCGCAGTGGTCAGAGTGGATCACAACGGGAATACCGTAGGCAGGGGCAACCTCGCGAATATACTGATGGGGAAAGATGAATACTGATCTTGAATTTACGACGTACCCGGATGGGCAAGAGCACTCACCTTGGCTCCAGCAATAGCTCCCAAGATGGATGCCTCTTGGTTCTTGTTGGGAAGTCCCTTACCAGCAAAGAAAGCAGATCCGCCGTTAGAGAATTGAATGATGATGGGCGCTTTGACGTCACGAGCAGCTTCGAGCACAGCGTTGATGGTGCTAAGCACAGAGATTGAGTTGAGCGCAACCATCGACACGCTGCCCTTACCTGGTAGAAGTGCAGTTGACAGCGGGAATGGCAAAGTTGTGCTCTTGAGCTAAAGACAACGTTCAGCAGACGGATCGAAAACGAGCGCTCTACATACCATAGTCAAACAATTTGCGAAGGTTATCGCCAGTGACGACACCAGGAGGAACAATATCAGCAAGACCCATGATAAGACTGAAGTAGCCTAGATAGAGAGAGAGTGTGTGTGTGTGAAAAGAGTAACGGCCAGAAGGAAAAGAGTGCCCTTTTATAAGTGACTCGGAATGGCTGTTTTCCATGGGTAAGGCAAATTAAGCAGTCTTGATAGAGTTTCGGATTGATGAAATGCTGCACATATGCCAATGAAAGGGCAAAACCCCCATGCATGGCAAGGGAAACGATGTGTAGAGGTGAGAGTGGTGCATTGGCCATGCTGGTATACCTGCTAAGGGTCCTCCACAACGCTATTCATGAATATCCTATTATCCATCCGACCGACAAAATGATGACGTAGACAATTTCCTAACAAATGGGTAAACAGCAAAAGATGGTGTATTGCTTTCCTCCTCGTAGCGGTCGCCTTGTTGCTTCGATTGACTGCAACATGTTGTCTATCACTCGTACCGCTATTCGTCCCTTGGGTGGAGTTTCTGTCTCCAGGTAAGTCGCTTCTCTGAGGGTGGAGTGCTGCGTTTGAACTGGAAGGAGAGAGGGGTTTGGGTCCCTCGACATGCCGAGTTGAGGTGATGAACCCAGGACCTTGCAAGCATACACGTTCCTGACTTTGAGATCTCGTCACTTGTTGGCTTGACTATGTCGATCGCATGTTGTTTGCAAGCTTGACTTTTGGATTGGGTTGCTCATCAACACTTTTTTGCACTGTTAGCAATGCTGTGCAGGCACGTAACATGGCCACCTTGAAAGAAAGTAAGTGCCATAATATATGACAGTATTGTGATTCAGTACGGTGGCTCATCGATTTGGCCCCACATAGTCCAAGGTCGCCTCAAGTCAGTTTCCAACATCTCCAAAATCACAAAGTCCATGAAGATGATTGCTTCCACCAAGGTCACAAAGGCTCAAAGGGCCATGGAGAACGCTCGTACTTATGGTGAAGCCACCAACGGTGAGTATTCAACCTTCCAATTTTTGAAACCTCTTGCACGGGTTGCTGATTTCGATTCGCTTGTTAGAGCTCTTCAAGGCTGCCGAGACCAAACCCGCCGAAAACTCTACCACAATCTACATCGCCGCTTCCGGTGACCGTGGTCTCTGCGGTGGTATTCACTCCTCTGTTGCCAAGGGAACTCGTCGGGCTATTGGCAACAACAACAAGGCTGCCATCGTCGTTCTTGGTGATAAAGCCAAAGCTCAACTTAGCCGATCCCACCGATCCCAGATCAGCCTTTCCTTCAACCAAATCGGCAAGGACATACCCACATTCGCTGAAGCTTCCGCCATTGTTGATGTCATCCGTCAACAAGGCATAGAATTCGATAGCGCTGAGATCGTGTATAACGAGTTCAAGTCTGTCATTTCTTACGAAGCTGTGTCGACACTCGTTTACAACGAGGCAACCTTCAAGGCCTCTCCCAACTTTGCCGCCTTTGAAATCGAGGATGACGTGCTCGAAAATTTGCAAGAGTTCACCTTTGCCAACAACATCTACCATGCTCTTGTCGAAGGCCATGCCGCCGAAATGGCTGCTAAGCGCGCTGCCATGGAGAACGCCACAAAGAACGCCGAGGATATGATTGGCAAGTTGACGCTACAATACAACAGAGGTCGTCAAGCCGTCATTACCAACGAACTCATCGACATTATTACTGGTGCTTCTGCCCTCTAGACTTGGATACATACATTATGCCCATGAAACATCAAAAAGCCAATGTTGGGCGGCAACATTGACTAGTTACCATTTTGAACTTGGTTGTAAACATTGGCCTTTCCGCATGCCCATCTTATGGGCTGTGGCATAAAGACTCCCATTTCTGCGAACAATTGCCTTGTTACATGGCAAAATATGTAATCTCTTTAGAATATTGAATCATACATCTACGTCCTAGTCCATGTGCAGTGCGCGCCCCGGCTCGTCTTGGCGGTGCGATCTCTGACCACCTGATTGATCCCAATTGAGATACGTGTGATCTCCCAGTTTCCTAACCGACTCCTCAGCACTCATCATTGCCAGTCTTTTTGCTAAAAACTCACCTAGGCTTAAAGCAGTTTCTCGCCAAAAAGATCAATCCCAATAGCGCACAAATACATCCCATGGCAATGTAGGCATACCCCATGAAAGAATTGCGATCACCCAAGAAGGAGGTTCCAGAAATCACAATGGATTTGCGGCCACCATAGGTCGTGATGGGGTACATGGAATCAATTTGGATTTGGTAAGTCCCTGCCGCAAGTGTATCTGGTCCATCATACCGGGACCATAGTTTGCGAAAGGTGGGGTACCAACTTAGACGCATCCACACAAGAAAATGCTCATCTCGCGCAATCTTGTCGATATCTGCTTGACTGGCAAAACTGTTGTTGGGATACCGCGATTGCCAGTTGGGTGGAGGAAGGCAATTATCGGGGGTGTAGCTGCTGACGGCGTAACGGGTCTGGTCGGCTGGCCAAGCGATGTTGGTTGACACAAAGTTGGAAGGTGTACCACCCACCAGGGTCGGCTGTCCAATGGTATCTAGACCAAGGTCAACATCTCGTCAACGTTCGCCAACGACTTACCATTGAACATGGAGTTGGCTATTAGACCACAGGGATAGTACGGCTTTCCCGAAACCGGATCGTGACCCACAGGCGAACACGAAGAATCAGCCGTGCTAGCGTCTACAGCTTGTCCATTCAATTGATTCTGACTGAAACTCTTTACATATTGGCGATGGTTTTGGTAGAAGTTGGTCAATTTGTAATAGATGAAAACAGATGGTTTGAGGGGTACGCCAATGGTAAATTGAATGTGACAGCGAGTGATTTGAAGGTTTTGAGGGTTCGATGAGTTGTCAAGGAACGTTGTCACGGTCTCTGAGTAGTATTGCGGTACGTTGATTTCTGAAGCAGAGTATGAGCATGCAAGAAAGCGTGTTTTGAGCCTAGGTGAGGAATGTACCTGTTGTGTTTGAAGAACCGAGATGGTAACTCCACAAGTTGGAAGGTATTAGCTGAGGGTTCGTTGTTACACTACCGCAATCCGTGTAGTCAATCTCAATCTCGTTAACCTGCAGGAGACGACATTAGTTTGCCTTCACCATGTACTGGACGGGCTGGACGTACTGTTTCGCTGGCCCATAGAAACAAACCGCCAAGCGGTGCAAAGACGATGCCAACCGCAAAGAGTATAGGAAGAACTGTCTTGGGCGTAAGAAGGGGTTGCCAACTCTTTAATCGCTGCTGCTTGAAAGCCGTATCTATTTCACAGTGGTGAGCAAGGTATGCAGAGCTAGCTTATACTGACTTGCTGGCTTCCTAGACTTTACATCCGCCATGATGAGAGACAGCACTAAGAGCAGCCTCGCACTGTAATTTCCTTTTATGTGATTCAAGCTAGCACTTGCTATTTAGGAGCGTTCAATGTCCCTCTCTTAATGCACTACCATTGACGCGAATATGAGATCTATTTGAAAGGTATGGCACGATGAAGAATGATCACTACTAGGTTATTTTGTATCTACCTATTAAAACGCACGTCAGAGAGCGTATCTTCTTGTCAAGGTATATGAGGTGAATTAGAGGAATGAATGCCTCAGTGGTATCGGCTTGATCTAAGCGCGCCTTCGCACATTAGATTCGGTAGTAGCTGTGGTTTGGCTCTTTTGGCTACTTGAGACCTGACTTTGGAATTTTTGTACTTCGATGACAACTCTTCCACGTGTAGCGTTTGTTTCAAACCTTTCATAAGCCTGTACAAAGCGAAATAATACATCAACATTAGCCTTGCATGGAATAAGGTGCGGAATATACATACCGCACGCGCTTCTTCGAACGGCCAAACAGAGTCTATGATGTACTTGAGTTTTCCATCGGCAATCATCTGTCGTATCCTCTCCAGTTTTGTGGGCTCTGGTGTAGCACTGATGAAAGCGTACTTCCTTGGTGTACCGCCCAAAAAGCGTGGCCGGAAGTAATTCTTTAGTTGTGCCGTAAAGAAAATGCGAATATCAGACCAGGCCCAATCGCGACCTACGGGCCGTTGAATACCCATGTTCAGAAATGGTGCATCTTTCTTCAGATAGCCAGCGGAGTGAACATAGAGGTCTTGCACACCGACACAATCGATG
Source organism: Bifiguratus adelaidae (assembly GCA_002261195.1). Classification (NCBI taxonomy): domain Eukaryota; kingdom Fungi; phylum Mucoromycota; class Endogonomycetes; order Endogonales; genus Bifiguratus; species Bifiguratus adelaidae. Next base: position 63,944 of record MVBO01000038.1, read on the forward strand.
ATGGCGTCGAATGGTCGTTCGCCGTAAGTAGATGCCAGATACTCGTGCAATGGGCTGTGCTCCTTGTAATCGATGACGACATCCGCTCCAAGTTCCTTCACCATATCGACCTTTGCCTTTGAGCTTGTTGTAACCACATTTCCTTGCGGTCCCACGATGTGTTTGGCCATTTGCGTAGCCATGATTCCTACGGCTCCACTTGCGCCGTTGATGAGAACATTGTCTCCGGGTTTGACATTGGCATAATCCAGGAATTGCATGGCCGTGCAGCCAACACCCGCAGCACCCGATGCTTCTTCATTCGTGATGTTGTGTGGTTTGACGACGACATTTTTTTGATGCGCTACGATGTACTCTGTAAGTACTCCTCTGAGATCCGAAAAGCCTAGCACTTGAAGGGGTGTTGGTTTAGTGGCCCCAAACACAAGGGTTCCCAGCTCTTGCAACTCTGATCGAACGTTTTTGCCGGCTTCTACAATTTCGCCTGCAAAATCGAGTTCAGGGATGCGCGGTCGACCAGTGAAGTTTGGGATAAGATCAAACACCAATAATGAAGAGGAGAGGATGCTGACATGGGTGACCTTGATCAAGACTTGGTCTGCCGAGGTTAGTCTCGGACATTGTAGATTGGTGATATTGAGAACGTTCTCCGGGCGACCTGGAATAGTATAAGCCCATGCACGCATTTGATCTCCCATGGCTAATTTACAAAGATTATTGTTGGTTTACCACCCCATTTTCGACAAACGCGTCTTATACTTTTCAATGCAGATCCTTTGAATATGTTTTTCCCGCGCAGTCGTAGCAAAGCATACGCGTAGTCTTCTAAAATGGTGATTTGAACCCTAACCCTACACAAACTTGCGGCGCCTGTCTCGCTCATCACATAAGCAAGATCTGCGCTGATACCAGCTAGAATTCGGTTGAGGATATCCATTGTTAGAGTCACCTTATCCAGCGCTCTGAATTTAATGGACGTTGGTGATTTCTTTATTGGAGACTGAGTACTCGGTATCATGATGTCCTACTTTAGTCGAGTATATACGCTCCGAGGTATGGATTGTCAAGGCTTACGTAGCCTGCCTCATCCAATCAGCAAGTATCGTACTACTCCAATGCTCCTTTTCAACACCGTTGACGCATTCCATTTTCAATATCCAATTACGAAAGTACAAGTGTGCTTAGTCTCCTCATGTCCTCACAGACAGCTGTTCAGGCATTTCGCGCTCCATGTTGAGTGCGGTTGGACACGCCGGCGCACGGCAAAACGTCCCCGGCCCATTGAAGATTGCATATTCGCTTAGCACTCTATCATCATATCGGACCAAAAGCACTCGCACAAGCCAACACTGGAATTTCATGCCCTTGGTCAGAGAAATAGACAAAGAGATCTACCCACACAGACGACATCATTGCCATTCACACTCCTGCAATGGGTCTTCCCTCGGTAGCCAGCAATAACACAGCGCAGAATAGCTTACACTCCCAATGGCCTACCCTCAGTCCGCAAAGTGGATCCAAAAAGAGAAAAAGTGTCGGCCAAAATTCACCATTTGCTCAGGGGCCATTCTCTTCACCTTTGGCTTGGTATGAGGGTGTCCAGGAATGGGCTGCTCCTCATGGGAGTGGTCTTTCATGTGGTGTACCTGTTTAGTATATTTGATATCTACTTCAAGTCACCGCTTGTTCATGGCATGACTCCTCATCAAGTGAAGAGCGCTCCACCTGCAGATCGGCTGGTGCTTTTTGTCGGTAAGTCGTGGTAATCTTTGCTTCTGCGTTCAAATGTTGACTTGACTGCTACTACAGGCGACGGCTTACGCGCCGATAAGCTGTTTCAAAAGTACGACGATGAGCCTACAGGCACCAAAGCACCTTTCCTACGCGACATTGCTCGCAACAAAGGCACTTGGGGTGTCTCTCACACACGTGTCCCAACAGAATCTCGGCCTGGCCATGTGGCCATCATTGCCGGCTTTTATGAGGACGTTAGCGCTGTTACGACTGGTAGGTAGACGTTCGCCATTGGCTCTTGCAATTCCTGATCTGATTTGTTGTACAGGTTGGACCATGAATCCCGTAAACTTTGATTCAGTGTTCAACGAGAGTACGCATACATGGTCTTTTGGGTCACCAGATATCTTGCCAATGTTCCAACATGGTGCATCTGATCCAGATTCAGTCGAGACCTTCATGTATGACGCGGAAGCCGAAGACTTCTCTCAAGGTACGGAATTAAAAACGTGCAATACATCAAAACTCATGCCTTGATATGTTAGAGGCGTCACATTTAGATACGTGGGTATTCGAAAAAGTGGAGGACTTGTTTCTTAGAGCAGCAAAAGACAAAGCGCTCGATGAACAGTTGCGGTCAAAGAAGATTGTCTTCTTTCTGCATTTGCTCGGGTTGGATACCAATGGCCACGCTTTTCGACCGCACTCCAAGGAATACATCGAGAACATCGCCCTTGTCGATCGTGGTATAAAGAAGACTGTCGACTTAATTGAGAATTTTTATCGCCATGACGGCCGAACAAGTTATGTTTTCACGGCAGATCACGGCATGAATAATAGAGGTGAGTGGAGGCCGAGTAATGTGTTAGTTTCATTGCTCATACCTTGCTTAGGTGGTCATGGCGATGGCCATCCAGACAACACAAGAACTCCCATTCTTGCGTGGGGTGCCGGAATTAACGGTCCCAATGAGAAGAATCCCACCGGACATGACGAGTTCTCCGCCGATTGGGGTCTCTCAGATGTGCAGCGTAATGATATAAAGCAAGCAGATATTGCCCCGTTGATGGTAAGCGAAGCCAGGAATCATCTTTCCTTGCTGACCTGCAACCAGGCTTCACTCGTCGGCCTTAATTACCCACTAAATTCTGTCGGCAAACTTCCATTGGTCTATCTGGACAACACACCGCAATTCAAAGCCGAGTCAGCTCTCGTAAACGCAATTCAAATTTACGAACAGTATAAAGTGAAGCATGGTAGGTGTGGCAACCTTTTGACAAGTCGCGTAAGCTCAAGACATGATATACAGACGAGAAGAAGGCGACAGAGCTTTTTTTCAAAGAATATGCCCCGCTCTCCGAGGACAAGTGTGCTGCCCGAGCGAGGTTGGATGCAATTGAGCGACTAATAGAGGAAAAGGATTATGAGGCCGCTACAGCACAATGCATGGACTGGATTGATCGGTCACTAGCAGGGCTTCGATATTTCCAAACATACGATTGGCTCTTCCTTCGCAGCATTGTTAGCGCAGGTTACGTTGGGTGGATAGTGTACAGTCTCTCCTTTGTACTTGATTTGTACGTTTTTGGGCATCGCCGACGGACTTCACATCGCTTTGAATCTCCAATTGTAAGTGAGAACTACATTGCAGAAGTAACAGCATGCTAACAGAAAGATCCTAGGTTACAATTGCAGCGCTGGCCGCGTTGGGTGGGCTATATATGCTGTTATGGCTTCAAAAGATGCCATACATGTATTATGCCTATGTAATATTCCCCGTATACTTTTGGAGTGAGGTCTTGAGACGGCGGCAAACGCTCGTGTCAGTGTTGAAGCTGAGCACCACTTCAAACGGCATCATCAAGACTGGTATTCCCGTCATAGGAACCATTATTGGCATGGAAATGATGGTTAGTGCATGCATGCTTACAGCACTTGGCTTATCTACTCGTTTACCATTAGGTCGTAAGCTTCTTTAGGCGCGAAATCATTTCGGCATGCTTCATTTTGGGCGCAGTATGGCCTCTTCTCATGCCATCTTCTATCCGACGGCAGTATCCTGGCTTAGCAAGCTTATGGTCACTGTCTTGCATGGCCACTAGCACCTTTACTCTACTTCCTGTCGAGAAGGGCGAGGACGTGTCTTTGGTGTAAGTTGGACGAGTATGTCCATTGAACAATTGCTCATGGATGTTTTAGGCTGGCAGGGACGGCAGCGATTATCATAACTGGCCTTATCTTCATTTCTGCTGGCCGAAAGATTCTGTATCCAGTGAACTCGAAAGGCTTAACAGTGCAGGATGCCGCTTTGCTGCGGAAATCAGTCATTCTCGTTGCCTCGCAGGTGAGTTGTTTTAGCTCAACTCTACGCGGACACCGCGCTGAAATTATCTTAGCTGACAATGGTCCTGGCAAGTGGTATATTGGTGTATGATACTGTACGGCGTCTAGCCGAGAAGAAAGGTCTTCCGTTGCCCAATCAAGTACTCAGTTGGGCCATCTTTGGTGAGAGCTTCTTTACTTGGACGCGAGCTATGCTGACAATGTTGTATCCTAGGATCTTCCATATTGGTGCCTTTTCTGTATGATGCATCTCACGATCACTACCTCAAACGTCTCTGCGTAATCTTTCTCGGCTTCGCTCCAACAATGATCTTACTCAGCATTTCCTACGAAACTCTATTCTATTACTCTTATTGCACTACTCTAGTCCTATGGCTGGTGCTTGAACGAAAACTATACATGTTGCCGGAAACCGCGTCCGCGAGACAAAGAGCAGGCGCTTATGTGAACGGAGACGGCAAGACGGAGAAGTTGGCAGGGCCGCTGAGAATGTTGCAAGCCGGCGATGCCAGAACGGTGATGATGTTTGTCTTCTTCATCCACGTGGGCTTCTTTGGAACCGGCAACGTGGCAAGTCTAAGTAGCTTCTCGCTTGAGAGTGTCTATCGCTTCACCACCGTCTTCAATCCCTTTCTCATGGGAGCATTACTCATTCTCAAGATTCTCGTGCCATTTTTGGTCGAATCGGCGATCTTTGGTGTGCTGACCCGTGCTTTGCAACTTCCCGCCTTTAGCCTCTTTTTGTTGGTCGTATCGATCACCGATATATCAGCACTCAACTTCTTCTACCTCGTGCGAGACGACGGTTCATGGTTGGAGATCGGTACCAGCATTAGCCATTTTTGTATATCCGAGCTTTTCATCATCTTCATTATTCTCCTGTTTTGGCTGAGCCGGGCACTCGTGGGCAATATTCGAGTACACTCCCTGGAATAACGATGAAAGTCATGATAGAATTCTGTAGTTTTTCCGGTCTCCGCCATTTCCCACGTAACACATATAGAATGGTGCAAAACACTTTTTTGACTTTTCTCATGGTCTTCATGTCCGGATGCAATGACGCCACCCACTGTACATTCTGGAGATGCGCCAATCAACCAGGGCGAAGACCCAGCAATTCATATCCCGCTCACCGTAAAGAGACAACTGCTCGGAATTTCGGTCGGCAACGGATGGCGGGTGGGAAAAATGAAAGGAGTTTTACACAGCACGTTGTTGGGTTGTACAGAATGGTCGATCTGCCCGTTGTACAGCCCCAAACCCGCGCTTTACAGTTCTTTTCAGGCTTTCCTCTCTATCACAGATGTTTCCTTTGCTCGCCTTTTGCCGCTCCGTTTGCCAACATCGTTTACCTCACATGAACAATATAATGGTCCTGAAACTAGCCCAATAAACATCGTTCCATAGAAATTTTCTCGTTTGGAGTTTATTGCCAGGAACAGCGACGGATCAACGCGGGAAGTTGGAGACCCGCCGGATTGCCTTTCACCTGTCCTACGCCACCAATACATATCCCGTAGTCTGCACAAAGGGCTTGGTTGTTACACAATATAAATAGCAATTTTCCTTCTAAAGCATCTCGTCCTACAAAGGCATAGACTTTTGTGGGGTAATGTAGAGAGCGGAATTCTTCCGCAACGAGTATAAGATCTAGGCTAATGCTGATCTCTTTCTTTGCAACAAGATGAAGGCATCGTTGGGATTGATTACGTTGGCCATTGCCATGCTGGCAGGCAATGTCAATGCTACATACAGTAACAAGATCCCCCCGATGGGATATGGACAAGGTGTTAACTTTGACGCTCCGAGCAAGAACCTCGATGCCGATGTCAAGACCATGGTCAAGAAGATGAGTCTCAAGCAAAAGATTGGACAAATGTCTCAGCTCAATGAGGACAAAATCTTGCTTCCTGATGGTACCGTGAACGTAACGGCTGTGGAGTACTATGCAAAGACTTACTACATTGGATCTTATCTGAACAATATGGCTGGGTAAGTTGTCCCTGGTTTGAGATGATGGCGATCCCCATATTGACCTTCTGCATAGCCACAATGGCAATCTCAATGCTGCCGGTTACGCAACCAATATTGAAACCCTGTCCGATATCACGGTCAAGGCTGGCGGTCTTCCCATCCTTTATGGGTAAGTCCTGGACAATTCCCCGCGTTCGCGCGGCGATTATGCGGCAATTGACCGAAAGTTGCTAGTTTGGACTCCGTTCACGGTGCTCATTACGTAGCCAATGCTACCATCTTCCCCCATGGTATTGCTCAAGCTGCCTCGTTTGATCCTTCCGTTGCCTATAATGCTGCTGAAATTACTGCTGTAAGTGAAGATGCATGATACGGATGATCAAAGTCTGATGTCTACTATTCATGTAGAAAGACAGTCGTGGTGCCAACATCCCTTGGACCTTTGCTCCCATTCTCGACTTGGGAACAAACAAGCAATGGCCCCGTATTTACGAGAATTTTGGTGAAGATCCTTACTTGCAATCCGTGATGGCCGCTGCTTCCGTTCGCGGTTTCCAAGGCAACTACAAGACCAACCGTACAAAGATCGCGGCTTGCGCCAAGCACTTCCTTGGGTATGGCGCCACCCATTCTGGCGAGGACAGAGACTCTAGCTGGATTCCTGACCGTTTCTTGTACGATTACTACGTTCCCCCCTTCCAGGCTGCCTACGATGCTGGTGCGGCCACGACCATGGAGTCTTACATTGACATCAACGGTGAACCCGTGGTAGGATCTACTCGCTACCTCAAGACTTTGATGCGTGACGACATGGGTTTCAACGGCATGCTTGTTACCGATTGGGCCGAGATTGAGAATCTCTATACCTACCATCAGACCGCTTCTTCGCCGTTGGATGCCGTTTTTCAAGGCATTGGCCAGACCAGCACCGACATGTCAATGATTCCAGAGGATACTAGCTTCCCCGAGCTTTTGTTGCAACTCGTTCAGAGCGGCAAGATTCCTGAATCGCGTATTGACGAATCCGCTGGAAGGGTTCTCCAACTCAAGAAAGATCTTGGTCTGTTGGCGCCTAACGGCTGGAAGGCTGACAAGACGTTGACTGCTTCCGTCGGTCAAACGAGTGACCAAGAGGTCGCTATTGATGCTGCTCGTCAATTGCTCACCTTGACCAAGAACAACAACACTGTTCTTCCCATCAAGAACGCCAATAAGGTCTTGGTCGTTGGCCCCACTGCTAACGCCATGTCCTACTTGGCTGGTGGATGGACCATCTACTGGCAAGGTGCTACAGTTGACGGCTGGCAAGGCGCTGTTAGTGACGAGTACTTCTATGGAAATGGTGTCGATATCCTTGACGGTATCAAGAAGGCCGCTCCTTCTGGCACCACTGTCGACTATGTTATGGGTGTCGATATCTGGGGCAATGTTAACACCACCGCTGCCGATGTTGCTTCCCAAGCTGCCGACGCCGACTATGTCATTCTCTGCATTGGTGAACATCCTTATGCTGAAGCACCTGGAAACATACACGATCTCACCTTGCCTGCCGGCATCCTAACATTTGCTGACGACTTGAAGGCTAAGCTTAGCAACCAAAAGCTGGTGACCATCCTTACTCAAGGTCGTCCTCGTGTGATTGGCGATGTGCCCACTATCTCTGATGCCATCTTGCACACCTTTTTGCCTGGTCCATGGGGAGGTATTGCTGTCGGTGAAGTCCTCTTTGGTATTACCAATCCATCAGGCCGTTTGCCTTACTCTTACCCCCAATACCCTGGTGATCAAACCCTTGTCTACTGGAAGGACATTCCTGACAACCAACACGCTGATCCTCTTTACAACTTTGGCGACGGTTTCGGATACTCCCCCATGGAGTATTCTTCCATCACTGCTTCTTCCAAGACGCTTACGAGTTCCAAATCGGTTTCGGTCTCCGTTACCGTCACGAACATGGGTGAGTATGATGGAAAGGAACCCGTCCTAATGTACGTCCAACAACCCTACCGCAAAATCTCGCCTCCCACCAAGCTTCTCAAGGCATTCAACAAGATCAGCCTCAAGAAGGGCCAATCGCAAAAGGTCACCTTCGAGGTCACCGCCGACATGTTCAAATACACTGGTGTGAACAATGTGCCTTATGGTTCTTTGGATTCTGGAATTGTCAACATATTCATTGGCACCCAAAACGTGACTTTGACTCTTCAAGCTTAGATGTCCTTTTAATGTATTCAGTGGTAGTTTACATATTATCAAACCCAAGAGCCAATTCACAATCAATAAATGGCAAACAATTCGCCTGATAAAGGAACATCTAGCTTCATCGAATCGCTTATCAATGTTCTATATGTTCCTTCACACCATGTTTCACAATAGATGAGCGCAAGCGGTCTACTCTCATTCTGTCTGTGCCTCAATCTCTTTTTGCTCCTTGAGTTCATTGACCCACAATTGCTTGGCCTTCTCTCTGTCTATGTTCTCGAAGCTGATTTTGAAGACATCAGAGTAATTATCTACGGGGATGCCTCGAAGACCTTCCTTGATATGGTCCTGCAGATCATCCCAATCAGACTGATTGTCACGAGGGAACAAGATGGTCTTGACACCCGATCGCTTGGCGGCAATGGTCTTTTCCTTGAGGCCTCCTATTTGCAATACCTTGCCGGTGAGTGTCAATTCGCCAGTCATGGCTATGTCCGGGTTGATTGGGTGGTTGAGGGCAAGAGAGAGCAAGGCGGTAGCCATGGTGACGCCGGCAGAAGGACCTACATGATTAATTCGATTCGACGTGAGCAGTGGGGTACACTAGACACATCTGCAGACGACATACCATCTTTGGGGACAGCACCGGCAGGACAATGGAGATGGACTTGAGCTTTCTCAAAGAAGCGATTGCCAGGGAACTCCTTTGCAAGAAGAGACTTCGCAAACGTGTAAGCGATTGTTGTGCTTTCCTTCATCACGTCGCCCAATTGCCCTGTCTTGTTCAAGGCCGGATGGCCCTTCGGAGAGAGCGCAGATTCTAGGACAGACTCAATGTACAAGGAGGAACCACCTGCAAGACAATGTCCGTTAGCATCGTGAGGATATTCCATCCTTGTATGACTTACCCATGGAAGTCCATGCCAGACCCATGACCACACCCGGTGGGGTCTTCTCGTACAAGCGCTCTGAATGGAAGATCGGCGGTCCCACGTAATCCTTTAGGTTCTCAGATGTGATGTCGATGCGCACGTTATCTGGGACCTCGATGGGATGACGCTGAGCCTTGGTCACATCGCTGGTTGAAGCTTCCACATATGGTTTGCTCTCGTCCACAGACTCCTCGCCGGGCTTCTCGTGTACATTGACTGCCTTCTCCTCCTTTGTCATTTTCTCATGATCAGAACCTTGACTTGTCAACTTGTCGTCACCAATTTTTTCGACAATTTTGAGAGCAGCCTTGCGATATACCTTGTCGATATGCTTCTTTAAATTACGTACACCGCTTTCACGGCAATAGTTCTTGATCAGACTCTCCACGGCATCTTCGTGTAGGATGACATTGGCCTTTTCTAGGCCAGCCATTGTCTTGGCTGTGGGAGCGAGGTACTTGGCCGCAATGGCGACCTTTTCATCGGCGACATAGCCAGAAAGTTGAATCACTTCCATACGATCCAAAAGCGGGCCAGGAATAGTGTCCAGGACGTTTGCAGTGCATACAAACAAGACCTTGGAGAGATCGACGGGAACATCCATGTAATGATCGAGGAAACTTGAGTTCTGCTCGGGATCCAAGAGTTCCAAAAGTGCCGAAGATGGATCACCTTGATGCCCGCGGCCAACCTTGTCGACCTCATCGATGAGAATGAGAGGATTTTCCGTTTGCACCTTCTTCAATGCTTGAACAACCTTGCCAGGCATGGCACCGACATAGGTACGACGGTGACCTTTGATTTCCGCAACATCCGTGAGGCCTCCAACGGAAAATCGGTAGAATTGGCGGTCCAAAGCGCGAGCAATCGATTTGCCAATCGACGTCTTACCGACACCTGGAGGACCAGCCAGACAGAGAATTTTACCTTCAACAGTGCCTCGCAGCTTGCCCACCGCAATAAATTCCAAAATTCTGTCCTTGACGTCCTGCAAACCATGATGATCTTCATCGAGTACGGCGACGGCATGCTTGATATTGTAATTCTCGGCCGATCGCTGACCCCAAGGTATCTGAGTGAGCCAGTCCAGGTAATTCCGGGTCACATTAAACTCCGATGCCGCAGGCTCCAGATGAGCCAATTTGGTGATCTCTTCGTCAAAAACCTTCTTGACCGTTTCTGGCATGGCAAGTTTGGCCGCTTTTTCCTTGAAGCCTTCGACCAACTTGTCTTTGCCGTCGCTCTCCAGACCCAATTCCTTCTTGATGCCCTTGAGTTGTTCCATCAAGTAATACTCGCGCTGACGTTTGGCAATCTTTCCCTCGACATCTTTGGAGATCTTGCTCTGCAATTGCGCGTTGAGGAGCTCCTTTTTGAGAACAAGCAATGCTTTTTGGAGTCGCTCCTCAATGACCAAGCTCTCAAGCACCTCTTGAAGCTCTTGAGGCTCACCAGCTGACACAGCAGCAGCAAAATCAGCAAGCTTGGCTGGCTCCTCAAAGACATTGCCGGCCGATTGGGACATGGAAAAGTTGGCGATTTGATCTCGGAACAGCGGATTCAAGGAGGCGATATCTTTGAACACGGATACAATTTCCGACGTCACGGCACGAATGACTTGGTTCTTCTTGGTGTAGGCTTCGTCCAGCAAGTTCTCCACGTTGGCCAATGAAACGGCATAATCTTCCGCAAGGAAGGATGTAGCGTACTGATGGACTTGAGATGATAATTCCTGCTGATCGGCCGATATGCTGTCCTTGATCCTTTGGCTTTCATGTTCCGCAACCGCACGATCGGATTCTGTACCTTCAAAGAAGCCTTCATCCTCCACCTTGGCATGAGTGGCCTGCGCATGAGATGTATCGTTCACCTTTGCTCCAACTTCACCGTCCACCTCCTCCACCTTCAAGTGGTCCTTCTGTATGCCCAGTGGCAAAAGCTCGTTCATACGTATTCTACGATGAGGATAAAGCACGGCAGTTAGACCGGCTTCCTCGTCCTTCCCAGTGTTGGCGGGAAAAACACTGGTGATCTGAGCAAAGACTCCAACGCGATGGACTTGGTTGATATCTGTAATCGTATCGACGTCGAGGTCCTCATCCTTGAGCAAGAATGCACCAACGTAAGGCTGTCCACGCTTCATTAATTCTTTGATGGCGGCTGTAACATGAGGATTCTTGATAACGACAGCCTTGTAAAATCCGGGGAAGAGAGGGCGGCGGGTGATGGGTAGAGCCAAGACTTGCGGATAAACTTCAGGTATCGAAGGCTTCTGCAGCGAGTTTTCCAATACATTGAGCGTACGCTGTATAGCCTCAAAAGGCGATTTACCGTCTCCTCTGCCTGATCCGCCGTTGCCTTGTCCACCAGCGCCTTCTCCAGACGCCGAATCCCCTTTTCCGCCAGATGCCGAGGACGATGACGATTTCGAGTCGCCCTTGTCCGATGTATCCGGTTTCTCCTTGTCACCCTTATCCTTATTGCCACTTGATTTCCGTCGAGCAGGACTCGTCGTGAAATGGCGCTGTGAGCCAAACCGCTTTCCAGCTGTGCCATGCGGGACGGTCGTACGCAAGTTCTTGATGGGTTCTAGCCACAACAGAGAGGGCTCACGACATGAACTGAAAGCAGCCCTTGAACCGAGAATGCGAATGGTCGGGGTAGATAGACCTGTGCCCAGAGGAACTGTTGACCTTGCCGCTGACCTGGCGGTACCGGTAACATGGACCAAGAACGAAGCCATATTGCGCTCTATCCAAGTCTAATGGCCAATCGCTCTCTCTCTCCACGTAAGCCAAACCTAGAAATTTCGATGGGATCGAGTAGAGTTGAATATATGCGCTGTCTAGGCGGTGAATAGAGAGGGGTTGTCGAGTGATGAAGTGTAGTTATAGAGCAGAACAAGTGAATGATGTGTTGAGGCAATATCAGAGATAAGAATCCATCTCTGTGTTCAATACCGTCAATGCGATCGATGCCTAGAGAGTCAAATAGCTTTAATGTCCGCAGAGTGGCGTCAACGAGTGGCGCTCTGTGCGTTTTTGTCTCTCTCTCTTGCGGTCATGATTGGTCTCAAGGGAACCATGAATGTTATTGACAACTCGGGAGCGATTGTTGCAGAGTGTATACGGGTTATGAGTGGAGGACGATTTGCTCGTGCTGGTACGTTGGACCCTGGGAGACATGTCCATATGTTGATCATGCGATGTAGGTGACGAGATTGTTTGCGTAGTCAAGAGAGCAAGGCCCATCAATCCTTCCATCATCGGAACACAGGCAGCTGCTCAAAAGGTCAAGAAGGGAGACGTACGGCGCGCGCTTGTGGTGAGAACAAAAAAGGAGACATCTCGACCTGATGGACGATACATTCGATTTGATGACAATGCTTGCGTCTTGCTCAACAACAAGAAGGAGCCGCTCGGAACGCGTGTTCTGGGTGTGGTGTCGGCCGAGTTGCGTCAAAAGAAATGGATGAAGTTGGTGTCTCTCGCTCCCCGAATCGTATGAGCCAGAGGACTGAGCCAGTGGGGCGAGGCTATCGAACGCTCTCAAGGGAGGATCAAGGCAGTGCGTGCATGCCATAGGATTCACTAGACGAAATGTATACACTCTTCCACATGTATCATACTATTCCTATACACTATATCGCAACGTGTTTAACGGACTGTTCTACGCAGCGTGTTGCCCTGATTCAGTCTCGCATTGGGAGAGCTATTCACCACGTCATGGAGAGCGTCGTAGTTGTGAGTACGTGTATCAAAGCGCTCCTGTTCCCTGCATAGTAAGTGACATAGCCTCTTGTCAAGGAACCGCTTGACTGACACTCTTCATCAGTCGCTCTACAGACTTCGAGGTCCATCGAAACTGGCTCGCCATCACGCACAACCTGCCTCTCAAAGAATGGTATTATGAGGTACGTCACTTGCAGGACGTAGCATCTCGATACGTGCTCACACCGGCCCGATAGAAAACATCCCAATGGACACTGGACTATCCACCGTTCTTTGCCTACTTTGAGTACATCATATCCCGATTCGCGATGCTCTTGGGATTAGACGAACGGATACTCGAGCTTACAGAGGCTGGCTACTCGAGTGATACGACTGTATGGTTTCAGAGATCAAGTGTCATACTATCGGAGCTTGTACTCGTTCTGGCCACATGGAGGTACGCATTGTGCTTTGATTTGTTGATGTTGACTGATCGATGCAATCTAGATGGTACAAGGCTGCCGATTCCACTGTGTCTCGACAGCAGCAGCTTATCATTGCCGCTTCACTGATCATGCATCCTGGTCTGCTCATCGTAGATCATATCCACTTTCAATACAATGGCTTCATGTATGGCATCATGCTCTTGTCCATTGTGGAGGCAAAGAAGGTGGGACTCGTCAGTCGGGAATGCCTGGACGGACATTTACCATCGCATCTAGGGACGGTTACTCATTTCCGGCGTCATTTTCGCTATCCTGCTCAACTTTAAGCACATTTACTTGTACATTGCACCTGCCTACTTTTTCTATCTCCTGCGCGCATATTGCTTTGAGACCAAAAACGGTCACCCTTCTTCATTCTCCATTCGGCGGCTCGTCGTGCTCGGTGCCTCTGTGGTCGCCGTATTTGCGTTGTCGCTTGGCCCGTTCGTCTACATGGGTCAATTGCCTCAGGTCTTTGCTCGACTCTTTCCCTTCACTCGCGGATTGTGTCACGCGTACTGGGCACCCAACTTTTGGGCACTCTGGGCCGGTTTGGATAGGGCTTTGATCATTGGTGAGTGTAATTGAGAAAGCCGTCGAATTAGCCACCTTTTTCTCATCGCGAAGTAGTTGCCAAAAAATATGGTTGGACAGGCTTGAACGAAGCAGCTCTTGGGGCAATGACTCGTGGGTTTGTGGGTGATACCGAATTCGCCGTTCTGCCATCGATAGCACCCATGACGACCTTGATATTAACTATTCTGGCACAGACGGCAAGTGTTTGCTAGGGTCAATCTTCTTTTGCATGCTCATTTTGCTATTCTAGTTGGTATTTCCACGTCTATGGCAACGTCCCACCTTTGACAACTTCTTGGCATCCCTTACGTTGTGTGGTTTTGCGTCGTTTCTTTTCGGGTGGCATGTGCACGAAAAAGCTATTCTCCTCATTTTGATACCAATCAGCCTTTTGGCTACTAAGAGCCAGGCCAGTCTCCGTTTGTTTTCCATACTGAGCATTGTGGGTTGCTACTCCCTCTTTCCTCTATTGTTCACGCTTCCCGGTAAGTAGGGCAGTGTACAGCGAGCGCTATCAGCTTCTCACCATCACCCCTCAGAATATCCCATCAAAAGCCTTGTGCTCGCTCTTTGGACACTGGTTATTCTTCCAATGCTAGCTCACTCCATGAACACGTAAGCACAGATCCTCTGTAACGTCCCTCAGGCACTCACCATCCAATACAGCACCGTCACTGCCGTCCTGACCACATTGGACAAAATCTATCTCGCCGGATTAATACCAGTTCATCTCTACACGTCCATTGGCCATTACCTGCTCTTTGGTACTCACCGTCTGGAGTTCCTTCCACTAATGATCATTAGTTACTATACAGCCATTGGTGTCTGTTGGGGATGGATCGGCATGGTCCACGCCTATCTGTCTGGACAATTAGAGAGCGCAATCACACCAAAAGAAAAGGCATATTAAACAGTAGATTACAGAGTCTATCGCTTGGTTTGAAAATGTACAATGCTTCATTTCCCTGATTGCTCCTTGGCTAGCTTGAGATACTTGGCTTGCTGTACTTCAAGCACGCGCCGTTTATTGAAATACTCCACCTGATACGTCAGAGTCAGCGCCAAACGTTTCTCATCAAAAGCACGTCCTCAAGAGCTTACCCAACTCGCTATACAATCCTTTTCGTATTCCTTCTTGAGAGCCAAACACTTGCTTCCCTTTTCCTGAACCTCCGGCTTGTGATCCATGCCGTTCGGATCAACGATGCCACATTCTGTGAGACAATCGAAATAAGCATCGCGTGCTTTCCAGCACTGCTGTCGTTGTGCTCTTGTCGGCGGAGTGGCCGAAGAAGGGTCGTTCGGTGTCGGCATGCCGAGGTGTGTACTTGGTTGTTACGTGAATGCCATCCTGGAGATCGAACCAGAAATCAAGTCACGTGCCAAGATCACGGGAACTGATTCCATTGTGCGTTGCTGTTCTTGCATCACAGTTCATGCCGCCATGGAAGTACGATTACTCGGCAACATTCATCCGTCGTTACATTGGATATCCCACCAATGTTACCACCACAACCGGTGACACGTACACAGGTTACTTGTATAGTGTTGAACCAACAGGAACCGTCATTCTGTACCGACCGCAGCAAGACTCTGCCGGAGAAGGTACCGGGCAGCGTGAGAACTTGGCCCCTGCAACCTTCCTAGTAACATTGCAGCATGCAGTGGCGCAATTCGAAGGTGAGCATAATACCGCGTCTATGGCCTTCGATACTCACATCATGTCTTTGCTGGTAGTCAACACGGAGGGAGTCCCTATGGAAAGAGAGACATTGGATGGAGCATTGGTGGTCAAAGCCGACGATTATACCATGGAATCTGCCATTGTACAAGCAAGGAAGGAAAAGCTAATGAACGCCTTCCGTATCGTAAGTTTGTCTCTCGAGCATTCAAGGGATCTAATGAGGTTTAGCAACGCGTTCCCTGCAGCCCATCACAGTTTGATCCGGAGATTATACTTGTATCAGGATCCACAGAGATACACCCGCCGTATCTGACATCAAATATCAAATGTCAAAACGATTCCATTCGATCCAAGGTGGCCTCCATCATGAACTCTGTACAATGGGACTAGACAACTCGATCGTTTATATATCGCATCTCGCATCTCGCATCTCGCATCTCGCACTGAAGCATATTATGCATCTGGAAGCCATCGTTTGAAAGGTCTTATTTCCCATTGCTTCCAAACACCTTCCTTGACGTAGGGATCTTCGTCCAGACGTTGTTTAACCTCTTGCTCCGATTCGGCCTCCACCACCATGACACTGCCAATCATTGCCGGTGCCTTGGCGCCCTGTACCTGCACGGGTTCGTGGCTTTTGAGGATAGCACCTGCGTATTTTAAAAACCCATTGTTGAGGACTTTGTGAGCTTGTTTGAGGTGTCTGGGTCGAACATCGAGACGATGTTGAAGAGCATCAGACGTGTCGGCATCGTAGGCAATGACGATGAATTCTTTGGGAACTTTAAGGGGGGAAAAAAACGAAGCGTGAATACGATACAGTGAAGATTGCGCACTCACCTCTAGAGGTGGTTGAAAAGGCGCACCTTGACGCACTTAGACTGCGCATTGACAACATGGCTGGACCCTCCCCCCGCAATCTAGCGCTGACCCAGAATGGAATATGCGAAATTCCGCAATGAAGCTATGATGTGGATTGTTCACCGTGCGCTGCGTCAGTGTTGGTGGCTGAAAGGACACTCGCTTTGGGAAAGAGAACCAGATTGTTTTCCAAGGAGCCATTGAATCTCATACACTATAAACACAAAAGACGCCTAGTCGTCTTTTCCATTCTAAACGTCAATCTTACGCTCCTCAGTCAAACTTCTACCAGAGTTGGCCTTGGCCTTCTCGTCGGACTCCCAGCTCAACATGCGGTTGACAGCTACCACATAGGCGTGCGCAGAAGCATGAATAATATCTGTGTGGGCTGCATTGCCGCTGAACGTCGCCTTCGCTAGACGTTCCTCGAATTCCTGATTTTCACCATTGGCATGGCCGTTGCCATTGATCTGGTCTTGCGGGCCGGAGGCGATCTTAACATCAACCTTTCCAATAGCATCCATGCCCTCACCGACACCAGAGACTTCATATTGGAGAAGACGGATGCGACGGCTAACCACTCGCTGTATGGCTTCAAAAACGGCTTCAATAGGGCCACTGCGAGCCATCGCGGCATCGACTATGTCAGTGTCGTTCTTGACATCTTTCATGATGACAGTGGCGGTGGGAATAGCAGTGGTGCCAGAAACTACTTGCATGTCCTTCAAAACAAAGAATGCGCCTGAAGTGACGGCTCCAGACGTGATTTGGTTGGAGAGGAGAGCTAGAATGTCGCCATCGCTGACCTTCTTCTTTTTGTCGCAAAGTGCCTTGAAGTCTTCAAATGTCTTTTGGAATTCGGCATCAGGCATGTTAGGGAAGCCAAGTTTAGCGCAGTGATCCTTGAACGCATTTCTTCCGGAGTGCTTGCCGAGAACAAGGGACTCGTTGAACACACCGACCGTTTCGGGGGTGATGATTTCGTATGTAGTCTTGTTCTTGAGCATACCATCTTGATGAATGCCAGATTCGTGAAGGAAGGCATTGCGTCCGACAATGGCCTTGTTGGGTTGAATTATCATACCTGAGAGGTTTGAGACTAATTGTGAGGTGCGGCAGATCATGGGTGTGTTGATGGTGTGATAAACGGGGAAAGCGTCGGGGTGAGTGTGAATGGCCATAACTACCTCCTCGAGAGCCGTATTTCCAGCGCGTTCGCCAATACCATTCATGGCTACCTCGACCTGTCTGGCACCATTTTGAACGCCAGCTAGAGAGTTAGCGGTAGCCAAGCCCAGATCATTGTGACAATGGGTAGACCAAACGACCTTGTCACCACCAGGTGTATTCTTTTTGAGATAAGCAATCAACTCTCCGTACTCTTCAGGAAGGTTGTAGCCGACAGTATCCGGAATGTTGAGAGTAGTAGCGCCGGCCTCGATCATTTTGCCGAGAACTTGACACAAGAAATCGCGATCACTTCGTCCAGCGTCTTCCGGTGAAAATTCGACATCGCCGCACAAAGATTTGGCAAGCTGTACAGCAGCGATACCGCGCTCGATACATTCTTCGCGTGTGATCTTTAGCTTGTATTTGAGATGAATATCGGAAGTCGCCAAAAAGCAGTGAATGCGCTTCAAAGGAGCGGGTTCGATGGCTTCGGCGCAACGCTTAATGTCACCAGGTGTCGCACGTGCCAAACCTGCAATGACCTGCGAAGCGAAATATGAGCGAGAAATATCTTCTGTCGCCACGCTACACCACTTACCGCTGGTCGGCCAATCTTCTCGCGTCCTTCCATGAGTGGACCAACTTCTTTGGCAATTCTGTGAACTGCGTCAAAGTCGCCATGTGAAGCCATCGGATATCCTGCTTCAATGACATCAACACCGAGACGTGACAAGTGTCGGGCAATTTCCACCTTCTCCTCATTGTTGAGGGTTACTCCGGGGGACTATTTGATGGAAGTCGTAAGTCAACATGTTATATATGCCTCCTTTGAACACGAACCTGTTCTCCATCACGGAGAGTAGTATCAAAAATGATAAGCTTTTCCTTTTGAGCAGCCATAATGAAGGCGAATGAGCGAAAAAGAGTGCGCAAGCCAATAGAGAACAAGCAAGCCCAGTCAAAAAGCTAGATGCAAGATTGACGCATAATGAATTAAAATGACATGCGCTAATTGCCGCATGGTGTGAAATGGATTGTCCGTGTGGGGATCAAGGGTGTTTTTCATTCAAGCATAGATACAATGCTTACATTCCGTATCAATAGGCAAACGGGTTTTTACTGCCGACCTTGTTTAACGCAGTACCTCCTGGTGCCCATGTGCCAGTTCGCGCTGGCACTTGTTCTGGAGGAGTCGCGGCAAAGTTTGCATTGCCGGATCCGTTAGTCATGATTCCGTTGCCGTTGTTGTACAGCATGTTGTTTTGAAAGTTTCCAGTGCTGAAGGCTTGGTCAAATCCTTGAGCGTTTCCATTAATCAAAGCCTGTCCTTGCGGGTAAATTGGCAAATTAGGCATGGTCTGCGCTCGAATCATGCTAGGTATCGTTGGTGTAGTTTTGTTGGTGGTGAGTTGAGGAAGGGCGTTGTTGAACGGATTTTGATATGCAAACTGTCCGGTAGGTTGAAGCATTTGCGAATTGGGTAACTGCCCAGCAGGCTGAGCTATTTGGGGATTGGGTATACCAAAGGGATTACTGGAAATCATGTTGGTTTGCGGCATCGTGGATGGCAACGGCACGTGAGATGGGAATTGCTGAAGTTGTCCCGTGAATATGGGTAGTTGCATATTCATTTGACTGTTTTGCGGAAGATATTGAGGGTTGCCATTCATGAACGGATTGATGACGGTATTCGAGGTTGCCACCGTTGTTTCTGATAGATCGACGAGCGGAGATGAAGTCCCATTCGGAGTATTCGCTGTCGCATTAGTAAGAAGATTGGCAGACTGAGAGCGCTGCTGTTGTTGCTCTTTTAGTAATCCTGCGGCAACTTGAACATTGCCACCCGCTCGCTTCAACATGTCAATATTCTGCAGAGGGTCGTTGTAGCCCATCTTGATTAACTGAGCTAACTTTTGCTCAACTGTGCCTTGATTCTGCATATTCAGAACGGGAGCGGTGGGACCTCCCAACTTCATCAATATCTCTACAGCGTTCTCCAAGTTACCGGACGTTTGGACAAGGACTTGGCGGTTTCTTTCGGGATCACGGAAACCCATTTCCTGTAGCCTTTGTACTAGTGCTTCCATGGGTATTACCTTATTTGGGCTTCCTACAAGCGGACTTGTTGTTGAGCGTTTTGGAACTGGTCGCTTGGAGTCCTGAATAGGCGATAAGTCACAAGCAAGGATTCCAAGGATTGAGAGCTTCAATCTCACCTGTGCAGGTGGCTCCTCCTTCTTGTCCATGTAAAGTTTCTTCTCCCATTTCTCCCTAATGTACTTTTCCATAGCACTAGCATCTACATTAGTGTCTTACAACGATCAAGTGATTGTGATTGCGAAAACTCACTGATCATCATCTAATGCAATCGGTAGTGGATGTCGCTCTGGGTGTGGGTTCATTAATTTATTGGCTGCTATGTTTCCACCTTTTCGCATCATCTGTAAACGTTTCAGCGCACCGTCAGTCCTGTTCGCCAATTCTCATAGCTATTCCTGACCTCTATTTGCTCCATCGTCCAGTGGTCTACACTGACAGACTTGACCTTGGAGATGTGCGTTCCCATTTTTCTGTGAATGCCACCGCAACGCATACAGATGAAAATGCCGAGATTGACGGATGCCCATCGTGGCGCTAAAACATGTGAGACGCTCATTCCCCGCATCGAGCCTTCACAGGCGTTTCGTACCTTTGGCTTTGCAGTCGGCACATACGTCGTTTCCTGGTTGGCGCAACAAGTCCAAGAGCATTCGCTCGTGACGATCCTGTCGCCGTGCCATAATTACAAGCTCGAAAACCGTGAACAAGCCCCAATAGTCGGACTTTTTTCGTTGCACGGTCGGGTCGATCAGATGAATTAATTTTCCCCGACTAAGTTCTCGCAGCTGAAATTGTCAGTGGGAATAAGCTTCCACGCGTTGGTTGCGCTGGTTGTTCCACTGCGAATGGCAAGGTATCCGCTTAGTGGCGTCAAGGTATTGGAGATTGCTGGCCTTGCGCCTGCTCCTTTTGCCGGTATGTGGATACATACAGGTCTGTGGGTGGGCAGAAGATTTGGCTGAACGGACTGTGACTGTAGGCATGGTTCTGGCGGACTTTGGGGCAGAAGTTATCCGCATTGATCGATTGAGCGGTGGTGGAAATGATGTTTTGGCTAGGTGAGTTTTCGTCTATACATGAAGTTTAGCGACATTTTTGAACCAAAGCCGGCATTGCTATCTCTAGGCACAAAAAGTCCATTTCTCTTGATCTTAAATCCAGAGAAGGCAGGGACTTGTTCATTCGATTGGTGAAGCAGGTGGATGTAGTCATTGAGCCTTTTCGTGCGGGAGTGATGGAGAAACTTGGATTGGGTCCGGATGTATTGCTAAAGGAAAATGAGAAGCTTGTCTATGCCAGGATGACTGGATGGGGTCAACGAGGTACGGTTAAGCTTCAAGAGTCCACTGATCATTGTGGCCAATGTATTTTACGTCAGGACCTATGGCGAATGTTGCCGGGCACGATATCAATTACATCGCCATGTCTGGCATTCTTCATGTGAGTGACACGCTGACAGCTTCAGATGGAAGGAATAAGTACTTATTGCTGGTGTAGAGCTTAGGCAGAAAAGGAGAGAAGCCTTCATTTCCGATCAATCTTTTTGGTGATTTCGCCGGTGGAGGATTCATGTGTGCCTTTGGCATCATTATGGCATTGTTAGAGAGAACGAAATCAGGCAAAGGGCAGGTTATCGATGCCGCAATGGTAAGTCTGATGACATGTAGACTCCACTGAACACGATATCAGGTTCAAGGTGCATCATATCTATCATCGTTTGTTTACAATATGAAAAAACATGGGTTGATGCTCACCGAGGAACGCGGGACCAACTTACTAGACGGTGGAGCTCCGTTTTACGAAGTGTACGAGACCAAGGATGGAAAGTTCATGGCGGTGTGAGTAAATTGGAGCTTGTCTGATACCTTGTTCTCACCCTACACTCTCATCACATAGCGGTGCTCTTGAACCTCAATTCTATCAGCTTCTCGTCAAAGGGCTAGGTTTCCAGGAAGATGAGCTGCCTAGTCAAATGGATATGTCGGGCTGGCCCGAGATGCGCAAGGCATTTACCGATCGATTCAAGAGTAAAACGCAGGATGAATGGACGTCTGTCTTCCTACACATCGATGCCTGCGTTACTCCCATACTTGACTTTGATTATGGGAGCGAACACGAAAAGACCTTCAAATTAGCACCTCCGCCTTCTCCTGCTCCGCTCCTGTCACGCACACCTGCCAAGCCCGTTCCCACTGACGACGATGCAGATATGCTAGACGCTGGCAAACATACCCGATCGGTGTTGAAGGACTTTGGTTTACGCGATGAAGAAATTGATCGTCTAGAGCAGTCTAGAGTCATTACTAGTTCGGTGAAAAGCCGGCTGTAGATATATTGCTTGGTGTTTATTGACTCGAGCAAAGCAGATGCCAGATACACTATTGTCTGGATGTGTTAAATTATGTCCCGCGTCCCCTTAACATCCCAGTATCCTAGGTGTAACAGAATCATGGAGACGAGGGGTCAGTCAAGTGATTAGGGGAAGCGGCCATCTCCGTATCCTGATTGCGATAACGCATGCTTGTGCTTTCGCCTCGCTTCAGGCCGCGCCTCGCTATCAAATTATGGCATTCGCCCAACAGTTCTACTGTATTCAATCAATGGCAAATAATATCAGCGCATACATCTCACCAGAACATCAGAATAAGCTCTTGCCAGTCACCTACATGTTGTTTGCAGCAGCTCCTTGTCCACACTCTGCACCGTATTAAACGTGCTCCAGATAGTCCGATCCGCTTCTGCCTGTAGTTCATGCTGAGCGGGTGCTGCTTGATATATTCAATTTATGTCACAATGCATGATACGCGCATATATCTTACCATGAGCTGTCATCCTAGGATTACCCGACATCACAATAGGTGCAAGGGGGAACAATGACAGGAGGTACCTCCAACATAAAGACTGACGTCACATTTTTAGATTTTTCACGTTTGGATTTGTCCATAGACCGCGCGCTACACCATGTCACTTCGGACACTGACACTACCGAGCTCACGACTATGGGCAAGCACATTCCGGGTGGTTGCACGACCGGCTTCCACAAAAGCACCCACTACCGCAACCACCACGTTACCCATCCAGAGCAGCATTCCTGAGTCCAACTGGAAGGCAGATCAAACATTTTTGCTACAAGATCCGCTAATGTCGCAGCTTGTCAACACAATTATGAAAGACGGCAAGAAGGCTCGAGCGCAACGATTAGTATCGGATGCTCTCCTAGACATTCGCCTCAAAACCAACTCCGATCCCTACACCGTTCTCTCCCACGCCATCACCGAAGCTTCGCCGCTCATCAAATTAACCTCCGCTCGTAAGGGTTCAAAGGTTGTACAAGTTCCCACTCCTCTGCAAGAAAGACAACGAAGGCGGAGAGCCATAGTATGGATCTTGGAAGCTGCAGCCAAGCGCAACGAAAAGAAGTTTCCCGAACGCCTGAGCGCCGAAATCCTCGCCATCATCAACGGTGGCTCATCCGTCCTCGCCAAAAAGCAACAACTCCACAAGAGTGCGCTTGCTAACCGTGCTAATGCACAAGTACCCTACAATACCATGCGTTAGTATCACTGTATCATAGATTAGAACAAGGAGACGGTTTCCGTAATCGCTCAAGAAACTTCTTTACCTTCTATACGTTGTCCGTTTGCCCTCGCCCCTACCGGCCTAACGCCAGAAAAGGAATTAGTGATTTTTGCAAATTTTGCGCTTTTCTCGAGTAAGATGGAGTATTTTGCCGAGACAATTCCTCGGTTTGCCTGTTTTCTACTGCCTCACCCACGTTTCATGGTCCGAGAGAGATGGCGATACTACATGTGGTAACACATCGGAGGAAGCACTTGTTGTTTCTCTTTATTGTTGCAATCTTCACCGTCGCTACCTGGGTCAACTTGTATGGAACACCTTCGGCGTCCTCCCTGCCACTGGATGACTATGAAGTGGACTACGATGCCGACAAACCGGATCTCAATTTCTACAAGGATCATAGAGAGCTACTAGATAGGGGCTACGTGTACAACTACACGGGTATTGGAGACGAGACGGAGGACGACAACACGATAGAAGGCTCTGACAAGAATATGCTGTGGCAAGACGAAGAAAAGTACCTTGCCTTCTTGCCGCATTCTGGATTCCACAATCAACGACTATCGCTCATCAACGCCATTATGGTTGCCAAATGGTTAAACCGTACGCTTATTGTACCTCCCGTCAACCTCGGGGTCGGCACATTTTGGAAAAATTACACTGATCTGGTCGAGCACTTGGAGTATTGTATACCCTTAGTTGAGGAAAAACTTCGGCGAGAAGCCCGGACGCATGAACGTGAGCAGACACCATCCTACTGTTTCGACTACCGCAGATATACGCCCATGCCCTTCGACCAAATCCTGGATTTCACTGTGCTGAAGAAGATTGGCGTTCGGTACATCTCGCGGGACGACATGAGCCGGAAATGGTTCGAAACACATCTAGACATACCGCAAGATGAGCGCAACAAGAGTCTGGTGCACGTCTATGAAGACTATGATCGCTATGAGTACCGGATATATGATCACAGGCGAAATCAGGAGGATCTGGGCTTGTACCAAACCCGCCTTGACGTGGAAGATATGAAGAAGAGGCCAGAGAAGCTGTTGCACTTTGGCTCCATGTTTGGTTCTTGGCGACTTGCCATCTCCCGACCAAACAATCACAGACTAGTTCAACGGTTACGCGAAGAGTTGGCATTGAACTACCCGGTCGCAACACGTGCTGCTGACAGCATCATTAATCGCCTTGGTGGAGATGGCCATTACGTTGGCATTCACGTTCGTGCCGGGGACGGCATGTTTGTGGAACACATTCAAGAGACGATAACCAACATTAAGGCAAAGTTGGTCGAGTTTACCATGTCTGAAGAGAATTTCCTGTCGGATGGTCATGAACATGCCCTTGCCTCCAACGCATCCAATGTCAACCGCATCATCGATCGTATAAAGGCAATGTCCCCTGATCGTGCTTGGAAGGATCTGTTGGGAGAATGCCTAAAATATTCTCACAGTGGCGGTCGATTAACCACCATATTTATGGCCACTGACTCCAAAGACCCTCGAAAGAATCGCAAACTCAAGGATCTTTACGACACCTTTCCATGTGTTTTCACGCTGAATGATTTCAAGGTGGAGCGATGGTCCGTCAATGTCAAACATCCCAACGATATTACCATGATGGCCAAAATGTTGTGGCCAATGGTTGATGCCATAGTTGCCAGCAACGGCATGGCATTCATTGGTACCAAAGACAGTACCTTCTCAAGGTACGCCGCTATCATGAACGAGGCTCATAATCGAAAACGTCTCCGAGGGTCTCGATGATTGGCACATGTATTTATAGATTTCTTTGCATGACGCATTCATCACTTGTATCTATAGCAAACAAGGGTTCACTGACACTAAAGCAAACCATACAGACTGAACGAGTCTCATGCTGGCTCTATTCTCTTTTTAGGGTGAGCATGCGTTCGTAGAGCCCATAATCTTCAGAATATATCTCCATTGGAAACGTACTCAGACACCACGGGAGCGCGATGAATCGATGTTTAGGTGATGAACGCATTGCGTCGTTTGGGTTGCGTAATAAAATCTATTTTACTGGGAAAGACAAGTGAAGATACTGCAGAGTGGGATGATGTTGAGCAGTGTGTCACGATAAACATCGCATGTATGATAAGCCTAAACCCACTCCCTATTGATATACACATCCTCAACGATACAATAAACAACCAGAGACATCCGCTTTCCCCTAAAACCTATACGATACATTGACTAGCGTTATGACTGAGGACACGAATCCTGTTGCGTCTCCTCAAACGTCGCGCTTATCGACCCGTCCTCCAGGGACGTCTCCTCAATCGCCGTAATCGCCTCTTCTCCACTACCTTCCGAACTGGATGGTTTTGGCGTTGGTGCGTGCTCACATTGTGCCTTGTACCGATCCAATTCCCGTTTCATCACCAACAAGCTCTGCTTCAAATAGCGATTCTCGTTCACCAAGACCTCTAGTTCCAATTGACATTCAATCAGTTCTTCAGCCTTGTTCTCGAGGTCTTTGACGTATTGACCTTGTCGTTTGCGAAAGGCACGTTGAGCGGCGCGGTTCTGGGCGGCTCGTTTGGTGGAAGTTGTCGCAGAACGTTTCGTTTGGTGAAACGTAGGATCTGTGTGCAGAACGATAGGAAAGCCGCGATAGGGATTTATGGGCTTATCAGGTTCATTGGGGTTCACAGACAGTGGTGTGGCTGCGCAGGGATAGGCGGAAGGTCGGTGTACGGGAGTGAAGGGAAAGGTGGGGTCGGTGGGGGAGGATAGAGGTGACTGTTTGGTGCACGGCTGTTGAGGAGGCCAACGAGGATCAACATCGTTAGACGGATATCGTAGCCCGTACTGCTGCCATTGCATAGCACCAGGCGGAAACGCTGTAAAGTTCATGAGACAGGAACAACAGAAGTTAAAGTGTTCAATTCTGCATAGAGGGATTATTGGCAAATAGGATGACGAGGATGCGGAATACCGAAGATCCGATGACGCCCAGGGCCGATTGTTCGGTTAATATCTCAGAAAAGTCAGTGTAACAAGGAACCTGGGACCTGGACAAGTTGACATACATCGACTTGCCAAACGCCCACGCCCAATTTCCCGCATTCTTGATATCCACTTTGTCGACCTTATGGCCAATGCGCTTGATTGCCTTTTTGGGCCAATCAGGGCATACCCGAACATGTGTGGGGCGACCGAAATCACTTGGCATAGGCGGTACAAGAGGTGAACTCACTGGGGAAAATGCAAGCCGTTAACATGCGCCTAGCACGCAATGCGGGTCTCTATCCTATATACCTCTTGGTCTTCCACACCATGCTCTTTTGAACCCTATCCGTGACCTTTATCTCACTAGCTCGAAGTGGTACGTTCTCCGTTGTCCATCAATTTGTGCCACATTGCCCTTCCACGCGGCGGCAGCTGACCCTGACAATCTTCCGAGTAAGGATCTTGCCGACGGAACTTGACAAACACTTACTGACGCCTTTGTAGGACAATCCGCCTCGCGTGACCGTTCATGCTTACGCTCTTCTCCGTCGATCATCATATGGTAATCATGGATGGCTTCGGATCTGCTATAAATGGTTGGTCATGGCAAACGTCTGACTGCGTCGATAGGGTAACTGTCGTGCTTCTAGACACGATCCGAATGTGCGCAAAAGATGAACCATTGAGACGCGATTCTTCCAACGGAAGTGCTGTTCTCTCCATTTGGAAATTGAGGGTGAACCAATGTTCCGACTAGGACGGACAGGTCTACGTGTATATTCGCCTGGCGTTAGACATGCGTCATCTTCAGCTTCACCGTCGCGTAGTGGACTATCAGTCGCAACTGCGTTGACCCTGTGTTTGGCTGGTGGCGCTTATTATGCGTTCACAACATCGCGAGGACGGCAAGCGACATCTTCGACTGCTAGCACCGCAACCGATATGCCTGTGTTTGATACTTCTAGTAGCATTGACGTATCCGCGTATGTAAGACCCCTGAGTGAAGAGGACGAGCGGAATCACCTCAAGAGCAGATTCCGACTAGCGCGCGCTCACAAGAGTGTCCAAAAGATTACCCACGAAGCAGCACAAGACATGTTGCGCGAGCATGAGACGTCCCTTTCGAGTGCGCAATTTCTTCGGACGAGTTTGGGCGCTGATCCATCGGCTTCCATTATCGCCCGCTTTGACAACAATAGCTTACCCTCCAACAATCCAATCGAAGATGATCACTCGGAGCATGCTGTCATTGTCGGGGCAACTCAAGAGGCGACCCCACTATTATTTGGCATATTCGACGGACATAGCGGATGGAATTGTTCTCAAAAGGTTTCGGCGGAGCTGTCCGCGTATGTGGCCAAACATATATTCGAGGATGCCAACGCAGGCAAGGACGCTAAGACGTTGCCATCATCAGCAGAAAGGATCGTGGAAAGCATACAAAAAGCATTTCTCATATTAGACGACACGATCGTGAATCGCAATGTCCAGCCTTACCTGGATAGCTCGCATTCTGTCAGCACGGTCTCAACGGCTGCTCTGGTGACGGCATTAGCCGGTTCTTGCGGACTCTTGGCATATATCGACAACAGGGATCTATATGTTGCATGCGTGGGCGACAGTCGTGCTGTTCTAGGGTCTCGAGATAGTGTCACGGGTCGATGGACAGCTAACGCCTTGACGGAGGATCAGACCGGGAGAAATAAGACCGAGGTGACGCGAATGCAAAAAGAACATCCCGGTGAAGAGGACACTGTGATCCAGCGAGGCCGAGTGCTAGGAGGATTAGGTCAGTGGCCGGTCAGTCCCGGATGAACGTGAGATAACATCCGCATAGAACCTACTCGTGCCTTTGGCGATGCACGTTACAAATGGAGTGCCGCCGCTCAAGAAGCCGTTTTTGCAAAGTACTTCCCTGGAAAGCCGCTTATACCGAAAAACTACCAATCACCACCCTATGTCATGGCAAAACCTGAGGTAACTCACCATGAGATCACGGAGGAGGACAAATTCTTGGTTCTGGCAACAGATGGCTTGTGGGACAAATTGAGCAACGACGATGTTGTACGGCTTGTCGGCGAGTTCTTGGACGCACACGGTGACATTGACTTGAAAAATGGCCGGGTGCTCAATTTCAGTGGCAAACCTTTATCCAAGCCTACCAAAGCTCAAGCGGTCGGCGAGGCTGTGGAAGACAACTCGTCCGCCAAAATGCCACATACCCCGGATTCGCGACCTAGTTCTTCCTTTATTCTCAAAGACACCAATGCAGCGACCCATCTGATTCGTAATGCTCTAGGGGGCGCCGATGAGGATATGCTGTGCGCTACCTTATCCATACCTCCCCCTATGAGTCGACGCTATAGAGACGACATTACGGTCACTGTCATGTTTTTCAACGCGGATGCAAATGCAAAAGAGTTGTAAATAGGCCTAGTTGTCCGATACAATTTTCGAGAACATGTACCATAGCTTAGACATTTCCTTTTCTCTAGATGAAAATAGACATGGCGTCGACTTACGCACTCTGTATGCATAATACGTATATGGGAACATGACAAGGGACCGAACAAGCGGTCCTTTCTATCTAAACTCCGAATCTACTCTTGCTGACACGCTCTAAAAAGGAACGTAGACCATAATAGTACCAACTCCGGGTCATCGTGTGCCATTCGCCGTCCTCTAAGCCAGCCACTTTCTCGCCGTCTTTGGTCTTGCCTTCCCGACAACACACGTCCAGCAACATGTTTACATCGTCGCCAAGAACGGCATCTACGCCCCACCGAACGCATTCGCGAGCTTGATTGGGATCGTTGACAGTCCATACAAACACATTCTTTCCGGCCATATGAGCCTTCTTGATGAATGCCGTGCCATCTTTTCCGACCAAGCAGGCGAAATTGAGGTTAAAACTCTTCACCTTGTCGAAAAATACAAGCGAAGCACCGGTCAATGTGACGCCAATGAATGCAGAATTGTATGTAGGGAATAAAGTATCGAGAAGAGGAAGGAAATTGGGTGTCCAAACGCCAAATGTGATAATGTCGCTAAAGTCAAAGTCCTTGTACGCTTCCGAGTTCAATAGTGCATGAACATTCGACAAAATTTCGGGTGGATTGTCGGCCTGTACAGATCAAGCCATCGTCAGTTGAGCTACGCTCAAACGAGCACCCTATGCTACCGAGGGAGATGGAGAGCGCGCCTTACCTTGATATCAAGGACAAACCAAACATTCTTCTCGCGAACGTCTGGACGCATCAACAAATCCAACACGTCGTTTAAACGTGGAATCTTGCAGTCACCCTTTTTAGTCCTGAGATCTTCTAGGTCGCCGTACCAGTCAGTATCCTTGATCATGCCTTTACCGTTTGTAGTACGATCAAGTCGGGGATCATGCAACAGGACAATTTCCTTATCGCGAGTCAAGTGTATATCTAGACAAAGCGACAAAAGTTAGTCTCATTCACTCAAATGAACAGCAAGCAAGACCTATCTGACTCAAAGCCATGTGCGCCGGCGTTGATAGCCCCCTCAAAGGCCTCCAACGTATTTTCGGCAAATCTTGCCGAGTAACCACGATGGCCGACCACCTGAGTGCGTGAAACGGGTTGTACTGTCATTGAAGGTTAATGACACTGTTCCATGGTGGGAGGCTTGGAGTCAAAGCAACGGTGCCTCACCAGTTTCAACTGTCATGGCAATGTGGTATCAAATGAGACGTTAAGAGAGAATAGACCGCATGTGCTTTGCATGGACCAATCAGATTTTGTATTCTAGACAATTCTACGAAATTTCCTAATTAGGTTTGCCGCAGTCAAACGGTCAATGCGTCGCGTTTCGCTTTGTGGTCAGCGCACATGTCGGCGGCAGAGACCCTAAGGGTGTATCTGGAGCGACTTGCGCAGGTCACTCAGGTGGGAAGGGACAAGGGAACACAATATGCTGGCGATAGTGGTGCTCTTGCCGAAGACATTGCGAACCTTGTCTTGACCGAGGTGACCGATAATGAACAGGGCAAGTGCACCTTCAGACGAGGAAGTGACGTAGCTGCTCTAACACCGTATGGTAGACTTGGCTTCGGCACTTATATTTGACCCGCAAAATGGAGTGCTTCGGATCGCTTACGGAACGGCGACGAAACGAGAACACGAAAAGGCAAAGTGTACGTTGTTGGAGTTTCTTTCGCGTTATATCGAGAAGAATCCGCGAAGAATGCTCCTACATGCTTCCGACATCAAGGTGACTACTGAAAGATGGCAAAAAGGCTACTAATGATGGAAAAACGCAGACAACGTGCCTCGTCATGTTCTCAAATGATGCCTCGGCAAAGGTCAAGAATGAATCATTTCAGCTGCTCACTGTATTGATACAAACCTGTCATGACATTATTCCGGAGAATGAAATAGCACCAGCACAGCTTCTTCAAAGGTATGCGGAATATATGCATTGAAATCATATTTCTCACTTCCCGATCAGATACCTGAATGACATGTCAATGCAGTCCAAATTGCCGACGACAGGTCTGTTTTAATACTGTATGCCATTTCCTTTCATATGCTCAAAGGACTCAATATTCCCACAGTCAAAGGAAGTATGCTTCGATTTTTTGGTGTTCTCGTTCGATATTACCCTGGTGCGACGAAATCACGTACTTCTGATCTGATCCGCATCTACACGACAACTTTGGAACAACAGTTGCTTAAAAAGAAGGAAGCGGAACGATCCTTGCTTCTGGGCGCTTTGGAAGGCATTGACAATTTTCTTACGGGCTGTCATGACATTCCCACTGCGAGTAAGTTGGTGCTGTCCTCATCGAGAATCAATCAATTAAACCACTTGTAGATATCAACAAGATATATAGTGCCTTACTTCTGGTACTTGATATTCCCCTTGATCTCAGCCGTTACGATATCCCGAGAGGTATGTTCGTTTGAAATGCTCACGGCTAATACAGATGCCCTTTCTTACAGCTGGATTGCAAATCTTGCTTGATCATGCATCTCTCTTTCGCGTTCACTTTCCAAAAGATTACCCTCGTATATACGCATCACTGAACAAGATTTGTCAACATCAAAATAGTGAACTCAGCAGCCTCGCTTTCCGCGCCTTAGATGTATTTTTGAAGGAGGTAGTTAACTTTGGCGAGCCAGTGTTGTTTGGGACTAAACTCAAGTTACGGACAGACAGCAAGCGCTGTTGGCCACAGTAATGATCCGTCGAACGAAAAAAGCTGTTTTTGGGTAAGTTGTAGTCGACAGATCTGGGCTTTGCCTGAACCTCTCTGGTTAGTTTTTTCTCAAGGAATTCAATACCCTCCTCGACAGCAAAAACGCTGAGCGCGACATGTCCATCGCAATAAAAGGATACGGATATTTCGCAGCGCAATGCAGGCGCCATTTGTCCCCCGATGATTTCGATCTGTTGATCAATCGTATTCTACAGAAAGGCCTTTGGGTGTCGATGGAGTAAGTCGTTTTCGCCTTGTTACGATCATGACCTAATACTTGTGCCAATCAGTGAAGATGATAACTATTCGAACACTGATAGCATAATCGCTCACATCCCTGCATACATTTCCGCTTATACCCACATTCTGGTTCAGTACCAAGACCAGCCACAAAACGTTATAACGGCACTTAATCAGCTGGTGTCGACCATGCTTGTACAATATCCTCACATGAACAAATACGCAAGAGAATCATGCAATGCGGCTATACAGGAGCTATTATGGATGCTTTACAACAAAGGAGAAGGCAGTCTGAGACATTTTGCTGGTCATTTTTGTAAGTATTTCGCACCCTTGATCTCCGTAACATCGAAACTGAACATCGCCCTTATTAGTGTACAATAATCTTATCTACACATGTATTGGAGCGCAGCGATCGGAAGTACCAGCAGAAGATGAAATGGCATTAGATATTGCGACAGCGTCGAGGAAGATATGGAAAGATATGCTCTACTTGTGGCAATCAATTTTCAAAATCCCACCGGTGGAACGAAATGAGCCCAACGGAAAGTCTCAAGCTCCTTCATATAGCGACATTTTGTGCGATGAAATGATGAGTGCGTGTTTGCGCTTCTTGGGCGCTTTGAATCTCGGCCTTCAAAAAGTCTTAGTGGATGAGGAAGATGGCGGAGAAATCAGAAGTCAGCATGCAACTCCAGAGGAAGAGGACACGACAGTGGATATCAATACTCTCACGGCATCTAACAGGAAGGACCTCATCTTGTTCATCAATTTTGTCGACTTCTTTCAGACGTTCATACCAAGCATATCACAACGTTCATTCCTTCGCTGGGTACCAACGTTATCTTCTCACACCATTGAACTTTCCAAAAAGCATCCGCTGATCAGCGGGTTCTACAAGATATTATCAACAATCATGGATGTCTGTAAAGATACCGAGTATTTTGCGATGTGCGATGTTGAAGGTTCAGAGACGCTTGATTTTGAAGATAAGGTAAAATGATTGCTTTCCAGTCTGTTACAGACATTGTTGACATTATTGAAGATGCAGGTTGATTCAATCCCACAACTGCCTCAAATCTCAACCAGGCTTCTCGTTCAAACCTTCGTTCGGACAATCAACCAGCGTCTACATCAATACACAGACGAGCTTTTGGTGTCCTGCCTGCGTCTCGTTCTTTGTATTCCCTTCGGAGTCCTGGATATCGTCGACCAGATCCATCCAGTAAAACTTGGCTTGGAAATCGGTATAAGCGAACCCTCACTTACAGTCATCGCATTGGAGACAATCGAGACCTGGATGTCAAAGAGGCCAGGGCAGGTTGCGGAATGGGCGGAACAGGTGGTCCCTTCCTTCTCTGAGTACTTGTTGATGGATGTCAAGGATGACAACGAGATCGACAGGGAAGAGGAGATGCTCGAGAAACGCCTCCATCGTCAACGTTCACAAGTATCCAAGTCAACTGCCTGGAGAAGGAATCTCCTGCGACGTTCATACAATTTTGGCGGCGTTAGCGCGGTAAGTAAAATGATAGACGCCCTGGACAGTGTTCTTTACTCATACGAAAAAACAGCCGGCGGACGATGATGCTCTGCAAGATATTCAACTGCGCATCCTTCGCGTGCTAGGAAGGCTTGGAGCTCATAATGCAGCGTTAGTGACGGCGCCTTTAGAAGATGATCGGCACGCCAAAGGAAGCAACAAGATTTGGAAACCGGCGATGGACCGATTGATGTCATGGGATCCAGAGAAGCGGCTCAAGCTTAAGTTGCCATTCTCAGATGAGAAAATAGACATGCCGCTAGGTATGAAGTTGCCTACTCCGCGTAAGATGCTCATATCTGTTTAGGTGATGTGCTGCCTCGAGTCATTGAACTTGCGGAGTTCTCGGTCGACAGAAAGGTTCGCACCGCAGCTTGCGAGTTCCTCCATGCTGTGATCGTGATGATGATTGGCAATTCTGCATTCCGCGCCAGGGACTCTAAGGTTGCTGTCAAATCCCCGTATCATAGCATTTACACCAAAGTCTTCCCGGTTATGTTACGTCTCGCCATTGACATCGATCCGGTTCCTCGCCAACTCTTTCGCCCGCTGGTCGATCAAATCATTCACTGGTTGACTAACAATGCACAATATGAAAATCCCGAAACCATAGCTCTTCTCAACTGCTGCTTAAATGCGACGTGCAATAGCAGAGGATCACTTCGCGATTTCGGCGCAGACTGCATTTTTGAGTTTGCTAAGTGGTCCATCAAGCAGAGCAGCGTAAAGGTGAGAGACTTGCTCGCTTGTTCGATCCCTGCTGAGAGCACCTACAGCATGAAGATAACCCCATGAACATGCGATCGCTCTTGAACAGGATATGTGCACTTGCGACGCATCCAACAGCCGCCAAGCGCCTTGCAGCGGCGTTGATCGTCAATCGCATTTACCGCTTATTTCAGGAAGAAGCTACTTTTGTGGATCAATTCACTTTCGAACTTCTATTTAATATGCTTCGTTGTCTCAAGCTTTCCGAACATGATCCCGCACCTGCAGGTACTATACACATGACGAAATTTTGGCCTTGTTAATTCAATTTAGGGACCCGGATCGCGATCATATCCGCACTGAGGCACATACAACGAATTATCATCAAGAAAAAAATTGTCTTCTCCCAGGAAAGCAAAGCTCGACGGAAATTTCCTGGCTTGGCTCAAGCTGACCTGTACAATCTTATCGATTGGCTAGCAACACAAATTTGCCAGCCTCAGCGAACCTACTCACGCATGTGTCGTGAATTAATCTCGACTTTCGTACCTTTGATTGATGGTAATGTGTTATTGTGGACGATACCGTACGACGGTTAGATAATTAATCAATGGCAGAATTCGATTCGCCGGGCAAATGGCTTACATTGCGACTGCGCTTAGACCCTCAATTCCTCGAACGGGCTATGCAAAAGAGTGCTATGACTCGGGGGAAGGAATTGCATTCGAATCTGCTGATCTCGTTTCTAGAGTGTTACGATTGGCTGTTGCGCAATCTTGACGATATATCGGAAGCCGTCACTCCAAGTTACGCATGGATGAGCGGACCAGTGCAAGTTCTTGTGAAGGAATATGCAAAGCTTCTACGCTCACATATGAAGCGGAATACCTCAAGCGGTCAAAATGCATC
The DNA here is from genome assembly GCA_002261195.1 of Bifiguratus adelaidae. Classification (NCBI taxonomy): domain Eukaryota; kingdom Fungi; phylum Mucoromycota; class Endogonomycetes; order Endogonales; genus Bifiguratus; species Bifiguratus adelaidae. The sequence continues at coordinate 98,899 of MVBO01000038.1, forward strand.
AGTGACAGATTTAGCAGCAGTTGCAATTGTCGAAGCATCGAATACCTTGACTCTTCTTCTTGACATATTATCGGCAGTAGTTCAACGACAATTCGAGTCGGGAAAAGATGTGCTCAGCCAGTTGGGCCTATGGACAAACGAATTGGCATACGTGTATTCAGGGATGTTGTTATGTCCTTGGAAATTCTCTCACTCCGGTGACCAAGTGTCGACATATGTCGTGAGTGACGAGATAATTGAAATGCACACACATGCACAGAGAAGCCTTGAGGATCTGCGGAAGCGATTGTCGTCTGGGACATTCAGTACGTTAACTGATTCTCTAAGAAGGGTCTTGTCTGAGCCCGATGTTGATATTCTTCACACCTGGGGCAGCCAAGGTAAGTTAACGATAACTGTCTAAGAATTTTGAATGATCGTGTTTCCAGAGTACGTACCTGCAAGATATAAATTGACGCTTGACAGCGTCATCCGCATTCAAAATTCGGATCTATTGGAGGGTATTCTTGGCCCAAGTCAATATAGACGCTATCTATCGGATGTTTTTGCGCTGTTCCAGAAAGTGTATGCCATGCATGACCCTTTACACGACTCTCTTGCGAGTTCGTTACTGCTGCTTTCTGCCGCGTCAAAGGACGTTTGCCGAGCCATTCTTGAGGATTTTCTAGTAAGCATTATTCGTATCCGCACTCGGGTACATCGACTCACTTGTCGTTAGCACGCCGATACGAATGATGATTTTGACCACGCAAGTTACAGCAAGCTTCAAAGTACCGTAAGTTTAGTTTACGTCTTCATTACTTTGCTCATGAAATTCTGCAGTTGTCTTTTGCAATTTTTGCAAATGCCGGACACTTTGTACCTCTAATATGCGGGATCGCAGTGAGACCTGGTCGTGACATTCTCTTGGAAGGACTTTTCCAACAGTCTGGACAAGCGTTGGGCGAAATAAGGCGCGGATTCTGGTTACAGGTAATTATACGTGCAACGAAGGTAGCTTACGGGATTCACTCGATGCGATTGCTGTCTGTTTCCAGCTTGAGAGAAATTGTGCAGATCTTGGCAGGCAAGTTGACTTCTGCAGCTGTGGAAAATGCTTATCGGCGTGTCTTAACATAACATCTGTGCAGAGTTATACAAGATGACGTCGGCGTTGGTTCGTTATCGCTTGCCTTTGCAAAGGGATTCGATGTAGCTTGTAAAGACGATTCTTTCAAGCTCAAGGATGTACCGCTTTTGCAAAATCTGTTCTCCACGACGGTCATCCGCGGCTTACAGGAAGGGAAGACCATTTCTACAAGATTAACCTTCGTAGAATTTATCGCCACGCTATTGCAGTTAGGCAGACCACATGCGCAGGTAAGCTAAGATTCCTATGACTTCTAAGCGTCTTACAGGTGACTTGCTTTAGTTGAATCAGCTCTTGGACGATCTCCTCGTCTACAATTTTCCAGCGTCATACAAGGATCTCATTGTACAATCAACAACGTATGACATTTATTACGCGCAAAAAGAGCGAGAGCTAACCCACTTCATACTTCTTGTACAGGTTCCAAGAGTACAAAACGTATTTAAACATCTTACTTGATCAATTTACTCAAACCGGATGCATGATATTTATACGGACTCTCTTGATGGCGATCTGCAGGGAATGCAAACATTATTTCCTGCCAAGGGTCAGCTTGCGGCTCAGTATGTACGCCAAAACCATCACGGAGTCTCACTTTTTCGAGATTGCATCCCTGGCAGATAGGTGAGTCTTTGCATAACGAGGATAAAGACTTAGGCGTTCCACCAGAGAACGACATGCAGACATTACATTCGTTGAAAATTGCCTCAAGGCGATCATCATCCCAATGCTAGAACACGTACCTATAACATTATTCAGATCCTATTTCCTACAGAACCTTTCCGCAATCATGTCGACCTTGAAGCAATCGATTGACCCTCGGGTGTCAACTGAAGAGATACAAACGATTATGAAGCGGAAAGCCCTATCATTTGATCTACTCAAGATATCCTTTTTCTGATGATGTTGTTCACCTGCGTCGCCTGTTATTAGCCTTGACAACCGCTTACCTTCTTTATCAGCGTTTGCCGGCGAAAGACTTCGAAGTAGATAGTCCAATTGGCTTGGAATGGCAGAAATCGAGTAAGCAAAAGCTGACCATTGACGTTGTGTCGCTTGGTCACAATATCAAATCCGAAAAGGTATTTCGAAGACGGCCAAATTCCGCCCGCTCGTTGTCTAACGATTGTAGATCTCTTTCGACGTGGAAGATCTGATACTCGCTAAGCATCACCTAAACCAAGCAGCATACAACGCCATTGCAGCAGCAATATTATGCACTCAAAGCAAGCCATCATATTTTCTAGGCTTTCTATTGCAGGAGAATGAGGCAAAAGGCCAGATGTTATGGGAAAACATCATTGACACAAACGTACGCAGAGAGTTACAATGTAAGACAGCTTCTGACGTGTTCAATAGGCCAGAATTTCGTTAGAGGAGTTCTCTCGAGGCCAGAAAACGAACCAGAGACTAAAGGAATTCCGAGCGCAAGCTGGTTTAGCTTACAATGGGAATCCAAGCAGGTAATTTATTCGGACTCGCATCGCCTTAGATAGCTTCTTACCTCTAGTTCCAAGCTCTGTCAGATATTTATCGTCACAATGGCTGGTTGGAACAAGCCTTAGTCAGGTAAATGAGAAAGCTGCGCACAAACCTCGTTTGGTATTAACGAAACTTCTAGGAGCCTTCCACCGCGGGAGTCACAAGCGATACCCCAGCAGAGGATTCTCAAATCGAAGCCATCGACCGGATATCTGTTGATCAAGCATGGCAATTGTAGTAAGCATACGGCAGGCATATGTTTCAGCACTCCTCACATTGACCTTGCTTAGTGAACTAGAGAGCGAACTTGATATTGAAGCTATAGATGATCATCCTTGCTTTCGGACCTTGCTCACAGTGGTTCGGCGTTTGCATCTACAAATTCAACCTCCCGACGAAAGTACGCCGACGATGCCGTCGGGATACTGGGGCACTGTGTTGTTCAAGAAGTTCAGTTCTAAGGGTCTGTGCGCATGTCTTGACTGTACATTCCATACTAACGGCAATACAGTGACTCCAATCAACATCAAAGTGTTCATCGCGAGGGTGATATCAGTTCTACCTACTGCTTTCGAGCCCTGCAGAAACTCCTGGATCCCAGTATTGACAGACTTTATCTGCCAAGGTTACAAATTTGGTGCCCCCTTGAACTGCTTGGTCCAAGTACGTTCTCGAATTTCAATGAAGATAACAACGTTTCTGACATTACACGTAGGACATATGCGCTTTAGTTCTCGGATGGAGCTTTAAACATGAGAAAGCGAATGAAGCGAACGCTTTCTGTGCAGAACGCCTATTGGTATGTTGCAATCCCAATCGTCAATCGCAACTGAAAGGATACCCAGAGTTATTTGCTTCGAAACGTGACCAAGGACGTTAATCGGATAGTATTGGAGTACGTCAAAGTCATTTGCCAAATCTGGGGACGTAACATAATGCCGCCAACAGTAAGTTTCGTTGAAAAGCTTACGTAGATTCTATACTTACATATCTGCAGCAATTTCTCTTCGACAAACTTAATGATCAAACTGACACGCTACAGACATTCTGGCTGAGCGTTATCTCGATCTTGGTATCCAACTCAATAGCAATGTTTAGCGACGGAAAGTCATTCGATGGCCATGTCACATTCCAAGACTTTTGGCAAGCCGTTGGTGCGCATATGCGCGTGAAATCTAAAAGCATTTACGCAAAAGCATCCGAGGAAGGTGGTTGGGGTAATGATACTCTGAAGAAAACTGATTGTTTGCGCATTGCAGGTCATTGCTTTTGCTCTTTCAAAATCCAAGGCAAATAGCAATGAGACGTCTACTCTTCAACGCATAATCGAAAATCAAGTAAGCGCGCATTCAATTTGGTTAAAAGGTGGCATTCTGTTGACATTAAAAAGCTGGAAACTCTTGGGGCTGTTTCGGGAGCATCAGACCTCGCCAAGTGGATCTTATGCACATATGCGGTCATTCGTGAGCATGAGCCATTGGGGGGCCAGTATGCCAACAAAATTCTGTTCTACCTTCCGTCGCTGAATGCTGAGAGCAGGTACTACGCGTTGAATATTCTTGCTTGTGCAGGATCATTCGTAGAGAGTTTATATACTTCCTTGGTATCTAAAAACTTCCTTTCAATCATAAGGGAAAGGTAGGCGGGAAAAATCCCTTTCAGATAGCATGGGGTTTTACTGATTGGGATGCAGGGATGTTTCCATGCAGATAGCTTCGTTGAAAGTGATCAAAGCCCTTCTCCCACAAATTCGTTCCACTGAAGCCATCGTACTTGTGGAGACATTGCGGGATGTTTTTCGCTATCACAAGGATCTCGAGTGCTTGGTGGGTAGAAAGTTGACACTGCTGATGGGAATCCTGAGATTTTTCATTAAACCACAGAAACTGTATTTCCGGATATTGATGGATATGTACGAAAGGGATGCCGACTATGGATTAGCGACAAAATTGAAGCCAGAGTTACTTCGCGGACTAGTCTCCAGAGAGCCGGAGATCACAGAAATGGTGGCCACATTTTGGGTCTCCAAGCTATCTTTGTCGACTAATGTATACAATCGCTTACAACAAATCATTAGGTAGGTGACTGTGGCAATCGTTGAAGAACATGAGAATTGAAACGTTGCATGACTTGGTATAGTGACATGTATGAACCATTGGCGGAAGACAGTTATGTCGGCTACGCGTCGGCGTTGTTGTGGGATATCTCGCGTCAAAGCAAAGCTTATCATTCCGTCATATTCGACGAGCCACTCCCGAACGCAAGGTTCGACGCGAATTACCAGAAGATTATCACTACGCCCTCTTTTTTTGCGAGCACAAGCACACCGTTATTTGCCGCATCGCAAACTCAACAGGTATCTTCAAAGCGGCTGGATAAGTTGTTCGTTTGCTCACTCAATTTCCTTTCCCGGCTTAGTCGCTCAGTGCTTCGTATGGTGAGGTTGGAGTGCGTGCTACGGTTGTTGACTTCGATTTCACTCCAACACAGCAAGCAGGTAAGGCAGCGTCTAACGCTATCATTAGATTTTTCACAGTAGCTATTTAGTTGCCATTCCGCAATTGGGAGATTTGAGCATAGAACAGTTGTCATCAGACTATGCCCGAACCAAGAGGTACGCAGTGGACAACATAACGATTACTGACAGCTTCATAGTAGATTCGAAGACGAATCTCTATCTGCGGATACAGCCTTATTTTCTCGTAGAGGCAAATGGTCTTTGGATCCTAGAATTTCTGGAGAAAGATTTGCAAAGATTACGGAGGAAAATCGTAGACGATTGACTGTGCAGAGGTCGCAGAAGGGACTCCATGATCGGAAAGTAGCCATCATGCGACAGTACCGCAAAGGTACGCTAGATTACCACTTGGACAGTGCATATCTGACTTGGACACGTCTGCTGACACTACACTATAGGAGAGTTACCGGACATTCAGATACGTTTCGCCGACCTGCTGGAACCTTTGATGTCATTATTTAAGGGAGATCACGACATTTCCACAGCAGTCTTCTCCAGTTTGGTCACTGCCATAGTGAGAAACATTGTTGCCTCAAATGTTATGGTAACTTAGGTACGCATTCGCACTACGCCAGCGCTGACAAAGTCAACTTAGAACGAAAGCGAAGTGATCGACTACCGAACCAAAATCGTGCGACAAATCGATCATATGCTTACTTCATCAATGCTATTTTCCAAAACGTTTGTTACGTCGGTCCTGACTGTATACAACGACATTGCAGAAGAAGTGCCCATCCCAAATGCGATCGCGCGTGCTTGCCTCAATAGTGACAGCCATCGATTGGGTATACTGGTTATGACAGGAAAGGCACTTTTTACAGCATCACCCGACCGTCAAAGTACGTGTAGGCTTAATGTGCATAGCTTCACATCGCTGAATGCTGTTAAGCAGGGGCCAAGAGAAGGAGAACCGAAATCAAGCAGGTAACGGAAGATAAGGCCATATGGTTATCTATCGCAAGGCTCTATCAAGGAATCGATGAGCTGGACGTCTATCGAAGCATTTTTCACACTCGTATAGCGACATCAGAGGCCGCGAAACGTGAGAATATCATTTCAGTGGCTAGTTCATGTAGTAACAATCTTGGGCGCAGGAGCAATCGATGTAGAACTATCTGGCGACTTCGGCCAAGCGTACAAACTATTTTCACAAATATCTGACGCGCCAGAGGAAGAAAGCCGGGCCTGCGAGGTTCGTCTACTTGCCGTTCGGATCAGCTTGTGGGCTTAACAAATTGCCTTTAAGGGTGTTGTGTGCGAGGCTGAGCGACTCGATTGTCTGCGTCAATTGGGTCGGTGGGACGTTCTAAGAGACGAGTTATTGGATGTCTTACACGATGACATATCGCAGTTGCTGGGACCTGGGGACAAGGTGAGTGCCGAATTCCTGAATAATCATCAGCAATGATATTAACTTTGTCCTAGTTTGAATTACTACCCATGTTCTTGAATACCTTCTTGAAACTACCAAAGGGCAGAGAAGATGAAGACGGCATGTTTGTGCCATGGGATGAGAACAACCCAAACCCGGCCCTCAAATTGATTACGGATGCGAACGATTTTCCGCAGTCTTTGGCGGCAATGGAGGAAAGGTGTAGTGTCGGTAAGCGCACGCTCGCAACTTGGTGATGCGTGGCTGACGCGCCAGGTCTTAGAGCTTGCAATTGCTGCTCTATTAAATTCCAATGTTGACCGGGCGAAACATCAAGTTCGGAATTCTTTTCGTCAATTTCTAAGTCAGTGGGCAAACAGCCATCCTTTAGCCTTGAGCTCGAGGCTCAAATCGCTTGAACATCTGCTTAAGGTATGTTAATACTTTGCACTTCTGCCGATGGAATCCTGACTTTATCAGATAACTGATGTTGATGACATTACGTTTTCTTTGTCGCTGGATGAGCATGCATTCGCACAAAGGATCCATCAGTGGGCATATAGGTAATTCGCCGCTGTTGCCCTGAGTTATCGTGTACTCAACAAATGCTCAGATTACCATCGAAACGCAGTCAAACGGCAACATGGAAAGACATCATTGATAACAGATTGATATTGCTCGATAGCATATTGCAAGAGGAGAACAAACATCCAAAGGTGTAGTATATCGCCGTCGCTATGTATAATTACCAATCCATTTCGCAGATCAAGGATGTTGTTCTGCCACGATTGAGATCAATCTTCTACAGACAGCTTTCATCAGCAGCTCGGCAGCAGCACAATTTCTCACTGGCTGCTGATTGTTTACGGCAATCCAAGCAAGCTGAAGGAGGAGAAATCGATTCTTTGGTATCTGCCTTGAAATTGAATCTTACAATGTTTACGGCAAGCGACACCAATCAAGCAAAATATAAGGTCCTCGCCAGAACAATCAGATATACAGATGTTAGAGATGTGAGTTGTGGATGCATCAGTCATCTAAATTCCTACTAACACATTACACTCCTTTTAGGGTGCTACGTTGAAGCAGGCTACGCCAACGCAATTGAATCGGTATCTGCAGCTTGTCACCAAAGTGCATCTTGCCTCTATGCAATTTGGTTGCTGGGACCAAGTCATGGCTTCCGAGATCACGAACTTGATTGGAAGTTTCAGCAGCTGGAATGAAGTGCTGAATGACCTGAATAAGAGGGCATTCGCCCCCCTACAGCAATCCCTATCGGACCTTGAAATGATACCGGTGAGATTTTGGTCTTGTTTCCAATTGGCAGCTATTGATGCGGAAAACGTCTAGCGCAAGCAACAAGCGAAAAGCTATTTCGCTTTGGCAATGTATTGCAACGAGGTTCTTAAATTGAGCGAGGCGCATGCAGATAACTTGGTAGGCTTTGCTTGCATTAGGTTTGCCTGAACAATAGTAACGCGTTTCGGTTAGCGCTTTGGCACAGTTGCCGATTACCCTCGCCTGGTCGTTGAAGGCGTATTCCTGTCAATGCGTTTAGGACATCGTAGAGCGACGGATTTGGTCCCACGTCTTCTTCAGCTCATTGATGTAGATAGCGCCGCGGCGTCGGCTTTCCAACTGCAAGCGAGGAAGCTGTCCGATGTCTGGGTAATGCTACGCTGGATGCCTCAGATCTTAGCCGTGCTTGACAAGCCGTCGAGTATTGCTTTGCGCGACATTGTATCCAGGGTCAGTCCTCACAGAATTCAAAAAACCATCTTCACCGCATGCTTACAAATTTCCATAACTCTAGCTCGCCAAGGAGTATCCAGAGGCTTTATATTATCCACTCGTCATAAGTCTCGAATGCTATCAATTCGAAACTACAAGCGACGAGAGGGACAGTGCTGCTTTCGTCAAATACGTTCATCAGAGTGTCAAGTCCAATATCATGGAACGCTTCGCATTCGAATTGCGCAGACTTACTCATCCAGAGCATTTGGTCAAAGACTGGCTCGACAATAGCGTCGTAAGTGCTTTTCTTTTGCCTCCTAAAATCACTAATAATTTGTTTGAAAAGGCTCTCTTTGCTTCTTCCGGTCAACGCAAGGTGCGCACCTTGTTCCAAGAGCTAAAGCGCCTTGTCCTGGATACTTCTAGTCCATACGTTGGGGAGACCGCCAAAGCCTTTGCAAAAAAGTATGCGGATAAGCTTTTCGAACTATGTGGTATGTCCCGACGTCTACTCCACGAAATGTACGAGTGACATTTTCCTTCTAGGAAAAGATGGCGAAAAGCTCGAGTCGATGTCAAGCAAAGATTTTGTCCGCGTACAACGGTATTATCAGACTGAAATACATAACAAGAAATATGCTTCCTCGTCAGATTTGCTGCGATCCTTTTCTCCGTGGCTGGCTGATTGGTTAGCATCAGATATGGATGAGGTTGGTTGCCAAATTCGGTACTCACATAGATTGAAGTCACTCATATCATTTTAGACAATAGAGGTGCCCGGCCAATACACCGGCATTGAAAAACCACGTCCTGAAACGCATGCCAAGGTTGTCAAAGTCGATCAGCGTCTGTTGGTTATGAACTCAATACGGAAGCCGAAACGTGTAACTTTACTAGCCTCGGATGAGTTGGAGCATCCATTCCTCGTAAAGGTAAGAGGTCAGTGATTGCTGGATATTTGCGTTAATGCTAAGCTGTCTGTGGCATTAAGGGTGGCGAGGACCTCCGATTAGATCAAAGAATTGAGCAGCTTTTCTCTTTTATGAACGATGAGGTACAACGCCGCGTACAAGGCGGGTCGCAAAAGTTGGGCATTCGTACTTATAAGGTAGGTTCGAATAACGAGTGGATGAGTTCTCCCCTAAAATGTCATCCTGTTCAGGTCATACCCATGAGTGTCAACGTTGGTGCAATTGAATGGTTGACCGATACGAAACCCTTGCGGGGGGCAATTGAAAGCCAAATTAATTCGAGAGATCAGATCGTGAAGGGTATGGAAATGCATCGTAATTGGGTGGCGAAGCATGGAGGCGAACCTCAAGGTAAGGATACAAGCTGCTGAACTGCTTATGCAGAAAACTTAAGTCAAAATTGCAGGCTATCATGCAATGTTTAAAGCTAAGCGAGAGGATGCGATACGTCATTTCGAGCAACTCAGAAATCTTTTTCCTGGAAACCTGCTGCGAACGTCAATGCTAAAAATGGCATCATCAGCGGAAGCCTTTCATTTCATTTCAACAAACTTCGCTTCGAGCTTAGCAACTATCTGCATCTACGGTTACTTGTTAGGTATGGCAAATACTCATCCTACACGCAGTGGTTAACGTTCAACTAGGGATTGGCGATCGGCACTTGGAAAACTTCCTGATTGATCTTGAAAGGTGACTTAGTGTGTGCGTATTGGTACCTTGGGCTGACCCTAGTATTTCTGAAAGTGGCCGTCTCATACCGATAGATTTCGGGCATGCTTTTGGTTCTGCAACGGAACTTCTGCCTGTCCCCGAGCTCGTTCCCTTTCGCATGACACCGCAATTGCAAGGATTTTTTGAACCTCTTGGGGTGGACTGCCTGCTGAAGCATTTAATGGTTGATATAATGAGAGGTGATTTCAAAGGGTCATCCATTCGCATATTCTTATGATCCTCTCCGAAGGCCTTCGCGAGGCGGATGATATTTTGCGAAATGCAATGGACGTATTTGTGAATGAGCCGCTTTTAGATTGGAAGAAGCATGCTCTCAAATCCGGAAAAACACAAAGTAAGTCGAACCAATGCGTGTGATCTCCGTTTACGCGATTACACTACAGAAAAACCCGAGAATGGCGATTCTCTGGACGCGTCAATGTCAAGTCAGGACAGTCTACAATGGTACCCAAAACATAAACTGCAAATTGCAGAGCAAAAGCTGAAGGGGGTAGAACCAGCAGGTAATGTTACCCTCCTGTTAAGACTTCCGGTTTCTAATTGTGAACGATTTTTGCAGCGATTACCATGGAAGAGATTGCTTTCGGGCATTCCGGAAAGCCGTATTATTCGGCATTGAAGAGAATTATGGAAAGCACAAGGTTAGCCGAAAACAAAACCGGCAACCAAGATCGTAAAACGCTGTCCGTTGCGGAACAGGTGGACAACTTAATCAACATTGCCACGGATCCTAATGTGCTGGCGCGCTCCTGGGTAGGCTGGATGTCATGGATGTAGAGCATATTGCAAAGCGTCTTGTAGCTGACATGTATGAAAATGGAGCATATATATACAACGGTAACTGTAATAGCCACCGAATGCAAGTCTAGGTAGATGTTAAGCGCAGACACGTTCGGCTTTGATCTCTTTGTGAGGTTGAGTAGATTCCCCATCCAGTTTAGGACGTTTAACGCTTCGTTCCAGAAGCATATCGTCGTCACCTCTGTGATCGTCGTTCACTTCCGTCTTTGGCTGGTTTGCTACAAAGGTGCCTACGAATCGCTTATTGTTGAGCGCGCGTTCCATCATACCGAATCAACAGATGGCACTCACCAAAATCAAGCAAGAAGCACAGAAGGATCAACATAAAGAGATGTCAAGGTCAACATTGCGTCCTCATCATGCGTTGACAAGCCATTACCGTTCTTTTTCCGCTTTTTGGAAGCTTTTGGATCTTCCTGCTCTAGTGGTGGTAGACCTTTGCTCACCAGTAAATCATTCTGCTCCTGACGCTTTTGGATATAATAATCCTCGATTCCCCAAATGGCACTATATGAACGGAATATTGAGAACCCGCCATGGCAAGCCATATCTATCTAGACCTACCAAAACTCCTTCAAAGTTTTGCTTTGCACCAACTGACGATACTCGGGAGATTTTGTGATCTTGTTGTCTGTATACATCTCCATGAGGGTATATTTGGTATTTTGTGGAGGGTTGTTGACATCGACAGACTGAGAATTTTCGATGAATTCGACATCACCGCATATAAAATAACCTTACCTTTCGCAAATAGTCTTTGATGACTTCAGCATTGGACAGCATGCCTTCTTTTCGAAAGCAAGAAGGATTTTTTTGTGCGCCTCTTGCAATCATGAAGGAATGCGCATCTGTATAAAGTCAATACATAGCGCCAGAGCTAACGTTGGACCTTACTTGTAAGCGATTGGATGCGCTGGACGTCTGCATACTGGAAGACGTCACCATTGACGATGACAGGGAGAGGATGCACCGCTTCGACTATGTCCTTCATATAATCGTATAGCGCAGCAGTCTCTGATCGCATATGTTTTGTTCGACAGTGGACGGCCAGAGCCACAACTCCTGTTGTTGCGATCATGCGAACCAAGTCAAGTGTCTGCTCCCTGGTCTCCAACACTCTGTAACAAAATAAGCATGCTTGCAGTCAAATCACGCCCCTTCAGTCGTCCATACCTAATCTTGCAGCTAACCGGAAGCCCGCTATTTTGAACAAGGTTCACAAGGATCTAGGAAAAGATTGAATATGGATAACTCTGATGAAAGGTAAAAACTCACGCTCCGCAGCCGTTCTGGATCCGAGAGCAAAGCTGCACCCATACCTCCTTGTATCGAGAACCGTTTAGGGCATCCACAATTCACATCGACGGCAATGACATCTTGTTTCCTATGATAAACCCGTTCAGCTTTCTCACGAGCACTCCATATCATTCCAAATGACAATCAGGTCAGCGAACATACACTGTCAATGCGGCTTGCAAGGCAAGTTCAGCATCCGCTGTCCCCATTTGGAAGACCACTCGTCCGCGCTCCGCAGCATGCGTCCTAAAACACACTTGATCTCCCTTGACATATTCGATGCATCCGGTTGCTTCGTCAATTCGCCGTTCAGAGCCAATAATCTTTTTGTCAATGGTCTCTGGTGTATAGACAATATCTGAGAGAAGCCGTATGAGTATAGGCTGCGAGCTTAGTACCGTAAGTCCATACCTGCTCCATAGTCTAAGGCGGCAAGTCTCATGGGCAATGACCCAATGCGCACCTAACAATCTCGGTCAATCTATGCATCAAGTCAGAGCTATAGTCTTTACCTACCATAGGTGCCAATATCAACTTGTCATAATAGTCCATGCCCTTCTCTGTCACTCCTACCATCGCTCCTTACATAGCCTTCGCGGACAAAAAAAAGACAAAAAAAATTGTCAGCCATGGTCTCCTTCAACTGTGATGGATGCTTGGACGTTGTGAAGAAGCCAAAGTTGGATCAGCACTTTGGACGGTGCAGATCGACATTCACTTGTATTGATTGCTCAAAGACGTTTCAGAAAGGTGAATGGAAGTCTCACACGTCCTGCATTTCGGAGGCCGAAAAGTACGAAAAGAGCTTGTATAAGGGAAAGAAGGTAGGCGTCAGTGGCCGTTTACTCAAGTCTAACAGCAATATGGAACCAAAAGGGCGCGAACGGCACCAAGTCAGTTTCAATGACTCCGACCCCAGTTGCAACACCGACCAGTCAGCCGGTGTCCATTGTATCAGAGATCCAGGATGCTATTGCAAAACCTGTCAATGGCGAACAACAGGCCTCAGACAAGCCTGTTGTCGACAGCGCCAACGGCAAGAAGCGCAAGCGAGACAATGATAAGGTGACAGAGGAACCCAAATCCAACGGAGCGTCGAAGAGCAAAACCAAGAAGGCCAAGGCTACGAGTGGGTTGCTGTCCAAGTCGCGCAAGGAGTTACAGGATTACAACACATCCATGAAAGCCGCCGTACAGCAAGTGTTGCAAGAGGTAGGCTTGGGAGATCCCTATTGCGAATTGCACTAAATCCGGCTTTTAGAACAAGAAGCCCTTGAGCATTACTAAGCTACGCAAGAAAGCTGTTAAGCTCTTTCTTGCCAACCCCGAAAACACGGCAAGCAAGGATGAATTGCGGTCCACGTTTGACGATTCGTTGCAATTGACGCTGGAAACAGACACCATCAAATTGTATTAGACCAATATCTTTGGCATACACATCATGTATTTTACAAGCCTGGCACATTTCATCATAGAGAGAGAGAATAGAAGCACCGCATTGTTGCTAGACATTCCCCGACCACATTTCTCCACCGTCTAGCCTGCCGTTGGATATGCAGCTAAAAGGCGGCTGCTAGCGTTCTATGCATAGGCATTTACCCCTCCAGCATAGAGTGACTTGAGATTCAAAAGAAGGCTGAGAGGCGCCCGGTTGCCAAACATTGAATTGATATGATAATAACCGCATAAAGCCGAGGTATGCTTTGGAGGTGGAGCGCGCACGCGCGTCATACCAAATAGAAATAGACGAGTCACCACGCCCCTCTGTCTGTGTACATACCGTACTAGGCTATCAGCGCAGCGCCCATGTCCTGCCTGCTCCCGAGTTCATAGCCCTACGCGTTCGGCCGCGGTTCCCTTCTTCTTTCTTCCCCACTGACTTGTATCGACCTTGGGTTCTTTCGACTCTTCCTTGGGTTGATTCGTAAGCTTTTTTTGTCGAATGAGGTCAAACTCATGCAAGTCATCCGGCCGGATAGTAACTGCCGTAGGGTTACGTCTCAACATTCTCAGGTTAAATTTTAAGTGGCGCAAAGCTTGTTGCCTAGGCCCCCTTGTTGTGGAAATAGAGTTTTTGAGGGAAGTGCACATCGATGTGTCTGGGCGTTGTCCCGTTCCGTGAGGACTTTTCCAGAATGTAGCAAGGGAGCTTCCTTGACCTTTCTTATGCATGAACGCAGGATATGCAATGTGCTAAGTTCCGGAACACGTTCCATAAATTTGGGGCAACACATTTGGGTACTTGAGATCGCGCTACGCCCAAACCATGAACAGTCCTTCCGATTGCGCTTCGGCGTACGGTCCATGTGCACATACCGCAACTCGTTAAACCGGATTGAAAAGAAATTGTAAGGGATTGGGCTCCAAATGGAGTTGCTCCATTTTCACCAACCACAAAAAAGAGTGCTCCGAGCGTTTTTGGCATTGTGGTTCAATCCATATATATCCCGTTGGCGTGGAGGTTCGTTGTTGCACCTTTTTCTCTCTCACTCACTCACTCACTTTTCATAGTCCACATGGACATCAATGCGTCGTTTCTTTGAGGAGTTGAAGCAGGATGTATCAATCGCATCAATTTGCTCTGTATGGCGCATTTCCTATCAGTGAACAAAGCGCCACTGCTGTGTACGAGGTACCTCAGGAACCCATGTCTCCGCGTTCACAATCATCCAGTGATTCTCAAGCATGGAGTGAAAGGTCTGGTGGGTTCAGTACACCGGTGACCCAATCTGCCACGGAAGCAGAGGGTACGGTCACCAAAGAGAAACGTCGACCTCATCGGACAGCCTGCTATCGATGTGAGGTTTGCGAAAAGACATTTACAAGACCTAGCGCTTTACAAACACACTCGCATTCGCACACTGGGGAGAGACCTTACAAATGTAACTATCCAGACTGTGGTCGGGACTTTTCTGTACTGAGTAATGCAAGACGACATCAAAAGACGCACACCAAGAAGGAGAAGGGTCGGCAAGCAAAGGCCCAAGATAGAGCTCGCAAGCTGCAACAGTTGATGGAAGACGTTGGAACGACATCGCATCCACAAGCTCAAGACTACCACATACAGGTGTCCACTCCACCCATCTCCCCGCCCCATTCCATGCCGTCCACGTCCAATCTCAATCAGCTTTCCCACGCCGGCTCACTCGATCTCCTTTCCTCTTCCTCCTACCCTGTCAATATACCTCCTCCCTATCCTCCGCCAACGATACCAAACTACCAACAACAATATC
>MVBO01000039.1:0-111685 GCA_002261195.1 Bifiguratus adelaidae
TGGCCCGCAAAATCGAGGCTGTATCTGCAACCGCATCGCTTGTGATTGGCACTGGGTGAACACGCTTCAAAGGGTCCAAGCTTGCGAGATATTGAAGAGCTTGTCGGTCCCTTCCCAGTACAATGACTTTAGAAGCGCCTAGGGCCAAGGCGACGAGTACAGCACAGCCGCCAAAATGTCCAGTTGCAGGCGCAACAATGACCTGTTCACCGGCCTTCAATCGGACCTTCTCGAAGCCTCCAAGTGGGAGAACCAAGGAACAGATGTGAGTTAGCTGTGGTATGGAGTAGCCTTGTTTGGTAATAAGTTCATCTTCATCGAGCACGGTTGCGTTTTCGACAGGAATAAGCATTTTCTGCGCCCAAGCTCCATCGCGAAATTCATTCCGCATCACACGAGCGGATGCTTCCGAAATTCCAGAGAAAAGACCTTGCAACATGATGGTATGACCAGAGGGATCATCGCGAGCACGAACAGTGGGATCACAAAGAACGAGCATGCCAGGCAGAAACCCAGTGGAGATTGGCTCTCCTACAGCTACTACCCGGCCGATGGCACCACCACCAGGAACCAATGGATAGATGGCAGGAAACCCAAGGCTTTGCTTCTTCGTATAATGAACGATGCGTGTGGCCAAAACTTCAACGAGCAACTGTCCTCCTGTTGGTGTAGGAGTTCGTAGCTTCACCTCCTTCAATGGTGCTGTAGCGCTTTCTTTCAGATATGCTTTGTGCTCTGCCATTGTGAGTGCGAAAGCTTCCAAATTGAACGAGCCGTTGTCGAGCTTCAAGAGGTGGAGTGTGTTGAAAACAACTTGACTGAGTACCTCTTCAGTAGCGGCCGAGGAATGCGCGCGTCCAATTTATAGATCTACGACAATCAAAGACTATTTATTGTCCGTTAAGAACGCGAAGAAATTAAAATGAGGTTACGCGGAGTGCGGGTTAGGGTTCGGATCGGATTTTGAGAAAATCCGTTCAGAGTTGCTGCAAACCTCCTCACACTCCGGCTACTTCTTCCACACTATGCGCTCACAGTGCCCACTTACAAACTCCCAAGCAATATCAACGGAAATCAGTTGTTGGTCCGGTCAGGTGGCGAAGACAAGCAAACTATGGCCACTACTCCATCCGCGGAAGGTCCAATTTGGAGGCAATTGACAAATTCGCTAACACTATGACAGCGCTTTACTCTGCCCGTTCATGTTAAAGGCCCTTATCTGCAATTACCACACTTCCTATGTGATTCATCCCCTTGATATTATCGTAAAATAACAATGTAACTTTCAATTCATAGCACGTTTACGCTTCTAATTCGTACTTTACGACGATGGAGGGTAATTACATACAATGCTGCTTCCCGAAGTTGTGCATACGGTACCCTGATCCTGACCTTGATTATCCAATCTGTCGCGGACATATCGGATGTAGAATCTTGGCGTTTGTACTTTGTATCCGGTCGGTTTCGCCGAGCGGCGATCTCTCCGTTATTTCTCTTAAGGAGTACGTACATATAACAATCAATGAGCCAACTACCCAATAGCTACTCTGAAGAGTCTAGCATTGAAGAATCAAGCATTTCAGAGATTCTAGTCATCAATCTATAATCATGGCAGTCCTCCTCACAGGCGGCACTGGCAAGACCTCCGTACGCATTGCGCGCTTCTTGCAAGATGCAAAGATCCCGTTTCTCTTGGCCTCTCGCAGGGGTGAGGCTGCAGCTCCATCTGGGATGCCCGCGACAAAGTTTGACTGGCTTGACGACTCGACCTTTGAGAAGCCTTTGCAACATAAATTCCCTGGAGGAGAGGGTATTTACGCAGTCTACTTGGTTGCGCCTGAGGTCGCTGATCCAGCAGCACCAATGAACGCCTTCGTCGACTATGCAATTAAAGAGCATGGTGTCAATAGATTCGTCCTCATAGGCGGTAGCTCCACTGAGCCTGGCGGGCATCACGTCTGAAAAGTGTGGCAGCACTTTGTTGACATTGGTGTCGAGTATTGTGTTCTCCGTCCAACTTGGTTCATGGGTACGTTTTCGCCCGGACTTGTGGTAAACGTCTTCAGGCTAACGGCAAGGGAATAGAAAACTTCTTGGAGGAGGCGCATCGTTTCACGATCAAAGGCGAGGGCAAGATCTATACGGCGTGTGGCGACGGCAAAATCCCGTTCGTTAGCGCCACGGATATCGCAGCCGTCGCATTCCGCGCACTCACTGATGAGAAACCATACAACACCGATTATAGGGTCCTGGGGCCTGAGCTATTAACCTACGATGAGGTATACCGTCTTTTTGGTTTATAAACTCGCGTGAATGTAAACGCTGACAGTCGCTATGCAGATTGCGGCAAAACTCAGCAGCTGTCTGGGACGCGAAGTCGTGCACGTCAAACTCACCGATGAGCAAAGAACCCAACGGTTTATGAGCTATGGCCTCCCGGAACACTACGCAAATTTTCTTACCTCCCTTGAAGTTTCAGCTGCTTCTGGAGTGGAAGACAGGATGAACGATGCCGTGGAGCGAGTGACTGGACGGCCTTCGCAAAAGTTTGATGTATTCGCGCAACAGCACAAGACGGCATGGCAGTAAATAGTCTTAAAAGCATCTTAGAATCGTGGTTCTTCATCTCAGTTCTGTTCAGTTCTCCTGATTAAACCTACAGCTTCTATATTAGCCCTTGACTTCACGGATCATCTTGGAGCGTAGGCTGCTCTAGGTCCAGGTGATCGAACTCCGCTCTTGTTCAGCCGACAGCGTTTTCGCCAACGGGATCCAGTGAACAGCGGGATGCGACTTACTTGGTATCCAAAGTATGCACCGAGATCAGAGAAAGGCGAATAACCCGAAACTTTTGTTGAAAGATGCGGTGGATTTGTTCCTCGTGAGCCTCACGTTCCAAGATTACACATTGTCCGACGAGCCACTCACCATTGCTAGGTCCATACAACGTTCCTGGACAACGTAGAATGAAAAGAGTCGAAGGAAGAGATAGCAAGGCACTTTAAAATGCAAGTCGTTGCATTCATGACCGACATTCGTTGTTTGATTGTCAACACATGCATTGTAGCTCACACATACATTGCCAGAGTCCACTCTATTACGCTCGCGGAAGGAATCTGACCTTGAAAGGTAAAGGCGACAAGGTAAAAGCAAAGTCAAAATCCTCTGTGTCGATAGGACTATCTGTCACTATCGAAAATGAAGAGAGAATGGCACTTGTCACTACCAAAAGCTCGAGTTCAGCCAAGTGCATTCCAGCACACACACGGCGTCCGAAGCCAAAGGACATGTGGTCGCGGTCTTCAGGCTTGCCATTGACCAAGGAACTTGATGGCTGGCGAACGTCAAGGTATCGCTCCGGTTTGAAGGTGTCGGGATCCTTGTATCGACGAGGATCGCGATTCATGGTGTATACATTGAACATGACTGTGCTATCCTTGGGAATGTGATAGCCTTCAAAGATGTCATCCTCCATCACCGAATGAGGTACGGCCAGCGGTCCTGCAGGATGTAGTCGCATTGTTTCACGGAGAGTCGCATTAAGATAAGGCATATCAGCTGCATTCTTGAATGGGGGAAGCTCCCCAATTCCGATGTTTGCCTTAATTTCTGCGTGCACTGATTGTTGAATATCGGGATGGTTTGCCATTTCGGCAATCCACCATGCAATGGTTGATGCGGTGGTATCCTACAATAAGGCAAGATGAGATATCCATTGGAAAAGCGCAGGAGATCATTGACTCACGTTGCCAGCCAGTATCATAACCGATATGAAGGTCAAGACTTCTTCATGGTCTAATTCGCCATTGGACTCTTTCTCTAGCAGATCTTTGCAAAAACACTTTACGTCCTCGCCTGTGTCCAAACGTTTTCGGAGCTTATCAAGCATCGCGTCAAAACGGCTGAAGCGGCGTTTGGTGAGGGCCACCACGTCTTCTTCCTTGACGCCGACCCAGCTCTGGGGTAGGATGCGTAGGATTGGAAAGATGCGCGCGGGATGCGCTGTCAGAGAAGCATACTTGAAGAACTTGTCGACAAGCTCCATTTCCTCCACAACCCAAGGATCGAAAGGATGATCATGTCGCTCGTCAACAAGCACTTTGGCAATCACATTGTACGTGAACAACTGAATGAGAGGAACCGGATCGACTGCTTCTCCATGAGTTTTTCGAACGTTGTCGACAAGATGCGTGGCTTCTCGATCGATGTATTCCTGATACTCTGGAAGTCGTCGTGGGCCGACTCTGTCCATGAAGATCCTTCTGCGCTTTCTCCAACCCTCGCCATAAGGAGTCATGGCAAACTGTTTGAAATCCGCGCTCTGGATCCGAGAAAAGTGACTACTGGCTGGTCGGGAGTTGTACAGTGCTCCACGTTTTGAGCACAGCTCATACGCAATGTCGGAATCACTGAACGAATCAGCATCTTCGACCACTGAATGAACTGCATCGATACTCACTTGACAACTACCCAGTGTTCGGTACCGATATCAAATCGAAAGATTGGGCCCAGCTTCTCACCCCAATATTGAAGGCATTGTAGAGGACCCTGCTTCATAAGATGCATGTTGCCTACAACCAGATGAGGATCGCTCTTGACGACCTTTGTTTCATTTCCTGCTTACCCACAATCGGCAGCGCAGGTGGTCGTGGCAGAGGTTTCCCAGTCTTGCCGTTTGTTCTTGGAGTGGAGAGGCTCCAGATAGCAAACGAGACAGCAACAGCTGCGGCAGTCGCCAACGCAGCTTCTTGACGTGAAATATCCGCCAGGGCAGGTAAAGATACCTTGTCGAGCATGATCGAACCAAGGGCACAAGAAGCTCGTTATCGTTGAACCCATTTGGTTCGGTTTATATGGGATTTGTGACGGTTTGTAGGAGCAGCGTGCGGGGCTTACGCTAAGCCCTGATCAAATTTGGCAATTTAACTTACGGGACCAATTCCTAAGAATTGGATCTTCTTCAGGCTTATATACCCCGATGGTCCCTGCAAGTCCATATGCCGAGAGCCGCAATGGTAGAATGGCAACAAATCACGCTCAACTTCTCGAGCCATTCGAAACCATGAATGGCCAATAATTCCCTGTTAAAAGCAGTATAGATATATGTGAAAGTATAGCTCGCCGATAGTCCCCTTGCCGTACCTTTGCTCGTAAGACAATTCTATATCGTCTGGCGAAGCGTATTTGCATGAAGCTATGTGTGAAACCCCCCAATGACATGCCTTGGCCATGATTGGATGATGCAAAGCGATGCTAACTTACTCTAGCTTTCCAGGTTTATTGATCTGAGAGGGACGCTTGCTGGGTTTCCAACAGTCGTCAGTGTTACTTTCGACGATGCTGAATATAGTCTTCACGTGCAGGAGACTTGGAATGACGCACTATACTCCAACATCGACTCGAGTTGTGGTCAACTCATACGTTGCAATCGCTTCTTGTGGCTCCTTGACTGGAGACAAAACTACAGCATATATAGGTTCCATCTGCCTAGCATACAGAGTGCGAATCTATCCACTCTTGCTTTCGTTGGAGTGTGAGTCAAAGGCTGCGTCATCCAGTCTGAAGTCCAGGTTTTAAGCTTCGCTTAACAAAGGAGCGATACGATCGCGTCTCTTCTTCGTTGTTTACCTAGTAATCTGCATTTGAGGCGGTTGAAGATTGCAGCCTGGCGCTCAACCTTCATCGCCTCAAGATCCTTACTCGCTAGTCATTGCTCGCGACAAACGCCGCATGTATATTGGACGCAAACATTTTGAAACCCCTGGACGAAAGGTAAAACCAACAAGCCCGCAAGTCAAAGCGCGCGAAAAAAGGTCTCCATTAGAGCCAAGACGCCTTGGGGACGGTCGATAATCTGAACCCTGGGAGACGTGTCGATGCTGCCCTAACTCCGAACGGTCAAAAGTGTCCCATTTACTAGCTTTTCAATTCCGAACCATCACACCAGCTGGCTTGACCTAATGGAACCAGAAATCGTTCAAAGAAGAGGACAGATCCCCTTGCGCCGGAGTACGTCGCCGAAAAATTCCTACGTGAGATAGCTTAAGAACAGGTCAACGGATCTGAGGAGGTTTTTGGAAATGTTTGTGCACAAATCAGCAGGCGGAGTGATCGCTGGCTGGCTGTGGAAGTTCATCGCAACGCGTCATCTTACCAACCCAAAGGAAGTTGCCCACACTTCATCATGGTCCGCAAAACGTCATCAATGTCGACAAGGTAGGGCATCTTCCCCGAGGACTTCCAACCATGGAGTTTTGGAGGGACTCGGACCTCAAAGAAACATTACTGGATGCAGAGAAGAAAGGTGTGGACATATACCTGCGGGCGTGTACATGCTCGCAGGTCTTAAGCTGCTTGCGCAACGTATGGTCCACAAGCACCAGAAATTCACAAAGGACAGGCCGCGGAAGCCCATCTGGCTGATCCCGAACATCAAAACCATGCCACGCGTGAGGGAACAACTAGTCACGGCGGGATAAACGAATCGAGCTGTATGAATTACGGATTTCTTTATAACCCCATTTCCATCCGTGGTAATGTTCTTAGCACAATCATTTTGTTAGCTAATAGACGGCGCAGTCCTCAACAGCGAAACTTATGATAATTTAGTTTATTGGCCGACCTTTTCTGGCAGATAAAGGGGGAAATGCACGCTTTACCTTGTTACAGATCAAAGTCATGCACCCTAAGGTACCTGTACATGGTTTCACTGTACCATCTAATGCAATGATAGATGTACACTCGTCTTAGAATTCCTTGGCTAGACCTTGTTCTCGGAGAAAGTCTTGGAATCGTCTCACAATGGGCTCCATACCGCCTTCATCAACGGTAAATCCAAGAGAAAGAGCATAAGTATTGTCAAAGCGTGCCGGCCATGATGATACTACGCGACGATTGGTTGCGTCATCCTTGAATTCAACAAGCTTGAGTGCTCTAGTGACAAGAGACAAAGGGATATTGTGTGAGTATCTTATAGAGGATATCTTGCCCACTTACTTTTCACCTGCGACGCGTCTGAGAGCTTCCAATTCCTCGCGGACGGTGACGGTA
The DNA here is from genome assembly GCA_002261195.1 of Bifiguratus adelaidae. Classification (NCBI taxonomy): domain Eukaryota; kingdom Fungi; phylum Mucoromycota; class Endogonomycetes; order Endogonales; genus Bifiguratus; species Bifiguratus adelaidae. The sequence continues at coordinate 7,051 of MVBO01000039.1, forward strand.
AAACCAGGAAGGCAGACTGTACGAGTATACGGCTTGAAGGCTTCGGCATGAATATGCTTGGCGACGACGAAGTTTTTGATGGTGATCTCGGGACTAGCCACCCAAGCAGCAAGTTCCAACATGGGCGACTCCAAAGAGTCTCCGACCGGGCAGGTAGCCTTGAGTCCCTGTAGGGGCTCTCGGATGATACCGGAAATGAAAGCTGAGGTGGCAGCAGACGGTACACCGGGACGGACGACAATGGTGGGAAGTCGCATGATGCGACCATCGACGAAGCCACGGCGCGTATATTCGTTGATGAGCAGTTCCGCACCGAGTTTTCCGCAGCCATAAGAGCCTTCGGGGGTAGCGATCGTCTCTGGAAGCACAATTTCTGGCTGAGCATTGAGTTAGAACAGCTTGACCATGTGTACCCTATTATTAATTACCAGTGCGCCGCCGTAAACTGCTAACGAACTTGTAAATATGAATTTGATGGGTTCAGCGGAACCAGAATGGCGAGCGGCTTCCAACATCAACCGAATGGAATCGATATTCACCTTGAGGCCAAGATCAAAGTTGTCCTCGGCTCCCCGAGACATGATGCCGTGAAAACAGTAGATGGTGTCAGGAACACCGAAACTTGTTTGGAAAAGTGCCTTGACCTCGGCGGGGTTGGTCAAATCCGCTTTGATGCAAATGCAAGAGTCTTTGCTTGGTGCAGTTGGTTCAACGATATCAGCAAGAATGAGCTTTGCGTTGGGTGTCTTTGGGTCCACGAGTAATTCTTTGACAAGCTGTTGAAAGGCAGAAGTCAATACTAGCGCAACAGGCTATGGTCGATGCAACCCACCTCGCCGCCGAGCCAGCCGGCTGCACCCGTGATAAGCACAACATTGTTGTGTAAGGCGCCGTTTGTATGTCCGTTGCCGTTGCCTCCGTTGGCATGACCGTTGGCGGGGCGGTTGACACCGTTAGAAGCGGGAGTGTCTTGAGTCATTCTGATTGGTTTGTATATGTGTATGTCCTCGTGAAAAGTAACGAACGCTTGTTGGCAAAGGCCAAGTCTGGTCGTAATATATGACTTTCGGCCGTCCCCCGCAACCTTGTGACGGCCCGAGCTGGACCTTCATCTTTCCGAATGTGGGGTATAACCAAGAATTCGGGTCCGGGTTTATATGTCTCCGTGTTTAGCAGGCAGAATGGAGTGAGCGAAATAAGCACCGTGGATAGTCCTAGATTTAAGGATGCCCAGTCCATGGTGAATATGAACGTGGAATATCCGACAGTCACCCATTCTCGTCTTTATCCGTCAATATAACTTCTTCTCTCTCTACTTCAATTCAGTACGATGCCTGCAACAGATCTGACATGCAATCAAACATTTCGCATTGTTGTCGGCTGCGATGACGCTGGCCTTCAATACAAGGAACAATTGAAGAAAGATCTCTTAGACAACCCAAAGGTGTCCAAACTCTTCGATGTCGGTGTTTCCGCGGACGATTTGACGCCATACTATCCCAATGTTGCCATCGCTGCGGCGAAAATGGTCGCCAATGGGGAAGCGGATCGTGCGTTGCTAATTTGTGGCACTGGACTCGGGGTAGCCATCAGTGCCAACAAAGTCAGAGGCGTTCGAGCTGTCACTGCTCACGACAGCTTTTCGGTCGAACGAGCCGTTCTGAGCAACAATGCACAGGTCCTGTGTATGGGACAGCGAGTGATTGGCATAGAACTAGCAAGGCGGTTGGTCAGAGAATGGTTGACATACCAATTCGATTACACTTCAGCTTCTGCAGCCAAAGTGAAAGTCATTTCCGATTTCGAGAGTCAATCTTTCCCAACGAAAGCAGCACCTGCAGCTGTTTGATCAACGCAATTTCCTACTGTTAGATGCGAAGAGGAGCAGTGGTGTACGGTATTTCGGCTTCAGTGTCCTTTTAACAAACCAACATGTACCATATCGATTGAATATAGTTAGCTTACGCTCGAAAGAGCATTGATCCTGGAAGATGAATATGTCATTGATTTTCACAGCTCAAACATCTCGGTGAAGTCGAGGTGTCGACAGTCTTTCACTGCAATTCGCTATCCAACAACACAAGAAAGAGACTGGTCCAACTTCACACGTAAAGGAAAGAGATCTCGCTCGCACTGCTGTCTATAAACCATACAGGCTATGTAGACTGTTCTACAAGGCAAACTTTCACAGAAATGACTAATCTCAAGCCTTTCCGGCCGAGTGAAACAAGGTCATAAACCTCTCACATACTTTGGCAAAGACTTCAGTAGCCTCTTCGACAGCGTCGGGAAAAGGCTTGGACTCAAGCGCTATTGAGAGCGTCTTTACGTATGGATCGCGAGCCCAGCTATTCACATTGATTTTGCTGATGCCATTCTTGATACATTCTTGGAATAGAACATCCGGTAGCTCATCGGTGCCGTGCAAGCACAGATAGGGAGGCCGTCCTTGGAAACGATCTCGGAGATCCTTTAGGCTGCGAATTGTCTATTAGTAAGGGAGAAAACAGAGGAATGCAGCTCAACGTACATGTCCTGGCGGAAATTGGGAGGGTTGATGTATGATCCATGAAGATTGCCGATACTTGGGCTAAGGATCACAGCGCCCGTTCTGGAGAGCAAATCGCGTTAAACATAGCCTTTACAGAGTGCCCTCAACCTACTGCTTCATAAAATTCTCGGCTTTTGAAGGATTGGTGAGCTTTGCATCAGAGATATTGCGTAGTCCTGCCTCTCCGCCTTCCAACCGACCAAGTTCGACCTCCACTGCAACACCGCATTTGGCGGCTCTTTCGACATGCGGGCGAGCCAACTCGATATTTTCTTCGTCCGTCTATGGAGACAAGGGGCATCAATTTCAGGACAGCTTAAAGCAGTCCACGCGAAGACACTCACTTCGGCATGACTGGCATCGACCATGATGCTGTCGAAAGCAATGCCTTGCTCGGCTAGACTCAGCGCCAGCTCTATATGTTCGGGATCAGTGGCATGGTCCAGATGCACCGCGATCGGCACCGATGCGTTCCGTGCACTAAAAAAAGCAGTCCTTGAGCGTCAAGGTGCGCAAGGTCACTCGTAGACTTACACGTCAAGGCAGAACTGCAGGAAGGGTCCTTTGCCGTAAGCCAGAGTGACAGGAAACAACTGCAATATAGCGGGACTCTTCATACGTTCCGCAGCTCGTACCAAGCCAATAGCGGACTGAGCGTCGTAACAGTTTTGCGCCAGTATACCATAGCCTTCGCGCTCAGCCTTCTCAAGAATAGCCAATGTCTTGTTGTTTTGCAAGTGCATAATGCCTTTCTAGATAGTGATTGGAATAATGGATCCTTAAATGCTTTGCCCAACTCTTCCGGGAACAAACATCGACCGTGACGTCATTGAGTTTAGAGGAGATTGTCCCGGATGCCTGGGCGGGTGTCTTCGGGGCATGGATCTGAACAAGCTCCATTTGGTAAAGCTCGGATATGAACCAGCGAAGTTGCCCGCCAGGAATCATATAATTCCGGGTGTGAGATCTTTCCTGGGGCGGCCATTTCCCGGGTTGGTGGGAATTGCGGGGTCCCACAAATGCGGGAAAAGAACAGCCAACGGACAAGCTTGGGAAGCAATCAAACACCGGTTAAGGATCTGGGAAAGTATATAATCCTGTCAGTGGTGAGGGAATAGCGTCTGCATCGGTTCTTGTTTCTGCCTCCTACCTTCTGTCAAATCTCGAGTCGACTTTACAACACATTGATACATGTCCTTTGACAGCTCGACTAAAATGTCTGATACCAACGAGAAGGGAGAAACTTGGCACGTTGAGTCTGCCCCCTCGCAAGACGGGTCTTTCGAAAAGTATGTGATCGATCCAGAAGCCGAACGTCAGTTTCTGCGCAAAATCGATTACCGTATCGTTCCCATGGTATGGCTTCTCTATACCATGTCTTATCTTGATCGTGGGAACATTGGAAACGCTGAGGCTGGTGGCATGCAACAGTCTCTCAGCATCACCTCAACACAGTACAGTGTTATTCTCTTGGTGTTCTTCATTTCCTACGTCATATTCGAGGTGCCGTCCAATATGATCTTGACGCGTGTACGTCCATCCATCTATCTGTCCGTCCTTTGCGTCATCTGGGGTATTGTTGCTGCCTGCATGGGCGCTGCTCAAAACTTTTCGCAGATCGCCGGTATTCGATTCTGCTTGGGCATCGTTGAGGCTGGTTTCTCGCCGGGTGTTGGCTTTTACATGTCCAGCTGGTACAAACGTCATGAACTTGCTCGCCGATATGCTGTCTATTACACTGCCACTGCTGTCTCTGGAGCCTTTTCTGGTCTCTTGGCCGGTGTGATCACCAATCATCTTCACTTGGCTCGTGGTATCGAAGGCTGGCGATGGCTTTTCATCATTGAGGGTATTGGATCGTGCGCTGTAGGCTTGTTCTCCTGGATTGTTCTTCCCGATTGGCCTTCCTCCACGAAGTGGCTAACAGAAGACGAGAAGATTTTGGCTGCGCAACGTCTTCTTTCCGACGATATCGGTGCTACGCAAGGTGAAACCAATGCTCCCAGCCACTGGCAAGCGATGAAATCCGCCTTCTGCGATTGGCGTACGATCTTCCTCTGCATCATGTACATGCTTTCAACGGGTGCTCAAACGATCCAGTACTTTATCCCAACTCTTGTCGGCCAACTTGGTTACACCAGTTACTCTCTTCAATTCATGACTATCCCCATCTACGGTGTCGCTTTCGTCTGCATTCTCGCCTTCTGCTTCACATCAGATATTCGAAAAGAACGAGCCAACTATATCACCTACTCTGCATTGCTCGCCACGGTTTCCTTTATCATTACAGTTACTGTGGATGACAAGAAAGTCAAGTATGCCTTCTTGTGCTTTGCTGTTGGAGGTGTCTACGCAGCTTGTCCACTCACTCTCATGTGGGTCGCCAACATCATTTTACATCCTGCCGAAAAGCGGGCGGTTGCCATTGCCATCGTCAACGCCCTAGGAAACAGTGCTTCCATTTACGGTTCCTTTTTGTGGCCATCTTACACTGGACCTCGCTATGTGCAAGGCTTTGCAGTGACCACCATCTTTGTCTTTTTGCTTGCCGTTTTGGCCCAAGCGCTCAAGGTTCTTCTTCGCAAGTATCCTTATGGCAAGCTCACCGCCGAGGACGCACAAATATTTGCAGAGACAAACGGTGTCAAAGCAACCGACTCATCCGTGTGAAGATTCTATGGTTTTGCTCACGACCAACCTTGTAATATACTCTCAATGTACATGTGGTTTCAATACTAGTAAAATACTGCGATAATTGTGAAAACGACCTCTTCTTATGTGAACTGGACTGCAAGTACGGGTCTGTCAACACGACAATGTTTTGTTCATGGTGCCCTGGTTGTATCAGCCTTTTCATCCAAGCGGTTAGCCCCATAATTTAAAGATTAGGCGATGTTGCGCTTCCAAGAGATCCGTACTCATACATTCATGGATCAGACAACCGAGATGTCCCGCATTGTTTGTACGAGGGCAGTCAACCCCCGCACGTACTCATACATGATCATGCCGCGTGACCATCAGAGAAGCGGAGCTTGAAGCTCGCTACCCACCATGAAATGCCAGAATAAAGCAAACCTGGTCTTCTTCCATTGTTTCATATTGTTTGCTAAATTCATTTAACGCCAGTTATGGGGTAACGGTTCCAGCCTTTCTCCATCAGTGACATTACTTTACTCTGCTTCACCATTGCCTGCATGTTTGGTGAGGTAGGGTGTAATAGTGGCTAATGGCTGAAAGGAACGGAGAATTACAGGCCTTTTGGTATACGCAAGACCCGAACAATACCGCTGAACGAACCCATGGCGCCGCTCATGGGAACGGTCACTCCAAACCCACGACAGACAAGCGAACGTCACTAGCATGCATACGATGTCGCGAGAAAAGGGCTCGATGCTCCGTAGACAGGCCCCAATGTCAGGCGTGTGAGAAAGCGCAAGCAGAATGCATGTGGCCTGTAGGCCGAAAGCGAAAGCGGACGCGAAAGGAAATGAACGAAGCAGAAGGATTGGATACGACAAGCATGCCACGTACTCAGAGAACCTCGGATGGTTCGATCGGCGGTTACATTGAAAGAAGGCCATCCAATGTGAGCGAGCGCGACCGCACGTCTGTTCAATTCAACAACCCTTATCAAAACACTTCCCGATGGAATGACGCTATACCTGAATATAACAACAATATTGCCACTCAAGATCCTGGCTCGACCACATCAGACACGCAAAGCTTACCAGATAATACCGACCTAGATCAACTTTTTCAAAGCATATTTTCCGCCGACTCGTCCTCAGATGCACGCACGCAAGTCCAGGCTGCGAATCTAGCTCGAAATCTGGATTCGCAAGTTGCTGTGATAAGCGGAGATCCTGCAAAATCCGACAATCTAGAACTGTATTACTACAGAATCTCCGGTTCGACCGCTATCCATCCGGGAATCAACAGAATCAGCCTAAAGCTACAGGCGCGTAATGTGTCATCCCCGATACCCGAAATCGCCTCAAGGTCGGAGCGCGAGAATGATCCTGGCAAAAATCAACCTACACTCGATATCGGACAGCGCTTGTTTGATGACAACGACCTTGTCCTTCCACATATCTATATCCCTCTCCTTGACACATTCTTCCGAACAATGTCTCAACATTTCCCATCCATTAATCGACGTCGAATGAGTGAGCGTCTAGAAACTGGAACCATGTCGTCTTTTCTCTTGACGTGTATATGTGCCATCTCGGCTCGGTTCGATTCCAGTCTTGGAAAAGGTTCACTGAAGGTAAGAGTAGATCATGAATCACGCTGAATATCCGCGCTCATGGTGGCATAGGCTTGCACACCTTTCATTGCAAAAGCGCAGCTTCTCGCGGTGGATCTTTTGCATTTGCCAACACACGATGTCGTTACCGGTCTCCTACTTCTCGCGTGGGCACATTACGGCCAAAATTCGGAGAGCGGCTTCTGGCAGTATTCAGGCATCGCTATTCGCATGGCTATCGATCTCGGCCTCCACAAAAATTCTGAACTGTACGAGTCGCCTGCCCATGTTGTTCGAACGCGGTTGTTGTTCTGGAGTCTCTTTATTACCGATCGAGTACTTTCCTTTGTCACGGGAAGAGTGGCTTCCATACCAGAAGATATCATTGAAATACCTCTACCTACCGACGCCGACCTGTTTCCAGAACCGGCAAGCGATATGAAAATGGACATGGTCCCTCCTAATGTCGAAGTCGTACCGTTTCCGCTCGTGGTGCGTCTTATGGTCGTTTGCGGGCGCATCAGCAACTGTTTGAACGGTCGTCGTGGAAAAGCGAGAACGTTCGTCTCCCGACCTGACACGACACCGGAGCTTCTTCATGAGCTACAAACTCAGCTTATACAGTTTTATACCAACATTCCGGAAGCTATGAAGTGGTCCGTGGATGCGTTCAAGTATCAAGAATCAAGGGGCAGCGGTGGCATTTTTTTATTTCTGCATCTTTGGGCCAATGCGGTGCTTGCTCAGACTTATCAACCCGAACTTTCCGGTATCCGTTCAGGCGAAGAAACATCCGTCTTTAAGGATGTCAGTCGGTCTGTGAAAATGGCGCTGACGAGTTCTCGTCTCATCAGCGAGTGTCTCGTATTTGCCGACTTGCTCTCATCTCTAAGTTATGTGAGTTGTCATGGGGTTTCTCTGTGAGTTGGCTTTTTGCGGACTCTAATATGCCGTTTTGTGACAGTGTGCCAGTCCTGGAATAGTCCAACCGATATACGTTGCAGGGTGAGTATTAAGCGTCCAGGGAAAAGCGGCTAGGAAAATACAATGCTCAATGTTGCCTTGTAGTCTTGCATATGCGCTGGACATGAAGACGAGCGAATATACTCTTGGGTCGAGAACAACTAGCGAGGGTACGCCAACTGCCACGAATGCCTTCCTTAAATCAGTTGCCCGTCAGAATCTATCGGCATTGATGAAAGCGCTGCAACGGATGGAGCAGTATTGGTCTGGTGTGTCTTATGTGTCTGAAGTTTTGGAGCAGCGCATCTCAGGTAAGTACTGACCATACAATTCCTGGTACCTGGAAATTCATCAACATAATGTTAGGACTGGATCTACCGAGAATCAATCCTACAGCCAGTTCAAAGAATACCTTTATCGCGCTGCCAGACAAGGGTATCCTCAAACGTTTCACTGGTTTGTTTCCTTGCTTCTCATAGAATGAGATTGCTTAGTCGTCTTCTCGTTTGCAGGCAAGAAACTTCCACATCACACTGCTCCTGCAACAGAGTCTTCTCTTCAGGAGGCAATCAAAGAGAATGCCACGTCTGGTAAGTCGACTTACATGCCTGTACCACGAGACTTTGATGCTAATCTTCACTGCCTGTAGAGTACTTCTCGTTGACCGATTTGTTGTCAACCTACAGCGTAGAAGAACTGTTTGTAGGGCCAGCAGATAATATTGACCTCGCCACTCTCCTTGGTGCAAACAAACGCTCCTAGCACTGCATTAACCCGTGTACTTACTAGTTCCAAGTTAATGCGCTCTCCTATGCTGCCTCTAAAACATCATACACCACGTCGTTCCTTCGTCCGAGCGTGCGAAATATCGAGGAACGATATAATTCCGGGAGATGGCCCAGAAAATGGGTAACCCGCCATTACCCCGGATCGTTTCCCAATTTGGACCGGAAATGAAAAGAGTGAAGTTCGGAGGGGCTGCAGCTTGCTGCTGTGGAGGGATAGGAAGTCTGAGAGGATTCCCGGATCGTGCCGCTCAGGCATTCCATGATATATGTAGTCTCATCTTCCATTCCTGAACAAGACATCAACACATATCGCAAGCTTTAACAACTTTTACATCCCTCAGTCCACAGTGTTCGTCGATCGTCACATATTCCAACATGACCGACAGACATATCTTTGAAAATCACCATACGCTAGTCCTTCGTTCTCTTAAAGGACTCGTAGCATCTCATCCGGGTCTATCACTTATTCCCTCGCTCAAAGTTGTCACGAATGCCGCTCACGATACAAAGAAAGTCGCAACCATATGTGGTGGTGGTGCAGGTCACGAACCCGGTTCCACAGGTTTCGTAGGACGAGGTTTATTGTCGGCAAGCGTTAGCGGCGATGTTTTCGCCAGTCCTAGCGCCAAGCAAGTCTACGGGGCCATCAAGGCTGTCCCCAGTGCAAAGGGAACAGTGTTGATTGTTACGAACTACACCGGTGACAACCTTCATTTTGGCTTGGCTTGCCAGAAAGCGCGAGCCGACGGAATTGAGAATATTGGAATGATTGTGGTCGCTGACGATGTGGCTGTCGAACAGAAGCCTGGATCAATGGTCGGCCGCAGAGCTCTAAGCGGCATCATTCTAGGTAAGCATCTTGTGACCAAAGCAATCAACTGCAAGCGTCGCTAATCGCACATCAATTCAGTTTGCAAGATACTAGGAGCTGCTTCCGAGTTCGATTATTCGTTTACCCAAGTGATGAATCTAGGGCACGCTGTCAACAAGAACCTTGTGTCCATTGCCGCCACACTAGATCACTGCCATGTTCCCGGTCGTGATCATTTTGCACAGATTCCAAAGAATACCATCGAGATTGGGTTAGGTCTACATAACGAGCCCGTAAGTCAAACTGAAGGCGATGGTGCTCTATGCTAAGCTTGCTGCCTCATCCAGGGCTACTTTGTCGTATCGCCTCAGCCTTCCTCGTCCGAGCTCATCGCACGGATGCTACATCTACTTATGGATCAGGATGATCCTTATCGCTCTTTTGTACCATTTTCACCGTCCGATGACGTTGTATTGTTTATTGCCAACATGGGAGGCATGAGCGTACTGGAAATGGGAGCAGTAGTCAACGAAACCCTTGATCAGCTGGGTAGGTGAAATAGAATGCGACGCATGCGTATGTCTAATCTTTTGCACAAAACAGGGGCCAAGGGAATTAAACCAGTACGAGTATTCAATGGACCTTTTATGACTTCAATGAACGCGCCGGGGATCTCAATCTCATTACTGAACCTCACAAACATCGCAAAGACATCGAATCATACACTCGACGAGCTGCTGCAACTTATCGATGCTCCACACGGAACTTTCTCTTGGCCAGGTAGCGCTGTATACCAGCAATTGCCGGACGCTATCATCAACCGTTCACGTGAAGAAAAATTCCTCGCAATGCCTGAAATGACGGCAAAGGCGGAGATGCAAGCGCCCAGCAATCTTCAATTTGAACCTGACGTTATCGTTGATACGGTCAAGCGGGCAGCTCTCGCAGTTCTTGAAGCTGAGCCTAATTTGACCAAATGGGATGCTATTGTTGGCGACGGCGATTGCGGCGAAACATGTGCGATGGGCGCAAAGGCTGTCCTTGACGCTATCGACAAAGGGCTCGGATCAGATGGCGATGTTGTCCACCTTTTGCGCGAGATCACCGAAATCATTGATGAAAGCATGGGCGGAACATTGGGCGCAATTTTGGGTATCTTCTTTGCTGCGCTCACGCAAGAAGTGCGCAAGGCGGCGGCATCGTTGACCACAACGCCGAATGCTACATTCTGGGGCAACGCAGGTGCAGCTGCAATAGCGACTTTGCAACAAAGTACCGCTGCCAGAGTCGGTCACAGAACAGTCATGGATGCTCTTGTCCCGTTTGTGGAGAGTCTCCAAACAACAAATGACCTTCAACTTGCGATTGATGCCTGCAGACAGGGAGGAGAAAGTACTGCGCATCTTGCTGCTAAACTTGGTCGTGCCACCTACGTGTCCCAAACGGAAAATGTACCCGACCCTGGCGCCATGGCTGTGGTCGCATTGACTGCTAGCTGGCGACAACCACATGTTGCTTTGGTAGGATGAGCTCCTATATGGTAGTGGTCCACGGCAGCGACTTTGTACGGTTGAATAGTCGAGCTATCAGCGCCCTATCTGCCGCAATGTAGAAGTGTGGAACTTGTACGATATGAGAGTGTAATCTTTGTTGAGTATACATACTAGTGAGTATGTACATTGGCCAGGCCTTGCTCCGCGTGATCCTCTTAATACCCATAGGCTAATGTTCGTGGTACGCATTCCGAAAATCAAATCTCGGCAGGTGGTGTTACTCTTAATTAGCATTATGATAATTCCTACCTTGCATTGCTTTTAGTAGAAAATCTTTAGCTTCGCGTTTGTAATGCCGCTTCTGAGATGGTCGGTAATGAGATGCAGTATTTCCTCAGGAATGTGCCCTCCCTAGAAGTGTGAATGCCACCTTATTGAGTGTGTGGCTCAAGTTTGAGCGGATGTAGTCCCATTGCTGCGGTGTTATCTCGCTCGTGGATACAATCTCATGGTTAGGACCGACCAGGAAGATGGAAAGGATCATGCATTCGGCAATTTTGCCTCCGCTGCTTGGAAAAGCGAGTAAAGTTGTGTATCCATTCAGCTTCAAGTATTTGTTCAATTTTGTCGCCCTCTTTCCACGAAATTCCTTTTTAAGAGGCGCCTAAAAGACTCGACGGACTTCATCATGGAATCGTCCTTGGCCACACCTGCAACCTTGTGCTGCAACCGAGTATGAAAAGCGACCAATAGATCAGGAGGTGTCTCCACGATACCCAAACATTTGCTCTCATTCCGTTACTGTAGTCCAACTGCTGGTAGCACGCGGATACATCATTTTCGTAATAGTCAGCCGAAGCAAGGTGGTCTTTGAGGAAGTTCAAGACTTACGGAGTCTGATCGGACAAGTTGGCACAGGATCGAAAGGTCAGACCCCTGTTGTTGACAAATTTGGTTGCGGAGTAACAGCAGAAGCCAGCTCCGACAACATATTCGTTGCTGACACCTTCCACTGAATCGGATGAGACACATTTCGCCTTAGATTATCCAACAACTTACTATGCCAAGTCTCTCATCATCATTGACCAGACTGTAATACATAATTGAAGGCCTTGACAATGACCTGAATGCAACGATTAGAAATACTTCGGAAAAGCATGGCTTTTCCAACCTGCAATTGCGGCATTGCGAGCTTCCTTGCCCAAATTTTTTCAACTATGGGTACCAACACCCAAAAACTTCACCAAGTCTTTGATAAAGATCAATATTAGACTCCAGATCCAGGTTGTTGATGTAGCCTTCAAATGTGATATGTTAGTCCAGTCGACATAAATATCCATCCGTAGCCATCGGTGTATTACACTTCAAAGGATGCTCCTCACACGTCCATGCCCGGGTCGTTATTGGGTTGTATCTCAGCAAAAGCAAGTGGTAACGCATGTACGGATACAGATAGAGATCAATTAGATTGAGCATATCTGTTCCCGGTTGCCCATCCTTGTCAGGCAGATTCGCCACTCGAACCAACTGACATTCGAATGATTTTCGCAGTCGAGCTGGAATTGCCTCGTGGACTGCAATAACTTGACCGACAGCCCTTTCATCACTAATGCTGCTGTCTCATATTCAGCCTTCAACCATGCTATTCTCTTGGGAGAATAAGATATTGTGAGCTAGATGTTCTTGGCGAATAGGCTCGTTGCTGGCGTTGTGCTGAATTGTGAAGCGGAACAAAGACCTTCAAGCAGAAATCGAAGAAGGACTTGAGAGCAAGAATTCGTTGAATGGCATTGAACAGAACCCAAGTCCGGTAGCTTTTCTACCGCGGACAATAGGTTAAGCTTTCATAGCTTTCCTTGTGATCACTCTAATACACTGACTGAAAGTGGAGTACAAGATGATTAGTTACCTGCTTTCTAAATAGCCTCACATGACCGAGACTTCAGCTCTGTATAGTCGTCAAGTCCATGTATTGAAAGTACATAGGCATTTGCCAAGCAAATCATGTAAATGTTCCTACATCTATTCCTAGATGTGTTGCTGCCCTCGCAGCCCGATAAACAATTATTATGAAAGTCTCTTCTGGTTCGAACGATCATTATGCTACTATGACCGAGCTGGTCAAGTGTTGTTTCTCTTGCACCGGCCAGCGAAGGTGTAGTGTTGAGAGAAGATAAAGCGCTGTTTGAGCGTGGGAAATTGACCAAATATGGCAGGAAGAAAGAGGTGTCTAGCGAAGCTGCTTCATGCGCAAGGTTCCTCACATTATAACAAATCAAGCGACAATAAGACCTGTTTAATAACCTGCATACCATATATGTGTAGCAAGAGTAAAAGAGACAAGCGCAGATGTCATTTCTCTTACATTCCACATGAAGTCGAGCTAATCCAAGTCTTGGGTGGCGCAGCACGGGACTCTTCAGAATGCAAGCAGGTCCACCTTCAAATCTGCCCTGAAGCATGACAATACTAGATTGTCTTTTGCCATCACATCTCTATAAGATATTCCTTGAAACAAAATCATTTATTGGCATCTTCTCATCTCGTAACGGACACTATGGGATCTCAAAATCAAATGTGTCGATTCTCACTCGCTTCCGCGACCGTTGAAGACATACCAGACATCACTCAGGTCTATCTGCAAGCGTTTGGTAAGGAGACCTTGTCGATAAGAATGTTTCCGCACACGCCAGGCGTGCGAAAATGGTGGGAAGAGGCCAACACGGATGAGCTGCTCCACAATCCTCACGCACGGTTTCTCAAGGTTGTCGACGCGGATGCAGAAGGCGGCAAGGAAAAGATTGTCGGTTACGCAAAGTACGTCGTGCCGGTTGATGGAAAGATGAAGATTGAAGATGTGAGCGCCATCACCTGGCCGGAGGACTCGGATGCGGATCTCTGCAATCTATTTTTCGGCCAGCTTGACAACAATAAGAAAAAGATCATGGGAGACCGTACGTACATTGGTATGTACAGAGCTGTCTCTTGGAATTTGCCTGTTGTAGAAAGCAAAACAGGCGCTAAATTGTTACTTAGTCCTCGAACTGCTGGCGACTCTTCCGGAGTATCAAGGTAAAGGTGTAGGATCGATGCTTCTACGATGGGGTTGCGAGCAGGCAGATCGCGATGGTCTGCAGTTATACCTTGATGCTAGTCCTGCGGGAAAACCTCTGTATGAAAAGCACGGTTTCTTAGAACGGGCAAAATCCTTTATACCTGAGGTTCAGCACGTGGAGTGTCATATGGTCCGATCTCCAAAGTCTGCTTAGAGGGAAAAGTTGACGCTATTGCGACAGTATCATAGACGATAGACGGAGGGATGCTTGTACGATGAAGAGATAAGACGAAATCTATTGACTATGCTGAAATATATCAACCCTACCAACGTCCTGGTCATGCTTTAACACCAAATTGTGTTCGTGTAGGTCCTGACACAAGCATCGTATTCTAAGCCTGCTTCACAATGACTTCAAGTTCTTTCTTGAGCTCCTTTGGATCCTTTTCGTAACCCGGTTCAGCCTTATCATGGAAGTCCGCCGCGTATCTGTTGGACTCTTCAAAGACACCATATGTACCGAGATTAATATAAGCTGCAGAATTCAATCGGTCCTGGACACCGTTCTTCGTATCTTCGTCCCATTGCTTTTGGCCTTCCTGGAACAAGTACTCCACAGGAACCTTGTCAACAGCCCAGGTTTCAGGTGCAGTGAGTTCATTCAACATGGCCAAGACCTCGTTCGCGCTGACCGTGTAGTCCGCAAAATAGGCAGGGCGATTAGCAAACTTCTCGGGATTGGACAAGACGGCCACCGTGGCTCTGCCAACCATGTCGATGGCTGACATGCTGATCTTTTGATTGCCTAAGCCAAAGACGGTGACCCTTCTGTTCTTTGCGTCCACCCAAAATCGCCCAAGAGGGATAGCTAAAATGGCATGTCAGCATGGACAATCCTGATAAGGGCAAGCTGCTTACCCCAGTCATAGAATGGGCCAACAATGATGGCTATCCATCTCAGACTGCCGAGCGCCGCTTGCAACTCCAAATACTTTTGCGCCTTGATCTTTGGCTCAAAAATGTGCAATTCTGGAGCATTTTCGTTGAAGGTGTCACTGCTATAGTCCGGGGTAATGATGTGCTTCACTCCAGCTTGGATGGCCGCATCCACAATATTCTTTTGGTGGGCAGCGGCCGCAGGATTGAAGGCTTCAACGATCGCATCCTGGCCAGTAAAGGCTTGCTTGAGCGATTCTGGCGAGTCATAGCTGGCGGTGGCCACATGAACATCGGCGGGGAAGCTATAGCCCGAAGTGGCGGAGCGGAAATGATGGTGACCTTGAATCGAGCATCAAGTAGGGCCTTTACGACAGGTCTACCAACGTTGCCGGTTGCCTGGAAGAATCATACGTGTTAAAATTTCGGACAACAATGGTCACGTCTACTTACTCCGAGAACAATGACGTTTTTTATCAATGTCACACTGCTCATGTTTGGCTGTTCTATGGCTTGAATGTATGTTTATGTGATGAATATGTAGGGGCAACGCCTTGTCTTTATACCTGTGATGATCTCTAAATGTTTGCGCGGAGCTGCGCCGAACCTCAAGTGCATTTTTCTTCAAACTCTCCGTAACCCCAAAAGGCAACTTGTGACCAATGTTCGGCGACTCTACAAGTTCCGCCGGAGAAATTCATTTTCCAAGGTTCCGGCGCAGAAGATGACGTTGTTTAGGTATATGAAGATGCCAATGGAAGGACAATGGCTGATGATCCGTTGTTTGCACCATTTGTCTATGCGGGACCGAGAACTTTACTGGTCTGGAACTTGGATTATGCGAGATAATCATCCTTCCATCTATGCTTGTAGGCCCTCTTCCATAGGCTCGAGGGGTTCGATAACCGCTATGGCATAGAGCAATCCTTTCTGATGAGCAAGTTACAAGGGCTTGCGAACCAAATTGCTCATACGCACGAGCCATCTCTCAATTAATTAAGTAATGAACATTGCCAAGCATCAGCCAAGGCGAGTGAGCGTTGCTCTGCCCTAAGCATGCAGAAATCAATGAAACACGAGGAACATATGCGAAATAGCATACAAACCTCAGTCGCTTACAATGAGCCACCACCAGCTTACACAGAAGTCACAGCACCTGTCGTAGTTCCGAGTGCTCCTCCGGCAGACTTGGCTGGTCCGTCCAGCTATCACACCTCGCTTCATCCACCTACGGCCAACAATCAACAACGTGCGGGTGCTTTGGCAACGGTTAAATACGCGCTATGGTCATATGCTTCACCCAAATCACGAGAACTGCTGGCGTCCTTGCAAGAGCTCATGGCGGCCGTCCTACACGAAGTGGACCAGGAATCCCTTGGCATCGTCTCCAGTTGTCTAAAGGCGTGTGAAATCAATGGCATTCCTCTTCAGTATGTCTTCGGTTTGTGTTACGCCGACCACAGTCCCTTGTTCTGGGTCATTATGGAGAAAGCACCGCTCGTTACCGGATTGAATTGCTCATCTTCGCAAAATGGCGCTATGTCGCCCGGAGAAACGGGTGATATAGCCGTGGAGAGCATACCAAACTCAGCCAGCAGAGTCGTCTCTGGGAGTCCGGCAGTCCAATCGGTAATCGACTTGCTAATGTCAACCGTCATGCCAGAAAGCAAAGATGCGGAGGAAGCCTGCATTAATCGATCAGATAATGAAACCTATCAGAAACTCAGGCGACAAGCTCAATCGGTAGATACGTATATGGCAAACAAATGGCATGTACCATACCGTGCAGGCTTCATGATGGACAGCGATCGTCACGGGTACTCGTCAATTGCCAGCATCAAGGTCGAGAACAAGGAAGGCGGGAAAGGGTTCACGGTCCGAATGTCCTTTCCCAACTTTCATCTCCGGTATCAACGATTCTCAAGGATACGAGAAGATTTCGTAGCCCGGCATCGACTCTTCTCGCTACGGTTCGAGTCGGGCAGCACCCATGACCCTACTCAGAAACCTTCCCTGAGCCTAGTTATGCTGAAGGGAAAGCCTACGCCATTCACATGTGATGTTCGCGTCGCATCCTCCTGCAATACCAGCGCCACCCCATCCACAACCACCTCCTCATGGCGAAGGGCCATGGGATCCTTTCCCGACCTCTCCTACACATCCACTCAATCATCATCTACACCTAATACGAACGCGAGAACCGAACCAATCGAATTCCGGCTGGGTAACAGGCTTCGAACCGACGGTAACCACTATTCGACACCGTACTTGCGCAAGCTGCTGTCAAAGTTACCCGAAGGTAGCACTATCGAATACGAGGATTCGCCGTGGTATGACAGTCTGGGAAACCTCGTTCTCTTCCTAGATTGTCGCTTTGAGGATTCCGCCTTAGATGACGGTTGTATGATACAGTAGAAGCGCTACCTTGATTTCCTCCTTTTCCGGTGTGCGCAGCTTGTACAAGACTTTTGAAAAGGATGTCTGTCCCTCGGATGACGCATCTTCTTTTCTATCTCGTCGCGTTTTATATATCCTCCGCTTTTTAAGACCAAGAATAGTTGACTAGTTTCTGGGACTGTTGCTAGCTAGAAGACAACCGTCTTAATTCTTGACAGATGCTACAGAATCTCCTTGATGCGCATATTCATAATGTACTCTAGTACACCACCTACGTCGCGGAAACGGCAATCTTCTACTTGGAGAAGAATAACCTGTGGACTGCCGAGGTGTTGAATAAGTAGATGAAGATATTTGAAGCAGAAAGGTAATGAAGCCGATGCATGGATGCCACAGTGACTGAACGGTCGATATGACAGTCTTACGGATAAGCGATGTCCTCAAGTCACGACCAGCTATTGAGGCAGTGCCCAGAGAATACGGAATACTATGTCGACAGTGAGCAAGACGGTCTTGGTCGCGAACCGAATGATTACGCGTGGGCATGAGTTATGTTTCTGGCTCAGGCATTCGCATCATAGATGGGAATGATTAAATCAGCAATCTTCAGATATATGTACATTTGATTTCAGGGCCAAGGCATTGCTCCCATGGTATGACGATGAAGCTACTTCAGGGAAAATGGTAGACAAACTGGGGTTTTCTTCGCAAGAGAATTCAAAAAGTCTATTCACCAATTGTTCTAAGGCAACAAAGCCATCTTGATAATGGCTTCCTTGAAAACAGTCTAAATTTTGATGATGTACATGGGGTATCGAACAACAATCTACAAAAGGTGTATCAAAAATATCCGAATAACGGCATCTCCAATGGTATTATTCGATGAGTAGACTGACAGTAAAGCAAAAGTCGCCAAAGTTGACAAGGTTCTTGAAGCCAAGGTCTACCGAGCACTCGACCGTAGGAGCTTTGGGATCCATGCGTGGTTCCCCTAAAGACCGCGAGAAAGGCTAATTGATATACGCTGATAGATCAAATTCCATAAGTTCGTCCTGGACCACGAAGACATCCGCGATATCCAGATCTAATTCCTTCTCATATTATTACGGCCACCGGCAAGTCAACTGTCCTCACATCAAGATGCGAGCACTTATACCCTGTCGACATCAAGCTGTTCAGGGGACACGTCTGCATTATGCATGGATGGATATTACAAACCATATGCTTTCCGCTTCGCGAAGTCCCTACTTTCTGTTCATTTTGTTCCTAAAGCACGCGCATTGTTCCCATTATAGAAACCGATTCCAATTTCCGATGCTCGGGGTCGCATCGATCAGCGCAAAAGTGAAACCAGGAATTGCAAGTTGAGGCGCCGGGAAGACAGAAAAAGGAGATGTACATCTCATTCATTGCATCTTGCACGTGTCTTCGTATGACAAATACTTTGGTATGAAAGGTAGGTAGGTAGACAGACCATGACGGTGTGCCGACAGTACACATTTCTCAACTGCTATACCATAGCCCGCGGTTACTCATCATCACACCAACACATCTCAAATACACTTTTATTCATGAGCTCCACCTTTATCTCATCTCTCTGGACTGGACATCCTTCTAACACGCCGGCGTTCTGTCCTCGCTCGGAATGAAAATTCGTTATCTTGTGCCTGCTATAAATGGCAAAGTGGATGATATTTTTCTCCCTCCTTTCTCCCTCTCTCTACTCTTTTCTTCATCTCTCCTCATGGCAGATCAAGAGACCAAGGTAGACGCCGAGACAAGGAGCGAGGTGTATGATGATAGCCATTTCATAGAGAAAGGGGCCGATAACGAGACCGATACGGGACATGACGTGTTTGGAAACGAGGAAGGCGAGCAGATACGCTACAAGACCCTCACTTGGCCGGCAGCGGCGGCGCTGATGATTGCAGAGACGGTCTCCAACGGTACGACCGCTTTGCCTTCTGTCCTAGGCACTGTCGGTCTCGTTCCAGGTGTCATTCTCATCGTTGTTCTCGGCATGTTTGCGCTCTATACAGGTATACTTCTTGGCAGGTTCAAGCTACGACATGCCTCCGTGCACAACATGGGAGGTAAGTATAGGGTGGTCCCTTGCAAAGTGCGCTCAAGTCATATTTTTGTAGATGCCGGCAATGTGCTCTTTGGCCGAATCGGGCGGGAGATTTTCACATTTGGGTCAATTGTCTTTGCGCTCGCTTCCACCGGCGGTCAACTGCTCTCCGGTCAAATCGCCCTCAATGTACTGGATGTCAATGTATGTCAACTCGTCTGGCTGACCGTTTTCGCCGTCGCCACCTTCATCTGTGCAGTACCTAGACGACTCGAGGAAATGTCCTGGCTTAGTGCTATTTCTTTCGCCTCCATTGTCATTGCGTCCTTGGTAGGCATGATTGGCGGTGGTATCAACAAGGATCCAGCAAGAGTCGTGCAAGCCACCATTTCTGGTGTATCCTTTTACAACGCCTTTCTGAGTGTCACCAACATCATCTTTGCGTATGCTGGTCATTTTGCCTTCTTTGCCTTCATTTCCGAAATGAAAAATCCCAAGGACTGCGTGAAATCCATCATTACTCTGCAGGCCTTTAGCATCGTCTTTTACACCGTCTTCGCCGTCGTGTTTTATGTGTCCTTTGGCAATTCGGTTGCGTCACCCTCCTTTTCCTCTCTACCACCCACCCTCGCCAAGGTGACCTACGGCCTTGCTTTACCCAACTTTTTGATTGCCGGTGTGATTTATAC
Organism: Bifiguratus adelaidae; assembly: GCA_002261195.1. Classification (NCBI taxonomy): domain Eukaryota; kingdom Fungi; phylum Mucoromycota; class Endogonomycetes; order Endogonales; genus Bifiguratus; species Bifiguratus adelaidae. Next base: position 27,051 of record MVBO01000039.1, read on the forward strand.
CCACGTGGCAGCGAAGATCCTGTTCTTACGCTTTTTTCGGGGTACACGCCATGTCCATAGCAACACCAGGCTCGGTGTCACCGTTTGGTTGGCCTTTTGTGCGCTTATTGTCATTCTTGCCTGGATCTTGGCCGAGGGTGTGCCCAACTTCTCGGATCTGCTAGGTAAGGCAACCGCAGAGGTGTATTAGGCTATCATCACTGACTGCAGTGCTTCAACACCTAGGCATCGTGGCATCCCTATTTGCCTCATGGTACACTTACGGAATCTCTGGCATGTTTTGGCTTTATGACGCCCATACCAAAGGCGGGTTTAGAGAGTGGTGGCGACGACCATTGATGTCCGGTCTGAGTATCGGTACCATTGTCGGGGGTGCCTTTGTGTGTGTGGCTGGAACCTATGTGAGCGTTACCCTGATTGCGGATGCCTATGCGTCCGGAAGTGTGGGTACCCCCTTTGCGTGCGGTTAAAGCCATGGAGGCCGCGATATCGATTTCTGGAGTATCTTTAAAAGTACTTGCAGCAAAATAACATTCATTGTCTACCCCTCCTGTCTATATAAGCAAAGCACATTAGATGTATCTTATGTCTAGAAAGTCCGGGTATACTAACGCACGTCTCTACTGCGCAAAAAACTCCTTGATCGTCTTGTTCATGAACGCTTTATCCTCGGCCGTACCTCCGCCTCCACCCGCAATATGACCATAGATGGATTCTACAATGGCCAATCGACCATTCTTGAGATGCTTGACTTCCTCTTCCGAATCCTCGTATCGAAAGTATTGATCCGTGCGGGTAGGCATGATCAAGGCTGGAACCTTGATACTTGCCAACGCACGCGTGAGATCGCCACCAAAGTATCGGCCAATGTCACTCCTTTGCCAGGTGTCCAGCATCAGCAAAAGATTGTTGGCGTCCCAGGCACCCAATCCGTTATCCCAATTGGCATGCAGATAGGCTTCCAACGAGGCAAAGGCGGAGGTTTCCCAGCACTTGTGCCTGAACCATTCGGGACAGAGTGCCCAGGCCGAGTACACCCGCGCAAAGGCCGCCGTACCTCGGACGGCAGGGGCCGTATAATGTCCGGCCTGGAAATCGCTACTGGCCGACAGGGCGGCCTTTGGACCTTCCAGGAAGCACCAGTTGTGAGCCGATGTCCGGGCCGACGAGGCAATCACCACCACACGCTCAAGAGCATCCGGGTACAAGGCGGCAAAGTGATAGGCTTGCTGACCTCCCATGGAAAAGCCGACATAGGCGAAAAGCTTGGTAATCCCGAGGTATTCCAAAAGTGCCTTCTGAGCCTTCGCATTGTCGGCGTGGGTGATCCGAGGAAAGTTGGGTCCATCCAGAGGCGCCGGTTGATTGCTGGGCGAAGAAGACTCGGATCCACCGAGCATACCCACCACCACCACAAAGAAGCGCTCCGGCGATATCGCGTTGTCATCGCCCAGAAACATGGTCAACGTGGTATCGAGCTTTCCACCATAGCAAGTGGGCATAAGCACAGCGGGATTCTTGGGATCTCCGAGGGTCTTGTAGGCAATCGATGCCGGCAGTCGAGCGCCTAGCTCTGTATCCAACTCTACCTCAAATCGTTGCATCGGTGAAAGCAAAAGCGTTCGGTGTTAATTTGTCTATCGCAATCTTAAAATTTGGTTGCTGCGCAACGCGTCAACAAAGAACACGTATGGAAAGGCATCTGAAATGTGCGAGAGATTAAACACACCTACGAGGCGATGATCAGTGGAACATGACTACAGGAAACAACAGCTCGACGCCCAAATGATGGCGTGAGAGGTATGGGGACAACCCTCGTAAATACCGGGGCTCGTTCTAATGCACATGAGCCCACTCCAAAAATGACCATTTCATTTCCCAATGTCCCGGCTGCCTTACGGAAGCTTCTCTCGGTTCTCATTGGCTGCCACTCTGTTGACGTCCTTTGAATGCACCGAATATAGCAATCGTTGCGCCACGAGAGCAATGCGTAAGCAACACCTTGGCTGACTAACCCACTGGAAAGGTTTGTTTGGTTTCTTATTGCTCTGGAGCGAGCTATAGGAGGCATTGCCACCCACGTGCATGACACCATATTCATGCCTCCGCGGTTTGGCGTTTGCTTCGCGCCTGTTTGATGTGCGTCAGCTGATCTGTGCGCGCTCATTGACAACAATAAAAGGAGAGTGAGCATTGCGTAGAATGGCGCACTATCGCGACATTTGCCTTTAATGATCAAGATGACGGCGCAATTAGACCTCCTTATCTCTTTCTGTTTTCTAGTGTTGACACTCGTTGCCCATGGACATCCTGTTCGCCGTCAGGCGTCTTCCTTCCCTGTTCCAACCTTTGCGCCCGTTCCGACTACGGCCATGGGGCCGCCACTCCCGGCCAAGGGCTACATTGTGCAAGACCTCGGGCAAGGTCTCTATTGGTTAACCGATGAACAATATCAATCCATGTTTCTAGTCTCGGATCAAGGCGTTATTGTGGTCGATGCTCCTCCGACCATTGGTCACAATATCCTTTATGCGATTGGCAACGTCACCGACAAGCCGATCACTCACTTTGTCTATAGCCATTCGCACGGCGACCACAATTCGGCCGCATATCTTATGCCCAAGAATACTGTCTATATTGCCAATCAATACACGCGCGATATCTTGGCGCAGGTCAATGATCCCTCTCGACCACTGCCCACCAAGACCTTTGCCAAAGATTACATCTTGCGCATAGGAAACCAGACCTTGGAGCTCTCTTACAAGGGTCCCAATCATGAATATGGCAACCTCTTTATCTGGGCACCAAAGCAAAAGGTGCTCATGCTCGTCGATGTCGTCTTTCCTGGCTGGGTTCCCTTTGCTGAATTGGCCGTATCCCAAGACATTCCAGGCTGGGTAGGAGCGCACGATCAAATCCTTGCCTATCCATTTGATGTCTATATCGGCGGGCATCTCAACCGACCCGGTAACCGACAAGACGTCGTAATTCAAAAGAATTACGTCTTGGATGTCCTCAACAATTGCGCAGCGACCATTGAAGATGCCATGAGGACGTTTGAGGTCGTTGGTCCCGTCAGCAAGGCCAATCCCGGCAATTCTTGGGCCGTCTTCAAGCTCTATCTGGACGACTTTGCCAACATTTGCGCCAATAAAACCAATGAGAAATGGCTCGGCAAGTTGGGCGGAGCCGATGCCTTTGGCTTTGAGAATGCCTACAAGGCATTGAAAACCTTGAGACTTGATTATGGTATCCTTGGACCCTTTGGTCTTCCCGGTGCTCCTCACGCCACGCTTCCTCAAGCCGGACCCGAAGATTAAGGTGATATCGATCGAGAAAGGTACTCTAGATTACCTGTGAGGAAGAGATATCTAGTCTTCTTTCCCCTGCTGTATGGTTAAACATAGCATGACCTTGTCTATGGTGTCCATTGCTTGGCATTGAATAGTCTCTGTCACCCAATGCTCCTTCAGTCTCTTATCTAGACAGCACCTTGACCTCTACAAGGCATGATGTCTATCCAATACTAGTCAACCTTCAATGGCTTGTCATTGACCTTTAACCTTTCATTTTTTGTCTCTCTCCTCTCTTGTATGTTTAGGCGGCAAAGACTCTATAGCACAATGTCGACCATGAAAGCAGTTCTTATCGAGCAGTTGGGAGAAGCAGAGTCTCTCAAGGTATCTTCAGTGCCTATTCCCAAGGCAGGCAAGGGACAAGTGGTGGTCAAGAATCATGCCATTGGTAAGTCTCGGCCATGCCCGGCATGTGGTTGACGCGACCTTAGGTATCAACTACATTGATACATACCAGCGTAGTGGTGTCTACAAGATGTCTCTTCCCTTTATCCTTGGCCGAGAAGGCGCTGGTGAAGTGGTGGAGGTTGGAGAAGGTGCTGGCGAGTTCAAGGTCGGCGACCGGGTTGCGTATAGGGAGGGGAGCGGCAGTTATGCCGAGTATACGGCGGTGGACATTGCGAGTGTGGGTACGCTTGCACCGCATATCACCTATGATCAAGGTGCTTCGGTTATTCTTCAAGGCTTGACGGCATGGACCATGGTACGTAGTGGATATGAAGTGAAGGCGGGAGGTAGGTCATGGGGGAAAATGCGGACATGCGAGGTGGTGGATTGACCGTGTTGATCTGCAGATTGGGTCTTGGTACATGCTGCTGCGGGAGGTGTCGGTCTTTTGCTTTGTCAGATGTGCAAGCAACTCGGAGCGCACGTCATCGGCACGGTCAGCACCGATGAGAAGGCGGCGATTGCCAAGGAGAATGGAGCTGAATACGTGATCAACTACAGCCATGAAAATGTGACCGAGAAAGTTAATGAGATCACTAAGGGACTCGGATGCCACGCGGTCTTGGACGGTGTTGGCAAGTCTACCTGGCAAACATCGCTCGACTGTACTCGCCGTCTTGGAACCTTGATTTCCTTTGGAAATGCCAGTGGTGTCGTTCCTCCTATATCCATCATGGCTCTTTCAGACAAGAACCTCAAGTTGATGCGACCCAGGCTCTTCCCCTATGTCGATACCAGAGCGAACTTTCTGCATTGGTGGGGTGAACTGAAGGAGCTTTTGGATCAAGGAAAGCTCAAGTTGAAAATCTTCAAGACTTATCCATTGGAAGAGGTTGTTCAAGCCCACAAGGATTTGGAAGGCCGCGTGTCTAGCGGTAAGCTATTGCTTCGTCCCTGAGCCTTCCATCATGGTCTAGATTGAAGGGGAAACTGCAAGCCAAGAATAAAATATCTCGGGCTGAGCAGCACATGACGTGACGCTTGTGTGCACACACTGAACACGTTGTGAAATAAATGAGCAGCACAATCAAGTCTGCAATGAAACTCTATATGATACACGTTCTACTTTTTGGATTTCTCGAGCAACTTCTCCAACCTCTGTGTAATCAATTCGGCAATCTTTTTGACTTGGTTGTTGGAGCCTTTCTTTTGTAGAGATAACACGATCGTTTTGATGGACTCGACGTGCTTTGGATCGGCGCGTTTTGGGTATGCTTTAGGTTTCGTGAACATGGAAAGAATCCGAGTTGCTTTTGAGGTAACCACTTGTGGGTATTTGGCATCCAAGGTCTCAAACAAAGGCCCAATCAGATCGAGGACAAGCTCGGAATCGGATTGTTTGTTAATATAGATTTGAAGGAGGTCGAGAAGCTTGACTTGGAAATTGGCCTTGGATTGCTCGATTTCTTTGCGATTGGCCTTGTCGAGTCGCCGTTGCCGGAAAATCTCACTCAACTTTTCGTCATAGGCCAACATTTGCTCGTCGTCCAAATCCGAGAGGTCCTCGCTCTCTTCGTCATCTTGATCCATCTTGTCAAGTTTGGCTTGCAACTGAGCATTTTCGTCTCTTTCATAGGCTTTCTCTTCCTCTTCTTCTTCTTCTTCTTCCTCCTCGCTATATTCACTACTGACACCTTCGATGTCCACGTTATCAACGTCCATGGCCTCCACATCATCATCCTCTTCCTCAATTGCCTCATCCAATCCTTGCAATGCCTAGCACCGCGTCAGCATCCTAAGCGATCCGCAGGATATTACACTTACATTAAGAATCAAGTCGAGAGAATCCTTTGTATACATGCCAGAAAAGACAGCAAACGTTTGTTCCGCCAATCGCTTCCACAAGGCGGAAGGTTTGGCGAGGAAGGAGATGAGCATGTCGAGAATGACGTCCACCGGTCTGAGGTCCTCTTCATCGTCGGCCTCAATTTTCTCCTGTGCGCAAAACTTGTCGTAGGCGCTCATGACTTCGTCAGCGTTACCGATGGCTTCCTCTGGATCCAACAAGATTTCCACGACGAGATTGGAGAGCAAAAGCTCAAACGTTTTGATGTGTACGTCGTGATTGGTGTGAAGGCTGTTCAAGATTTGGTTGAGCTTGGTGTAAGCGGCTTCAAGTGTGGTTTGCGCCTCGGGTGAGAGCTCCGAAACGGCGATGGCTTTTGTGTTTATCCGTAGCGTCATGTAAAATTGGATGAAATAGGTGGCCCAGTACTGCTGATTGGTCATGCTGCCCATGGTCACTCGACTGGGTCGGAACTGTGCCTGCTCGTCACCGGTAAAAAGAGGTTGCAAAGCGGAAAGGTCGGCTAGGACAGAACTGAAGCGAGCTTGACACACTGTCCGCGTCTTGGCGCTCAAAGCAGGTTGACATTTTACATAGACGTCCTGATCAACCTTGACCTGAGCACTCTTGACGTCAAAGAAGGCATAGAAGAGGAGGAATTTGGCGCTGGATGCAATCCACGTTTCGCTTCTGCTCAACTTGGGATGCCGTATCAAGGCAATCATGCGATCACAGACCCATCGGCGAAGGGTGTCTTGAGGAATGGCGGCATTGAGTTTTGACGCTGCGGCGCCGTTGACAAACAAGGATTGGAGATTCTTGCAATACTGCTCCATGCCTTTTGTAGACAATTTTGCGAGGAGATCCATGACCACGGTGGTCTTGGTCAAGGTATCAAAGTTAAGATTTCCGTTCGGACCTTCCAGTTCGGCGACGCAGGTCATTACGGTATCATCCGATGTAAGCGTGTCTGTCAACACGGAGAGAAAATGCTGGGCAGCACTGTGTAAATGAGCATGTTCGGAGGCGAGGTTGTTAATGAGCGTCCGCATCATGTTTCGAGTAAAGATGTGTTTGATCTGGTCTGGCGTCACCTTTTGCAACACTAATTCTGCCGCCTTGAAACCCCAGAGTTTGCGACCTTGTGAAGCTTGATGATGGAACAAGGTATCGTCGACACATGTTCTCCAAAGCTCTTCAAATGGAGCCATATCTGAAAAAGCGCTGTCATCGGTATATTGGTCGAAAATGGCATTCCAGGCGGGATGTAGGTTCGCCTGCCAATTCTTTTGGTGTACTGTATCTTCTTGATCGATAAAACTTTCGTCTTTGAGAATGAGGGCGAGATCGGAAAGGTGATCTGGCTTGAGCAATGCCTTTCCAGAAGGTTGCTTTAGGAGGAGGGCGAGGTATAATTGATTCGCATTTCGGATGCCTGATGCTAGTTCCTTTTTGACAATGTACGCCGCCATCTTTCTGCTGAGTCCCTTGTTGGAAGGCTGTAAAGCTCTTGTGAGTATTTTCGTCTGCTTCATCCCGTACCTTAACCCAACCCTTCCCTACCTTGGTTGCAAGCCTTCCGAGCAAAAGCATGCAAGGCCGAGTCAAGTAGGATCTTTTCTGACTCAACTCAATAATAACATCAATCAATTGCTGCACATCTTCTTGCTTTGTGGTTGATCTTTCCACGAGGTCAGAGTCAATGATGGCCGAAAGTCCCACGAGTCGGCCAAACAATATCTCGCTTTCCTCGCCAGATTTCATTCCTCCCGACACTTGAGTATGCGCCAACAGTCGATCCAGACAATAGTTGAGCGTAAGAACGTCCAGCATGTGAAGCAACTGCCATTTCGCATGTGAGATCTAATGTGAGGCGAAGAAATCGACTCTATCTCCTACCTCGCGCAATGCAACCGTGAAACCTTCTCGAGCATTCAACCGCGTGGATGGCAAACCCTTCATCAACCGCTCCAAGGCATACATGACATCCTCTGCCAATAGCTTGCCCAGCCGTTCCTTGACATCGCCAATAGCGTTCAATGTTGTCCATTGTGTCCCTAGCGCCTTGCGATGCGCCTGTTGTGTCTCATACAGCCAACGTAACAGAGCAACTATGGCTGCCAATCGCTCTTCAGTGTCTACCACCACTAACGGCTCAAATAAATCGAGCACGGACACCATCACGCGGCTTACAAGAGAGAAAAAACAATTCTGTGGCTTAGCAACTCTCTTCTCTTGAGCATGTATAAACCATCAGGCACCAATGTTCTGCCGCTGGGGCCACGGCGTAAATTTGGAGAGATGGAGGGTGAAGAAGCACTGCTTCCACCACCACCACCTTCGGATGGTGCGCCACCTCCACCGCCACCATCAGAGAAGCCTAGCGAACCTGCAGGTAGGTGGATGACCACCATCGTATGGTTTCAAGTCGCGATGCTTTGGCCTATTCACGTTCTCTGTTGCTCTTGTTCAGCCAATGGTGAGGGAAAGCGAAGAAAAAAGTCGCGATGGGGTACAGAAGAGTCCAAGGTCAACGTTCCAGGTATGCCTACCGCGTTGACGGCCAACATGTCCAAGGAGCAATTGGAGATATATGTCAGTAAGTATCCTTCTCTACGTGTGCTTTCTGTTATGACCATGCACTCATTCTGTATCCTCCACAGCTCAGATGCGCTTGGAGGAAATTAATCGCAAGCTACGCACAGGAGACGTTGTGCCACCGGAGGGTCAAAGGTACAGTGGCGAGCGCATCATGATTGGATTATTCTTCTCATATGGACCTATCCCTGTAGATCTCCATCTCCAGAGCCAACATATGACGCCCAAGGCAAACGTACCAATACTCGTGAATTGAGATACAAGGCAAAACTGGAGAATGAGCGTCATAAGCTTGTCGAAAAGGCCCTGAAGATGAATCCCATGTTCAGGCCACCTGCCGATTACAAGAGACCGACCAAGGTCTCCGACAAGGTCTATATTCCGGCCAAAGATATGCCTGAGATCAACTTTATTGGTTTGCTCATTGGCCCTCGTGGCAATACGCTCAAAAAGATGGAAGCCGACTCTGGCGCGAAAATCAGTATTCGAGGAAAGGGATCCGTCAAGGAAGGAAAGTCTAATCGTATGGATAGCTCCAGTAATCAAGGCCAGGAGGAGGATTTGCATTGTCTGGTGACCGCAGACTCGGAAGAAAAGGTCAAAAAGGCCGTCAAAATGATTGAAAAGATCATTGAGACCGTAAGTGTCTTGTGTTTATGACTTTGTACTTGTTGTATGGATGGTCGTTCATGCTTTCTAGGCCGCCTCTGTACCGGAAGGACAAAATGATCTCAAACGAAACCAACTACGAGAATTGGCAGCTCTCAACGGTACACTTCGAGACGATGAAAATCAGACCTGCAGTAATTGTGGTGCTCTTGGGCATCGACGATATGAATGTCCAGAACAACAAAACTTCACCAACACGCTCACCTGTCGTATTTGTGGTAGTGCCGGTCACACAGCGCGTGATTGTCTGCAGAGAAATGATCCTGAAGCGATGGCTCGTGCGAGCGAAAGGGACCAGCAGCTCGATTCAGAGTATTCAAACCTGATGGCCGAACTCGGCGAGTCTGTGCCCAATGATGAGGGCGATCGATCAGGGGGTCACTATGGGCCCTCTGGAGGAGCAGCTCCATGGCAAAGATCCTCTGGACCAGCCGGTGGAGCGGCGTCAGCTGGGGCGGCTCCCCCATGGCAACGAGGAGGCGACAGTGCCTCAGGCAATGCACCATGGCAAAAACAAGCACCTTCACACTCATCGAATTACAACTACTCTCACAGTCCTGCTAACGGCGCACAAAACTCTCCAGCTGCCGCACATACCTCATGGGATCCCAATGCTGCCTATGCTCAAGGTTATAATTACGCTGGATACGACTATAGCCAGGCCGGTTACGATCCCTATGCAGCCGGCTACAACTATGGCTATGGCTACGGTGCCTATGATCCTTATGCTGCGAATGGTTACAATGCGCAAGCCCCACCACCTCCAGGAGACGCCGCCTCATGGGTAAGTGAAGAGCTAGTCTGGAAAAGATCACTCAGTGTCTAATCATTTCCCTTTAGCAACAACCTCCACCGCCGCCTCCACCAGCATCTTCGACTGATGCTCCTCCACCACCTCCTCCGTCAGCCGACTCGCAAGCTCCACCTCCTCCACCGCCACCTTCCTCATAATGTGACCGGGTCGTGTCTTGTGCAGGGTTGATTTTGTAAATCATGGCAAATGCTTGCAGCGGAAATAATGTATTATGAATACGCGAGCTTCGCAATCATTGAAGGGGTACCAGTAGATGCTCAGTTGCGAGCTTCGAACCTATGCATCGCCATGCACAGCCATGACATGCAATAAAACGCGTCAATGCCTCTCTCACTCTTCCTCTCTCCTTCCAGCACATTGGCTTGGATGACGTCACTCAATTCAATAACGACGAAAAGCAACTTATTCACCTTCAGCAGCATGGGAGCTGGACAATCAAGGGAACCTGGCCAAGATACCGTCATTTTCTTCAACAATGATGTACCTCTAAGAGTAAGTGGACGTTGTACTTCATGGACGCTGAGTACAAGACTGACATGCGAATAGTTTTCGCAAAACTTGGTGGATCAACTCGAGACACGGAAACCGGTAAGTCGCATGTTACTCACACAAATTCCTCTACAAAGGACCTAACTTTAATCCTAGCGCGCCGCTCCATCCTATCCCACAGATTCCGACTCCACATCCACCTCACACCCCGACTTTGAGCGACAGGTGCAGGAGAGGGTTCAAGAAGAACTACGACGGATCCGCGAACGGGAGAGTCAACTGAAGGGAAAGGTGGAACAAGAACTGGCAAGAGACGATGGATCATCGAGTGCCAATGCTGTCGTGACAGAAAATGATATTGAGCAGATGGTGAAGCGTATCAAGAGGTAAGAAGAGCGAAGCGGCGTGATGGTATGGTTCATTGCTGTCGACGTGTAGAGCCAATCCTAAGGAAGTGTCGCCCGAGGTAACAAAAGCCCAACAAACGGTGATGGAATGTTATAGGTAGGCGCCATCATCCAGTTTGCGTGGGACGTTCTCTCACCTTCGTGTCCTTAGATCCAAGAAGATTCATCCCCTGGATTGCTGGGCTGAAGTAGAACATTTCAAAAAAACAGTATCTGATGCTCAGACAAGCTTTATATCATCTAGAACGTAGTGTACCTATTTGAAGCCAGTCGCGTCAATTCCCACCTTGGACAAATACAAGGACAGCTCTATGGACAATAGCCCTACTTCTCATGACCGCAACTATTTATATATACTCGTCTCTACGATGTCCATGATGTTATCCTACGTTGACCGGCTAACATGCCATCGACATGTTGTAACAACTGCTCCACCGATAACTTGTCCATGGCATTTCGATCCCGTGCCGGAACCAGTTGCTTGTAACGCGTCAATATGCTGTGTAATGAGGCCGCCACCTCAGAAAGATTGTCATGGGTATTCATGTCATTCATTTCGTTCTTGTGATGGTCCTGAGGATCACCATCCCTGTCGTCATCGTCATCCTGCAACGGCGTAAACGTCGATTTGAGATCCCCTCCATTATGCTGCCGCCACCAAAAGTACACTTGGGCTTGGCTGAACCTTTCGTTGGGATACTTGGTCTTGAGTTCATGATAGGCCTGTCGAGCATCCTTTCGCATCGATTCTTGTGCCAAGTACTGCCGTACGACGGCCGGAGTGGCTTTAGGAGGAGGTGGCCCAGCATGGATCATGTCATGCCGTACTGTAGCCCGTACGATACTGGCTTTTCGATCAATCACGCCCGTCAGTCGGCCACCACATGGATATAGCTCCTTTTTCTTTGTCTTTCTTACTCGCTCCGTATGCGTGTCCTTGTGATAGGCGGCACTCTGTGAGCACACGGCATAGAAATTACATGTCGGTCTGCAAAGCCATCCTAAGTCCTTGTTTCCACCGCATAGACCATCACCACGCACTTACTTTAGGCGGGAGGATTTGACGTTTTTGAAAATGTAGCGATAGCCATCGCAATTGGCAAGCGCTGAACACACCACTTTGGCCAATTCGGCATCGTTTAAATGCGCTTGCTGCCTACCAATCGATATCGCACATTCAAAGTGATATCCTTGTTGGACAGCATTCGCATCCATACGTACATGGTTTGCAAACGTGGACTGAAGCTGATCTAGCGTCGTGGAGACAAGGACGTTGGTCTGGCTCCCTTCCGCTGCGGAACCGGTGCTTTTGGACTTGTTGCGGGCACGACAGTCTCGACATGTTCTATAGGTCCGCTTGTAACCGCGAAAGTAGTCTTCTGGTAAATGTCGACAGCAGTGACTGCAGCAGGGATCCTTATCCGCCATGTAGTGTGATGCTGACACCTTCCGATGGTGTTAAGAGCAAGTGTTCAATCATTTCCATTTAGAGATTTTGCAAGCAGAAGACAGAGAGAGCCATTGAAGGTGATAAACGAGGCATTGAGATGGTTTATGGCATGGACATAATGGTGGTGCATGCCAGAAAGCCTAGGCCGTAGAGATTGAAGCTTGTCGTGGACGCCAAGCGAGCAAAAGTCCACCTTGGCAGCTAAGGCAGCGGAGTCACGTGATCCGAGTCGAAAGTTGTTCAATTGTTGCCGATCCACGTTGCATGCTCACTCGGGCGCATTGTCGTGTCTTGCCTTGTCCAACAACTTTGAACCTTGTTTCCACTCTAAACTACCGACTACAATCTTATTCTGCAGGTTCGACGCGTGACCACATAATGAACACTGACAATACGGGTGAGACCAAAGCGAGCAGTTCGATCGCAGACGCTGGTGTCACGGTCGGATCAGCCTCAACAGACAAAGAGACAAACGATAGCACACCGCCAACCGCTGAAGGTCCCAAACCAAAACGTGCGAAAACACAAAAAGAACGTCGTGAATATTTCAAGGAGCATCGAAGCTTCGCAGGTCGAGATAATCGACGTCAATTGGGCAGCAATACGCAAGAAGACGATGGAGAAAAGAAGTCAGAACGGTTAGGGCCGAAAAAGAAGGCGGCGGTCCTCTTTGGGTATTGCGGAGCTGGATATTCTGGGTTGCAAATGTGAGTGCGATAGATCGAAAGCTTGACAGCGATAACCGAGATGTGATCCTGTAGCAATCCTGGTGCAAAGACCATTGAAGGTGAATTGTTTGATGCCTTTGTCAAGATTGGAGCTGTTTCAAAAGACAATTCGGACGATCCGCGAAAGGTGAGCCATGAGCTGTGATTTGTCGTCTTGCTGACAGATCACTGACGCTCTGTTTCTGGCACTGTAGGTGGCACTCATGCGATCAGCCCGCACGGATAAAGGCGTACATGCAGCTGGTAACCTCATATCTCTTAAACTTGTTCAGCTCGAAAACCTCACCGACCTCATTAATTCCCATCTTCCACCCGAAATACGGATATGGGGCAAGTCATTGAGACATCTACACACGTTGAATTCTGGTATTAACGCGACCATGTAGGTATCCAGCGTGTCGTTCAATCCTTTCATGCCAAGACAATGTGCGATTCGCGGAAATATGAATACTTTCTACCCACCTACGTATTCTTGCCCCCAACATCTGTGGAGCCGGAGGACGAAGGCAGTGCAGAAACACATGTACTCATCAGTACCACAGAGCGAGGAAAGTTCAAATATGTGAGAAAGCCGACAAGAGAAGAAATGGCCGAAAAACGAGCCTATCGAATCGACGAGCCCACCCTAACCAAGGTCCGCGACATCATTGCTCAATACGAGGGTACCCACAACTTTTACAATTTCACCGTCAAGGCATCCTTTCAAGAAAAGACCAACACGCGATACATCAAGAGTTTCAAGGCATTGGACCCCATTGTGATTGATGGGACCGAGTGGTTGCGGATCAATATACACGGACAGTCCTTCATGTTGCATCAAATTCGGAAAATGATTGGTTTGTTGGTATTGATGGTTCGAGCCAGTACACCCGTCAGTCTGGTGCCCAAAACCTATGGCCCAAAAGCCGTCAATATACCTAAAGCTCCTGGTCTTGGTTTGCTGTTAGATCAGGTAGGTGGTCAATGCGCGAGTCCGAATGGCCTGTATGAACATGCGCTCGGCTAGCCGCTCTTTTCAACATACAACAAAAAGGTGCAAAAGGATGGCAAAGAACCGATTGATTTTGATAAATATGCAGTGGGTGACTGTAGCGCTGACCATTACCTGTCTCTACTGACCATGCTCTTTGTAGGATGTAATGACCAAGTTCAAACATGAACAGATCTATACGAGGATATTTGAAGAAGAGTTCAAAGAGGATCGATTCGATTGCTGGCTCAAAAATACTGATGGACGCCAAATGCCAGAATTGGGTTATTTACATGCCAATGGGGAGATTCCAGACGATTGCGACTTGACCAAGAAGGAACGTGTCCTGGATGACGAAGATTTGGTGGATGGGGATAATGAAGAGTAGACAGAGAGATATAATAGAGGCAATGTCGCCCATATTGCCTTTAGCTTTTCACCACTTTTCACAAGAGCGTGGTAGGCTACTCTTCCATCACTGCTGATAAGCCCATATCCCATATTATCCTCGGTTTTCTCTCCTTCAATGCTTCTTTAACCTTGTGAGCTCCTTAGAGCCTGAAGTGCTGCCGAAAATTGACGTCGCGTTTATTCCCTGGCTCTCCCTTGGCAGCCATGACTCGACAGAATGGGAGCAAAATCAGAACGATCGAGGTGCCTCTGCCGGATGATCAGATTCTAGAAGTGCACAGCGACGAGTTACCGGCGAATCCTGCAGAGTTGATTGACATCTTTCAGAATGAGAGTTGTCCTTTAAAGTACTGGCGATTACTTGCGGTAAGCCCACTCTTGCTTGTTTATGCAGGGTAGAAGACTCATGGCTTGGCATAGCTCGAGTATCAGAGACAAAACAAGATTGACGATGCAATGTTCATCCTATCCACAGCCCTTACAGCAGGTAAATCACGAGCATGGTGTTATTGGGCAGTATTGGGCTGTTATTGAGCAATCGCTAGGCCCATCTTCCTCAACGCCACGTCAAAAGCTTCCGCTTCTCGTCTTACAGGCTGCATTGCACATCTCCATAGCCAAACGTGCCAAAGAACCGGCTGAGAAAGAAAAGCACCTGAAAACAGCTACGCAGTTGATCAATGAATCGGATCGCATCAATCCACAATATGATCAGGCGGTGCTGGTAAAAGGTTTGCTCTATCTTCAGAGACGAAACTTGGACGATGCTTTGCGGTCCTTTCACATGATCCTAGATAACCGACCCTATTGTACTCCAGCACTCATTGGACGAGCTCGAATTCATTATCACCGAAAGCAATACAAGCAGGCTTTGCGAAACTACCAGAATGCTCTCATCGCTGGGGAGGAGACCATTGATGTCAGGCTAGGCATCGGGCTGTGCTTTTGGAGGTTAAACATGGTCGCAGAGGCAAAATATGCTTTTTGCCGAGCTGCGGAGCTGGTAATGGCCACTTTCTCTGAATTGAACTTATGTTGACATGTTAACCTTCTCTACAGGATCCCAGCAGCGCAACCGCCCTCATTTACATTGCCATCTTGGAACTCAACGAAGGAAAAGATACAGCTAAAGGAGACCGTGAACAATTCCTATCATTACAGCATGCTGCCCAACATATGCAAGCTGCGTTTAAAGCAGATCCCAAAAATCCGATCGTACTCAACATGCTCGCAAACTATTATTTTATGCGTCGAGACTTTGCCAAGGTAAGGCACTCCATCACAGTCATAGATTCCAGCTAAAGCGCCTTTTCTTGATCCCAACAAGACGATGCAGTCGGCTTCCCGCGCTCTAAAACTAGCCTCGACCAACTCAATCAAGGCTGAAGCAGCTTACCAAATAGCTCGCGCCAATCACCAAATGGTAGGTCATACCTCTTGCACATCTTGAAGCCTAGGATGAACCAGTACCGTTTCCAGGAAAAATTCGACGACGCCTATTCGTTCTATAAGCAAGCTGTCAGCTTTCAGCCGCATCATCTGCTAGCATTGTACGGTTTAGGTCAGATGCAAATACGGAGGCGTGCGACAGACGCTGCGATCCAATCATTCGAGACAATATTGAAGAGCGAAAAAGATTCCAAGTCTGTCAAGATGGTCCTGGGGTCGCTGTATACTCGCAAAGGCGAGAAGCAAAAGGCGTTGAACCTCCTCAAAGACTTGGTTCAGGGCGATCAAAACGCCACTGCCGTGGAGGACGCGGATACTTGGCTAGAACTTGCCCAATTGTGGGAAGACATGGACGAAGATAAGGCCTTACAAGGTAGAAAGCTCTTATCCTCAAATGAAGGCGATCGACTTATTGTCATTTTTGTGCAGCCTACAACCGAGCATTGGAATTGTTGGCGGCGCGAGGGGTGGCTCCACGCCTTGAAGTCCTCAACAACGCGGCCGCTTTAGAACAAACTCACGATGCGCTCGACATTGCTCATGAGTATTATGAAAGGGCAAGATCTGAATTCGAGAAGGCTCTTTCAGCCGATGTAGCAGAGGGCGAAAGGCGCGAGCCAATGCAACAACTCCAATTGACCATCGACTACAATTATGCTCGTTTATTAGAGACCCGAAATGACCTGGATAAGGCTGCCGAAATATACCGAAATATCATCGCCAAGCATCCAAGTTATCCCGATGGTACGTTTCAAGTCATAGCTGCTGGAAACCGCATTCATTATCTGTTCAGCACATTTGCGACTGGGAGCAATCGAAATCTCACATGGACATAACGGAGACGCAGTAGAGCATTTCAAGGAGGTGTTTGACACCTGCGCTCAAAACACTGACGCATGGATCCTGATCGGTATTACGCAGGCGTCGCAGAATGAGATTCGCGATAGTCGCAAGAGCTTGGAAAAGGTGTTGAAAGATTGCGATCGAAATGACATTTACGCACTGGTGGCCCTCGGTAATCATCACTTAAATGTCGCGCGAGATCTGAAGCGTGACGACCAAAAGCAACAGGTAGATGGTCAACATTTGCATTGCTTCTTCCAGTGACTAATGAGACACCGTTAGCGTGATCAATCTTATCGACTTGCCGTTGAGTTTTATGATAAGGTGCTGCGAAAAGATCCGAATAACGTCTTTGCTGCAAATGGCATCGCCATCGCGATTGCTCAAAAGGGAATGCTACAGGAGGCAAAGGATTATTTTAGTCAAATTCGGGAAGCGGCTGGCAAAGTGCCTGCGGTGTCAGTCAATCTCGCTCATATCTACACGGAGCTCGGGCAGTACCGACACGCGATTGTTTTGGTAAGTCAAAGCCCTGTTGGTTAGTGTGAATTGACCGTCCTTTGTAGTACGAAAATGTTTCGAAGCGATTTTACGAAGGCAAAGATGCCAATCTGCTCATCTATATCGCTCGAGCATATTATACATTGGCTCGAGTTGAAAAGTCAGTAGAGCTCATGCAAGCAGCGCTGAAACAACTCGAGAAAGCCCTCCACTTGATGCCAAATGACCGTTCCATCCTCTTCAACATCGCTCTTGCCCATTCTTATTGCGCGCAATTTGTTCACGATAAGGATTCAGCAGATCGCACGTTGAGTATGCTCGCTCAAGCTGGTGAAGGCGTGGACCTAGCTCGCACCATCTTCAAATCCTTGACGAATGTGGACAAGGACGAATATGTGCCGTATGATCGCAAGATTGCCGAACAGCGCGTTCGTTTCACGGAAAGTCTCAAGGCTCAAGTTCTTCGCGATCTCAAATCCCAAGGTCAGTTTGAGGAAGAACGAGCCAAGAAATTGGAGGAAACGAGGATCAAGCGTGAGACGGAAAAGGCTAGAAAGGAACAGGAACGTTTGGCTGAAATGGAAGCCAAGGCAGAGGAGTTGCGCAAGATTGAAGAACAGCGTAGGGAGGTAATGGAGAAGATTCGGGAGGAAAATGCCTTGATGGCCGCGCGCGAGGAGTACGATAGCGATGAGGGAAAGAAGACAAAGAAGCGGAAGAGGAGGATCGCAGAGGAAGATCTTGTAGACTCGGAGGATGATGCAAGTGATGGCTCACAGCCTGTGAACGGCGACGTCAACATGGAGTAATTACGAATACAGATCATAGTGATCATGGAATAGATCTCCTCCCTTTTTACATATTGTAAGCTACGATGCCTACTCCATCTGAATAATGGAATGAAACTTCTGTTTGACGCAATAGCGTGTTTACAACATCGATTTCTTTCTACATATGGTGTCAACCCCTCCTTTTAGCCGATCACGGCATCCATCTATTGTCCTATGTGTTATATGTTACAAGTCAATTCTCATTTTGGCTATCTGTGCGCTCGCAAATAAACTGTCCTGGCCGCTCAGAATAATGTTCGGCACATTGGACAGCTGCTAGAATTCGAGCTTCTAAACCACTGTAACACTTATGTCAACATCCGTCATTCCGAACTCAGACAGGATCAAGAGCATACCTTGTATAAACAGCATGCATGATACTTGTTCTTGCAAGTCTTGCATTGTTTGGTGGGTAAGGAGCGGTCTTGTATGCTGATGACTGAGTAGCAAATCGTACAATCCTCGACCCCAGCAAAATGCAGAGAGACATTTCGCTTAAATATGACTAAAGCATCACCCAAGCTTCCGTTCTGACCGCCTGAATTTTAGCTATTTGTCTTTGAGGCAGCTTTGATCTGATCTTACCTGAGAAACCATGACCGAAGATGTTGCCAAGAGCCACCCACGCCATCTGGCCTCGCTAACCCCCACTCGAGATAACCCTTCGACTTCAACATGTCTCAAGGGATAGTTCTTTGGTATCTTCAAGGATATCTCGACTTGCTGATCGTCGACTTGGTACGTTGCTACCACCTCATTCGATCCTTTGAGCACACGCACAGACGTATCATCGTCCTCAATTGCAGCCTTTGTCTCTGGTCTGCGTAGTTCAGCTATCTGATATTGTACGATGTCGGTGCTGTAAAATCGTTCCGTGAAGCTAAACCTAATTAATAGCTATTTTCGGACATGTAGCCACGCACCTTTCAACCGCGACGACAAGTTGTCTGTCTTTGCATTCTGTCCACCACGAACTGGGGAAGGTCGTGTTAGAGTCAATCAAATATCTACATCAGACTTTCACTCACCGTACGAGGGAAGGAACATGAAGCAAAGCTCGATGATACAGGTGAGCAGCTAGCACATAAAATCCTACATCCGAGTCTGGTTTAAAGCCTTCACCGAAGGATTAGGGGGCGATGCGTAACAAATAGGACGGCTCCTGCTTACCAGAAACGTCAAATTCCGTTAAATCCCATCTACTGAGGTCGGTGATGAGGATGCGGCTTGTGATTTCTAGAAGGTCGAACAGGTATGGAATAAAGCTGAAAATGTCTCCACGCTCCTTAAGCTGATCAATTTGCGCTGATTTGAGCTTGAAGGTCTGTCAAATTATAGTAAATATCGACATTGCAAGAGACGATGTTTGGCACAAACCGAATCATCGAAGTAGTCAAAGATTGCCATCCACGCAAGCAGATAACCAAAGGTTTGTTCCCTGTCCTAAGTTGCCAATGTTCAGACCATGATCAACCAAAATTAAATTATTCAACTTACGTGACTCTTGGAAGGAAGTAGCGCATCCAAACTTGCAATCTCGAGCAATTCGCTCGGGATTAAGAATTGACTGTTGTCGTCTGTAAGCCAGGATACGGCATTTAGAATGAAATTTTTGATATATGCTTTGTTACAGACTTACCGCTCCCGGTTGCAAGCTCTGCTTCTATGGCCATCTCCTGGGTCGATTCTCTGATCAAGCGACGAAGCAAGATGTAAGCTGTCTTCTGGACATTTTCGTCCATGGAATGTAACAAGGAAGAGATCTGCAGAGGTCATCAAGTTGACTCTTAGCAGACAGATAAAACTATAATGATTGAGAGACGTACCTCGCCAAGTGGTCGTCTGGATAAAAGCGTGTTTTGATTCACGTCAACTGCTGACACGGAAAGACACATCAAGTACTCGCGTAATGGCTTGGTCATGGCGTCAGAATGCGATATGGCTAGTCATTGTGTTCAAAAAAAAGAACAATCATTGCCAGAACACGCAGTTATACTCACCACCGTCCACAACCAATAGGTCTAGGATAACTTGATCTACACCGGCCCGTCCTCTCCTTAGTACTTCGGCAGCCTCTTCGTTTTCTTCGCAGAGTGTTCTGAAGGAGCCCAATAGTCGCAGTACAGCATATTTGGAACCCACAGGTGACTCATTGGCAGCCAGTGCCTTGAACTTAAGTCAAAACCAGCCACTGACCGATAGGCATAAGTTACTTACTTCCAACCGTTCTAGGCACCACGACAGGACGAAAGTCCATGTATCATCTCCCATAGATGGTTCTGAAGAGACTATCCAGCGCAGAACACAAGCGACAGTCTCAATGTTTGCTTCTGTTGCAGAATCGGCTGTCCACGCGTTTTTGACCGCTTTCGCCAGATAGAAGCTTCGCTGATGAGGTACTCCTTTTGTGAGACTAGGTTGAGCAAAGACCCCAAGTTTCAACGCCAAATTGCGAACTGAGACAGTGGGAGAGCAATCATGTCAATATCATCGACGAATGAAAGACCCCATTCATATATACCATTTACGTTGTCAAATCCATCGCGTTCAATCAACTCGGTCAACCGACCCGCAAATTGATTCTGCATAATGGCGCATTTCTGAGAACTCTCAATCGCTGGCAGGATTCCGTAGAGCAACGCCAGCTCGACCGCAATGTCTGCAAAGTGGACCAATACATTAGGATAATGTTTGCGCGACGTTATATGCTTACCCTTGAAGCCTCCATCTAGAAGATCGGAAATCCATTGATCTAGATGCGAAGATGTCATTTTTCCGAGGGATATCAGCGCACCAAAATAGCCTCGTAAAACAGCCGGGGCATGGGGGCTCTCCCTATCGAGTGCTTTGAGGACGGAGAGGTGAAGAAGGGAATCTGAATTGACTTTGTCGATCTGGGAAGTAACTGTTTTTGAAGTATAGTCTTTTTCATCATCTATGAAAAGCAGTTTTTGCAGTGCAACCGCAATTCGTCCGCTGATGTCTACCTGATATGACTGTGCGAGTTCATGATCAGGCTGCAATTTCGGTGCCGGTAGGCTCGGCAGATCGAGATTGGCTTTATAGGTATAAAGATAATGCTGGAGATACCATAGTAGAAACCTTAGCCGGGGATGATTCTGTTGAACAGATTCAAACATTGCATCCGTTTCGATCAACATTAGACTGAATTCCACCATTCGACTGTAGCTCGATTGACCGTGCTCGTCGTAGTGATCTTGCGGTTCCGATGTTAGGTTGGTTGATATACCCGAATAATCAATGACGGCATACAAGGGATCAACCATTGATAAGAAGCTAAAGGCTTGTCGCGGTTCACCGAAGAACGCGAATGCATTCTGCCATTGAGAGTCAGTCGGAAGGATGGCGGACAAAAATTCGGCTTTCTCGGTTGTATTCGAGCAAACAATTGGATCCTCGATCAACGTGCGCAGTCGGACAATCATGGAGGGTATACTGCAGGTAAGAGCACGTCAATGTGAGTTCAACGAGCATGGCCAGGCGAAACAAACCTTAGCGGATAAGCAATGTCATTAAGCTTATTGTGAATATCAGACTTGAAGGCTGATCGCAATGAAGACTTCGTTGACGACTCCAAATTTGATTGAGCCAACTTCGTCCACACTTCAGAAGCCAGTCTCGTGACTGTGCTAGCATCATCTGAGGTGGTGCTCATCCGAGAAAGATCAAATATGTCCGGGAGCACGTCGCAATGTTCTTCCAGAAAGTGGGACATTGAAACTTTGTCACTGGCAACAGCCAAAGCCTTAAGGCTTGCGGCCAGACTGGGAATCGCTGTGGTCTCATGTAAGTGGCACCAAGAGAAGGCGCTACTTTTGATTGCATCAGCCAGTGATCCATAAATGCGAAGCAGTTCCGGAGCATGTAGCAAGGTATCGTCTGCAAAGGCACGTCCGTCAGATATAATCGCAGGGCATCTTCCATGTTTACACTTACCCTCGAACCACAGCGCTTTACCTACAGCACTACCAGCAATCAAAGAGGAATTCATTAACATCTCGCTCTGTCCAAGAGCATCCGCAAGATTCGAGATCTCCAAAGTAATAAGGGAGGCAAATGAATGTCTCTCTGTAGATTCGTACGTTTGTTGAAGCCATGTATCGACAAAACCGATTCTGTTCTCTGCAGCTGTACTGGTAATCAAAGAATGGATAACTGATGCGACAGACTCCGCAGGGAGATCGGTATGATAAAGTATGATGTGAACAAGATCGGAGTAGGATGACAAAGTCAATTTGGATGCCTTGGAGAGGAATTCCTGTGATAATAAGCTCTGGAAAGTGACAAGAAACGGATTAGCAGTGAATCCTGGGCAGCAGGTACTAAAAGCTAACACTTGCTTTGTGACCGACATTGGCGGTTTCGGCCAGATCGCACAAAATCCTTAACAAGTGCATCAATGGCGTCCCTGAACCTATACAAAGGTTGAAACCTTAGTGGCCGGGTTTAATGACGGATGCATCCGCCTATCTTACCATGACAAGCAGATAGAGACTCCATTGTGGCTTTCAAAAACGTTGCCAGAACCTCCCTCTGCCATAGGAATGTAAGACCGAAGCAATATGTAACAAATGATAGAATGATCATACCGAACAAGCTTTAGCATCAATCCTTGCGCACATCGATTGTATAAAGGTAGCCGCGTCGGTGCTGGTATCGTCTGGTCCTGCATTTTGTTCCTCGCGCATGCCTTTGATGACCACGCAGACAACGCCTTGTAGGTTTTGACGAAATGCTGAACCCTCTGCGCCTGCAACAAAAGGTTAAATAAGTCAAGTATCTTCATGATCTAGCCGTACCATCAAGCTTGGATAACGACATGACATAGCCCGTATTTGCGCCCGTAATAGCCATTAGCTTTTGACGATTTGCCCCATTAAGCTTTTTGACGACCTAAAGCGATTGTCAACCAATGTTGCCGCACCAAGCACGCAAAATGCATGGGACTTACGTCCGCATCTCTGAGCGCGAATTTTATCGGCGACCAGATGGAAGTCTCCAAGAGAAGCTCCTGAACATTGCAAATTTCTGGATCGCTTCCACTAGTGTCATTATCAGACTCTGTCGAAGCTTTGAATATCGTGCTTACCCGTTCCGCTTGAGATACCAAAAGAGACATTCAAAATACGATGCTATGCCGTCATTCAGAACGCTGGAATCAACCCTGGTTACTCCTTTCCAAAGGTCCTTGAAAAAGTTGCCAGCAAATTCCTCCTTTATCACCACCTTGCAAAGACAAGGTTAGCTCATTTGGTAACATTTTGCATCAGGGACTTACGTCTTGTGGCATATTCGCAATCAAAGGTAAGAGACTTGGAAATACGACGGGTGCGCACCTTGTGTCAATTGAACTCAGAAGACGCATGAGGAGGGTAACCGAATTCTTCTTCCGAGAGAGCTCCACTGTCCATGCCCGAGGAAAGTCTGGCAATCTCGTCAGAATCGCAATTGAAGTTACGAGCCTGCTTACTTTTCGTGAGAACTAACAGAGTATCCCAAAGCGCGCCGGAATTCAAGTTGTAAGAATCGGCTAGGGCGTTAGGTAAGAATGCGGGAACTATTTCATGCTCATATTGTTCCACGGCACCTAATTACGATGAGCGATTTTAGCAAGATGTTTATTAAAAGTTTGTGTCAAGCATGCTTACCAGGACTTTGTAAGATCAGCACTTTGAGAAAGCGGTAAGTAGCGCGGCGTACTTGAGCATCGGTAAATCCAAAGAACGACCATAGCTTCTTGTTCCCGAATAAAGACGTATATTCGTCTTGATAATCTTGCCTTTCACCGGTTGTGAGATACTCTACGAATTGTGAGTAATAGCGGCAGTAAGACGAGACTGCATAAATTCTAACCTATTAGGAAGCTCAAGGAATCCAGGCATTGCGCGATTACTCGCGCATACTTTTGCGCCCTTTCTTCTTCATTCGTAAATCTCGGATCGCTCAATGTATCAGCATCTTTCTCGAGCAATGTCTCTGAGATGAAAGCAAGGATCTCGCGTTGACAAAACACATAGACCCCCTTTTGTTTTTCTTTGGAAAAGACACCTTCAAAGGCATCAGTAGCTGCTCGTGCAACTTCTTTGTACGGATCGAATTGAGAACATAGCCATACACCCATGACTACTTTAAGCTGTGGGGCCATGAGTTTTCCTGCTTGCTTTGCAACGTATCGATGCGTCATGTTCGTCAAGAGTCTCACTCTTCGATCCACATCTAGTGCTAATTTGGTATATAGGGGAGACTAGGACAAGATAAGCAACCATGAAATGGCATGCCATGCTGTCCACCTACCCATATGGCTAGAACTGCTTGTATAGAGGATGCATCCAAAGTTTCGCGCTCCAGATAACTGGAAAACTCTTCCAGCGATCGCGTCTTGGTGGTGGTATCTCTTTTGGTTAGTTTGCGGAATACCACCAGTAACTCCGCCGGCAGATCCTGAGAGAGCACCCGCTCGTTCTCAGTGCTACTGGTATCCCCAGCCGCCTGCTGAATGGGAGGGATGCCGGCAGCGAATTGAGCGAATCCTCCAAGACCTGACGCTGGAAACGGATTTGATCCGCTTAGGAGATCAGCTGCCCGCCTATCGAGATAATGTCGAGATTAGAACAGACGTCCCTAATCAAGCGGCCCTACTAACCTACTGCTGGCGGGTTGAAGGTTTCCCTTTGTCCGATTGTGCTTATCCGCCCTCCCCATAACTAACGCAAAGGCAGATTTGGTCTAATTTCCGGGTGTGAGAGGCGCAGTCAACGGCTTTGGCTAGCAAAGTCGAGTCTATGGCTATGTACAGGAATACAGTATGCTAGTACGCTACATCAGCTCGCAACCTAAAGTCGGATAGGGTATACTTTGTGGGTTTGTATAGCGTTCCATGTAACTTTCGAGCACATCGATATGCCTCGGAGGGACTTTTGAACTCGGCAAGGTATTTACGTACTGAAGCAGCTGGTGCGACCTTCAATTCTCGGACAGGGACCTTTGTCGTATTCGATGGGTAAAAGCCTTTGGACTTTAGGTAGTCGACTAATTCCTCCCTCTCCACAATCTTTGGTAAACCGGTGACGACGACTGATTGACCAGCACCCGTCCTTAATTGAGGATGTCTGAACCGCGAAAGAGGATCCCTGGAGCGATCTTGCTCCTCATCCAATGTCATCTAATGAGTTGCCATGAACAATCAGCCCAAAAGACATTCGAAATGTTACTTACGGGATGAACAGTGATGCGATTGCCGCCTACAAAAACACCATTGTTCTTTTGGATAAAATCTTGTGCATCTTCTGCACTGTTCAGTCGTAGAATGCACCTTCCTCGGAGCTGAAAGTATTCATTGCGCAGAAAGACGTCTGTATAATCAAATTCAGTATGCCGTCATGAGGATGCGTAAGATACCTACGGTCTTTGAACGTCACGGGTACGTTGGTTCGCGTTCTCTTCACCATTCTCGTTATATCAGCCGTCGTTGCCGTCGTTGGCAAGGATTTGACAAGTACATAGCTGGAGCTGATCTCTGCCGGTTTTGTAAGGAATTAAGCCATCGAAACCGCTGCGATTGCGGTACTCACTGTCTATGTCGCTTTGATGACGTCGTCCTGTCCTCGCGCTCACAACGCCATCGGCGGCTGACCTACCCATCCTCGCTGCTGCTGTTCGCATTTACTCGCACTGCCAACATAAAGACTGAAAAGGAAATTGCATTTGTCTCGCAGTACGATGGGCAAGAAACCAGCAGCAAAGTCTAAAGGTGCTGAAGGTGAGTCGTATGCTCGACGATCGTTGCTTTGCATGCTTGACAAACATAAGCTTCAGCTGAAGGTGCGTCCGGCAAGGCTACCAAACTGAAATCAGCAAACAGTGTGCGGGTATGTTCAAAAACGGTTCCCTTCTATCTCTTCCATAACGCGTCCGCCATGAGTTAGGTTCGTCATATACTATGCGAGAAGCACAGCAAGGCAAGACTTTACGTTCAAATCGAGTGTATGCAGTACTTAATTTAGCCTTATAGGTGATGGAAGCCATGGCCAAACTTAAGGAGGAAAACATGCGGTTTGACAAGGTAATGTGGATGATTATCAATAGGCTATACGTATTAAGTTTTGTCAGGTTGCCGAGCAATACAGCGAAGACAAGGCGAAGGCCGGAGGTATTTCAAGGTGAAGAGATTCGATGTCAAAGTTAATGATTTTGCCCTAAGGTGCTTTGGGATGGATGGTTCGAGGATCTATGGTTGGACCTTTTCAGGATGCTGCTTTTGCTTTGCAGCCAAGTACCCTGGGTGCGTGAGGATATGTGATATGCCAAAGCTTCGAGACGCTGATAGTCCATTAACTGCAGACAAGCCAATCTTCACCGATCCACCAGTAAGCTGGATACAACGTTAGATGGATTGCCCTAACGGATTGAACCAGGTTAAAACTGTACATGGCTATCATATCATCATGGTGGTATGTATACATATTGCCATGTTTGCAGAGATCTTACATTTCACCAGGAGGACCGCAAATAAAAAGCAGATATGCCTCTCTAAAATCAGTTGGACGCCGATTTCATGGTCCTGGAATTTATTGCGGATACTCTATGAAGAGGTCCAAGATTGCGTCTGGAACTTGGTGAACAAGGCATTGTAGGAACCATTAGCAAGTCGGAAAAAGATGGCTCCATCTTGCCAAGGGCCGTCCTCCGCACGATGCCTACTGTCATCGTTCTGCTTCATATGGATGTTGTGAATGCCATTTCCAGGTGTAAAGCCAAATTCTTGATCGGGTTTGCCTGTAAAGGGGAAAATTAAGCATAGCATTCGAATTCTGATCCACTTACTCTCTGGCCTCCAATGATCACCGACGCAGATTATGTATGCGGGACCATTGGCTTGGTCGGCCACAATCTGCTCCACATTCCTTTGGATCAGCTGCTGCAGTGCGTTTTCGGGTCCGGCAGAACGCATATGCATATTTTTGAAATCGGAGAGAGAAGAGGGGTGGTTGGTACCGAATGTAGTCAAGCGCACCACCGTCTTGCGAGTGGTCAAGGGATAGACTGTATTCGATGCCGAGGAGGAGAGCCATTGATCCATGAGCTGGCTGTACGGATGATTGAAAGGTTCTATGTAATGATATTGGAGCTCAGACCCGTCATCGGAAAGGCAGTTGACCTAGGAAAGCGGTTATATGGTCAGTGACTAGGTTGACCTTCAAGTGCAAGCTTACGTACGGCCGCACGATACTCCGTGCCTGTCTTATCCATCAAATGGATTTCAAAGTGGTTTCCGGAGCCAACTTTGCCGGGGTCACTGGCAACAGGGATACCAAACTAGACGCTATAAGCGGGATCGTGATTTCCAACATTTGCATTTCCTTGAGGATGATGCGTTTTATGGTGTCTGTTTCCGTGGGGATGAGAGGAAGGCTCGAGTTGGTTCATGGCGTAGTTATGAAAGGAAAAGCAGGTTGAAAAGGATGTTGTTAGGACGGAATATGGATACCTGTTTAGTGTGACGGCATTCAAGGGTTCGGTGTCATTTTGTATGGCCAGGAATGGCCCCGATCGCACTTGCCAAGAAGATTGGCCCTGATTGCGCGATACCCGGGGATTTGAGTAGTTGAAATGGTAGCAAGTGAATGATCAGGATTGATGGAGAAGGTACACTACATCGGCCAGTACAACAGTGTTGAAGGGGAATATCGACATCTCTCGCGCTGACAATGTCATCCATGTCCATGTGATGCGTCCCTGTGATCATCTTCCTGTTTGCTGCAAGCGCCAACTTTGAGCTCCACATTCCATCGTCAGGAGCAATAGGATCATTGAAACTCACACGTCCGCGTAATTAAATCGTAAATGACGTCGCGCGATATAGGCTGTAGAACAAGATTTCATGCCCTCGATCCATATCCACCCTGGAGCAAGCGGCGAGTCCATAGAGTACTAACCTGACATCATACAATGGTCCTGTATTATAACACCAATCCAATCGACACTGAAACAAAAGGCGTGAGAAACCTCAACTAGATGCCAATTGCCCAAAGAAGCAGTCACATCTACCTACGTCCGCTGACAAGGGATATCCATCCATCACTTGATTCAACGAGAGACAACGACCTGCATCCATACGTGCATTGGGTGCCTCTATCATCCACATACTTGATTGAACGTCGAAACAAACGCAACTCGGACACGCCATCAGGTGCACATTCCTCGAAAACCCCGTCACCTCGGTTAAAGGACTCCTACATCCACATCCACTTTCACTTGTACACAGTCAAACTTGGTCCTCTCAAGGATTACATTGCACATATATACGCATAGACGCCAATGATGTTAAATAACACAACGGCTCCAGCTTTAAAGTAAGTATCGCGTTTTCACTGCACATGGCAATTTGGCCTGACACGACTTGCGTATGAAGCCACGAGAATGACAAGTGGAAACAAAGTCTCCACCTCCCACCCAAGGACAGCCGTCCTCAAACTGAAGTAAGTTGCTGCATAGCCAGCGCAGAACCTTTTGGCTAACGTATGTCCCTCACAAGGATGTGACAAATACCAAAGGAAACGAGTTCGAAGACTATTTTCTAAAGAGAGAGTTGCTCATGGGCATCTTTGAAGCTGGCTTTGAGAGACCATCCCCAATTCAGGAGGAAGCTATTCCCATTGCTTTGACCGGAAGAGACATATTAGCTCGTGCCAAGAATGGAACAGGAAAGGTAAATTCGGCTACATAATATGAGCGTATCTGGCAAAAGTAGCTAAGCATCAGCTAGACTGCGGCATTTGTTATTCCTTCACTCGAGAAAGTCAATGTAAAGAAGCCAAAAATTCAAGCGCTTCTGCTGGTACCCACAAGAGAATTGGCACTTCAGACTTCCCAAGTCTGCAAAAACCTAGGCAAACATATGGACGTACAAGTCATGGTGACGACAGGCGGAACAACATTGAAGGATGATATTCTTCGATTGCAAGAAACGGTTCATATCGTGGTCGGTACACCTGGCCGTATCTTGGATCTCGCCTCCAAAGGAATCGCGGATTTTAGCGAATGTCCGACGTTTGTCATGGATGAAGCCGACAAGCTACTCTCACCCGAATTCTCGCCTATCGTCGAACAGTTGATCCAATACTTTCCGAAGGATCGTCAGATCATGCTATTCTCGGCTACCTTTCCCCTATTGGTCAAGAACTTCAAAGACAAATACCTCGTGAAGCCATATGAAATCAATCTCATGGATGAACTTACCCTTCGAGGTGTCACTCAATATTACGCTTTTGTAGAGGAGCGTCAGAAAGTTCACTGCTTGAACACCCTCTTCTCCAAGCTGCAAATCAACCAATCCATCATTTTCTGCAACTCTACGAACCGTGTAGAACTTTTGGCCAAGAAGATCACCGAATTAGGTTATTCTTGCTTCTATTCACACGCCAAAATGCTTCAAAGTCACCGAAACCGCGTTTTCCACGATTTTCGCAACGGCGTTTGCCGTAACCTTGTCTGCTCTGACTTACTTACCCGCGGTATCGATATTCAAGCTGTAAATGTTGTCATCAACTTTGACTTCCCCAAGAACGCCGAAACGTATCTTCATCGTATCGGAAGAAGTGGCCGTTTCGGCCATCTTGGTCTAGCGATCAATCTCATCACCTACGAAGATCGTTTCAATCTTTACAAGATTGAGCAGGAGCTCGGCACTGAAATTCAGCCTATTCCTCCAGTAATTGACAAGAAGTTGTATGTTGCACCGTCCGCCATCGATGACCCCCAACAACAACAACAACAACCGCAACAAACCAAGCAGCAACAAATGCAACGTGGCTACCCTAATCAACAATTCCAGCAACCCTATCCCCCTCACCATCGTAATAACTACCACCACCACAATCCCCACCACCAAAATCCGAGACGTGCCTGATCAAGCACATTTGCGCATCGCATGCATCGTTTTTGCATAGTCGAGCTTTACGTTTTTCGCTTTTGAATTTTGTTGTTTTTGGTATCGCGTGT
Organism: Bifiguratus adelaidae; assembly: GCA_002261195.1. NCBI lineage: Eukaryota > Fungi > Mucoromycota > Endogonomycetes > Endogonales > Bifiguratus > Bifiguratus adelaidae. The sequence goes on from MVBO01000039.1 coordinate 56,820, forward strand.
GGCCTGGCTGGCCAAATCCTGCTCCACCATCTCTCCCATCTCTGCCCATTCACATCCCATTCCATCCCTTCCCTCTCAATGGGATACAATCTTTTTCATTTCCTTCCCCAAAGTCTTGTCAGCGCGTGGCACGCTTCAAAGACTTGTGTCAATTATAAAGGAGATGTCTCCTTGTTCAAATAAACCTCAACATCCATTGTCAGTCTGGATTCCAACCAATGAACGATGACCAACCCAACAATTAATTGCCCCCTTTCGGTTGGGTGACGTGCCTTGCTTGGTTGATCGCGTGCTGTTCGATCACAATGAACTTTGAGGATATCGAAGACACTGATGGCGTGCGCTTCTCTTGGAACGCATGGCCTTCATCTCGTCTGGAAGCTACCAGAACCATAGTTCCCATTGCTTGTCTCTACACGCCAATGAAAGAGCGTGAAGACTTTCAAGAGGATGCCATTTGGTATGAGCCTGTGACCTGCAAGGCACCTTGCAGAGCTATTCTCAACCCCTACTGGTAAGTTTCTCTGAGCATATAGGGTACTCATCAGTTTTACTGACCGGATGACCAGCCAAGTGGACTTTCATGGCAAGCTGTGGATTTGCCCGTTCTGCCTGCAGCGGAATGCTTTTCCACCACACTACCGGGAGATTTCACAAACTAACCTGCCACGAGAGTTGCTACCAAAGTACACAACGATTGAATACAATTTGAATCGTCTGGCACAAATTCCACCCATCTTCCTCTATGTTGTTGACACATGCCTAGACGAAGTCGATCTAAAGGCGTTGAAGGACAGCTTGGTGGTGAGCTTGAGTCTTTTGCCTAGCTATGCTTGGGTTGGTTTGGTGACTTTTGGAACCATGGTAAGTTTCAATCTTGCCACATTGATACAAAATACCCTTGACTTATTGACATGGGCATCCATAACAGACACAAGTGCATGAGCTTGGATACAACGAGTGCCCGAAATCTTATGTGTTCCGTGGTACCAAGGAATACACCGGAAAGCAAGTCCAAGACATGCTTGGACTATCCGCATCCACAGTCAGACCACAACAGCCAGCCAAACCAGGGCAGCCCATGCAAGCCCACATGAGTGCTAATCGATTCCTTCTGCCCGTCAAAGAGTGCGAGTTTAACTTGACGTCGATCTTGGAAAACCTGCAACGTGATCCTTGGCCAGTGGCCAATGATAAACGACCGCAGAGGTGTACTGGTGTGGCCATCAGTGTTGCGGTTGGCCTCATGGAGGTGAGCATCTTTGGGTGCGCAAAGATACAGATATTGAAATAGTATTTTAGACTACATTTCCTAATACAGGAGCACGTATCATGCTCTTCGCCGGTGGAGCTGCAACTGAAGGTCCCGGTATGGTTGTGACTACAGAATTGAAGGAGCGATTACGTTCCCACCACGACATAGAAAAGGATAATGTGAAATACTACAAGAAGGCCTCAAAGGTAGGGCTTCATTCAATCTAAATGGACGACGCTAATATATCCCCAGTTCTACGACAGTGTCGGCAAGAGAGCCTCGACCAATGGCCATGCGATAGATATTTTTGCCGGTTGTCTGGATCAAGTCGGTTTGTTAGAGATGAAATCCATGGTTAATCATACTGGAGGCTGTATGATCCTGTCCGACTCCTTCAATTCGTCGATCTTCAAGCAGAGTTTCCAACGAGTTTTTGCAAAGGACAGTCAAGGTCATCTGCAAATGGGATTCAATGCAACGCTTGATGTTCAGGTAAGACACTGACAACGGTGGTTTGCCTCCACAACGTACTGATGCGCATAATCGCAGACGACGCGCGAGCTGAAGGTGTGCGGTCTCATCGGCCATGCAGTTTCTAGCAACAAAAAGACTGCATCCGTAGGCGAGACTGAAATTGGTATCGGCAACACGTCGGCTTGGAAAATGTGCTCGATCACCCCAAGGTCTACTCATGGTGTCTACTTTGAGGTCGTCAATCAACCCACAGCTCCAATGCCCCCGGGCTCCCGTGGAATGATCCAATTTGTCACTCATTACCAGCACGCCAGCGGTCAATTCCGTTTGCGTGTTACCACCATTGCTAGAAACTGGGCCGAAGGCAGTTCACCCGAGATAGCCAATTCATTTGATCAGGAAGCTGCTGCTGTTTTGATGGCGCGTATCGCAGTTTTCAAAGCCGAGATCGACGACGGTCCGGACGTCCTCAGATGGCTGGATCGCATGCTTATTCGGCTTTGCCAAAAGTTTGCGGATTATCGCAAGGACGATCCTGCTTCGTTCCGCCTCTCTGAAAATTTCTCTATTTACCCACAGTTCATGTTCCATCTTCGCCGAAGTCAATTCTTGCAGGTTTTCAACAACTCTCCCGATGAAACCGCTTTCTACAGGTATGTTATGAAATCTCACAGCCGTCTAGCATGCTCAACGATTCTCTAGACATGTGTTGAGCAGTGAGGATGTGGACAACTCGTTGATCATGATCCAGCCAACCTTGACGTCCTATACCTTCAACGAAGACCCTCAACCGGTATTGCTGGATTCTGTCTCCATCAAACCAGATGTCATCTTGCTGTTGGATACCTTTTTCCACTTGCTCATTTTCCACGGAGAAACAATGGCCCAGTGGAGAAATGCCGGCTACCAAGATCAGGAGGGCTACGAGAATTTCAAGGCACTCCTGGACGCGCCGCAGTCGGACGCGCAGGTACGTTGCAATGGTATTTATTTGGATAAAACCATTGATTTGCAAATTTTAGGATTTGCTGACTGACCGATTCCCGGTTCCTCGATACATTGTATGCGACCAAGGAGGTTCTCAAGCTCGTTTCTTGCTTTCCAAGCTCAACCCATCCACCACCCACATGTCCAGCAGTCCTTACGGTGGACCTCAAGGCGCAGCCATCTTTACAGATGATGTGAGTCTGCAAGTGTTTATGGAATACTTGAAAAAGTGAGTGCTGTCCACAGATTCATATGATGCAGTGTACTCATCTCCTTCTAGATTGGCTGTCGCTGGTACCTCATAGTTGCGATGTATCTCTATTAGTTTTCTTTTCTCTCTTGCCTTCACGCATTTATTGGACAATAAAATGGATGACGTCAACCAAATTTATACTGTGAAGGGAAGCACTTCTGAAGCAACAGTTGTTCACATGGCTTCGCGACTCGTCCGATTGCCCGGTCTCATCGGCAGACGGGTTGGCACCACGCAACGTAGCTATGCCTCGCAATCCAACACTGCTGATCCTCGCTTCCCAGAAGAAAGTAAGTCTTGCAGTGTCCTTGAACCTTACTGATGCCTAGCTGTAGCTTTTGGAAAGATTTGGCGCAACGCTGCATTGCTAGTGCTGGTGGGTGCGACATGGTACCAAGTGGACAAGGCACTTGCTCGGTCTCACGTAGGTGTTGCATACATTCGCAATCAAGAAGCTAACAATGTTGTCTAGGGTGGACATCCCATCACACAGTGGCTCAAGGACAACATGACGAAAGAAGACGAATGGCAACGCATTAATGAAAAACATCTGGAACAGGCTGTTTCTGCTGCAGAAGACAAGTGAGTTGAATAAATCATGCGCTGATCGACTCTTTGCTGATGTGAGATATTAGGTTGTTGTTCCAAGAAGCGCAACGTGCGCCTATATTTCGGATGAGGTACCCAGAGTAAGTGTTGATCTTGCATCAGCAGTCGACACGACATATGTGCTTACATATTCTTTTGCGCAGATCGTTTGAACAAGCTAGTCCTCATGCGATTTCTGTGGGTTCCCAAGCGGACGTTTCCGATGTGAACGTCAAGTTTTAGACGATATGGGAACTAGCATTTTTTTGTCGTTTACGATGCTTTAGACACCCAATACTATGACAGCTACTGTACAGTACTCGTCTTGCCTCAATACAAGTGCCTGACGATTTGCTTTTGGAATGCTCTGATGCTAAGGGTATGGTTCTCCAGTAGGCTTTGTACGGTAATGGTCGCACGGGGTCAGTATTCCTTGAGTGGTGCATCGTGCAAAGTCTAGTTTACATCGCACACGGCATCACGTACAATGTAGCATCTCCGATCCCTATCAAATGCACCGCGATAGGTCCCCAGGATAAGCTCCTGTGGTAAAGATGCCAATCGGATATATCTCCGTAATGGCGAGATTGCGCAGTATTATCTCTCAGTCTGTCTGATAAAAGCCGTCGGGTCGTCGATGCGTCACGACCTGGTGTGTGGAGGCAGGCTCAAATTGGGGTAAAAAGGCACTCCCATTGGATCCTTCCTCGAACGCAGCTGTTCCAGCCAGAAAGGAATACATGGGACTCTTTGCGGTATCGGGATAAGACTTGCGAAAACCGAGCGCAACGTGTATGATGGCATAGTCCCCCTTATCGTGTGTGGTGAGGTGGTCATAGAGATGTTGGGCGCACAGGAGAAATTCTGTCCACACACCAGAGTCGGGGATCAGGTCGAGCAATTCTTATTGAAGGTCACAAAAGAGAAATGCCTTCTTTCGTTTTACGGTATCCGCATGGTTCATAACCAACGAGAAGGGTGGTCTAGAGGATGGTGGGCCTCAAAGTTTATGGGTTCCGCGGAATCCAGGTGTGGATACGTCGCCCATCCAGGAATAGTGTTCCATCTATTACGTCGCCCTAAATAGGATACGTTACATACGCGGCTTTCAGATGAGATTACAAGGTATCGGGAGTCAAGACATGAGATTGGTTCACAGCTTTGGCTTGTGAATAGACCCTATCGCAGGATTATATCAGTCAGTTATGATGACAGTGGGGCTAAAGAGCGAACATACCCGTGACCGTAGACTTTTTGGCTGGTGTGGGCGCCATCCTAGGATCATCTACTTCTGGCACCGAGGGCGGCAAGGGTAATGTTCCGTGTAATACAGCTGAAAGCAGTTGGTGTGAGCGGTGAGCCCGATATAGGTGGCACGTACCATTCAAGTCGGCGTGGTCTGCATACCACCTTATCCGATCCGCTTCCTTATCCGTGAGACCCTCTACATCAATGTCATGAGTCTTGACCTTGCCTGACTGCACTTGCACCTACTGTATTGCTCTCTTTCGTCGCTGGGGATAGACTTGGCCTTCATTGAGATCAAAAGCTGTGCATGTGAAAATGACCTTTTATGGCAATGGAAGGGTATGGTACAATGACAATCGATGGAACTAGAGGGTACCTGTGTGGATGGCTTGGCGCTTCTGAGCGAGAAAGATAAAGGTATCATGTACATGTGTCTTCAGATCAATGTCTGAGAATGTCGATTCGTTGATTTTGTCGCCCTACCATGGCATTAGCTCTAGTTACGGATAAGCCATCCTTTGACACTCACCATGATGAAGACGGATACAGAGAACAGCTGCTTGAACCAGCGCTTCCAATCATCTTGACCTTTGACGAGTCCATTCTCTGAGAGCACGTCAATGGCCATAGACATGAGCAGCTGCAACACAATGTCAATGTCCTCATGAAGATCGTCGATGGATGACCGAGTTACCTTCTTGTTCTGCATCTCTGGTGTGTCGCGCTTCTTTTTCGGCGATGGCGTGGAGGCTTTCTTGTCATACAATGATGTAGTCGGCTAACGTTGAGCATGCATGTCAAGCTCTGCGTATTGCAATGTTCATCTACGTTTACCTGGCTACTATTGCCGTGTCCAGTATCAATGCCCGGCGACATGACACGGTCAATAATCTGCACCTTCTTTTCTTGCCTTGGTTCTTTTGTTTTTGGTTCTACGCTCAAGATTGACCGCGTCATCGCTTCTTGGACTCTCTTCTTGGCAGCATCCTCGTTAAGAGCTGTGATAGTTTCCAAACGCTTCCATTCGTTGGAGGAGGAGAAGGGGGTGGAAGTTGTGACATGGACAGAGGGACTTGTGGGAGAGAGTATTTCCTCTACACTATCGTCGTCGACAAGCAACGCCGAGATGGGACGCTTGAGACCGTGAGGCGATGGTTCCTCATTTCCCAAGACATCTTTTTCCAATGTCAGTGATAAAAGTGTCAGATCGGTCAAGGCTTGAAATTGGTCATCTGTCGGGAGAAGAAAAGCCAGCAATTGAAAGCTGACTCCTCCTGTGACTTCGTCAACGATAGGTGCAAGAGTGAGGAGAAAGAGTGTGGTTGTCGGAAACGGATAGTCGGGTCGGTCTGTGCGAGGTACTATGTTACTTTTGCACATGGGTAATTGGCTGCGCTGAACACGTACCTGATGGTAGAAAGGGATTTTGATCTTCATGTTCCCTGTCTAATCTATCCAAAGGTTCGACAGAGACAATGAACGCCTTGAAGGGAGCCTTTCAAACGTTAGTAAACGAACAGGAGTGCAGACAGGACCTACCTTGCCACATGTTGAGCTAAACAATCGTTTCAGTGTCGATTTGTTGGCTCGATCGGCCATGGTGTACCTGCAGGCAAACGTGAGCAAAATGTGCATACGTAGAGCCATCGTACCCTCTATATACATCCTTTGACCACATGTATTGATGGACATTACAAAGTTCACAGCTCGAAAGCAAGTGAAAGGCCACTTGAAAGCAGTGCTTTACCCTGCCGTGTCCTTTTCGAGCAAGCACGAGATCTGTAACCGAAACCAAATCAATCACTGGACGCAAGATTGATACTTTGCAAACCTTTCAATATCACTGTATCGTTTCTTCTAATGTCTCCTCGCAGTATGCAATCCGCTTCCATGACGCGACAAGGCGCGTAAATGACAAAAGACGTGACAAGTCACATGGTCCGTGCACACTTTAAGAGCTTCTACTGCGCGTTTGACTTCACTCTTGGCCTTGTCTAGATGCGATCGTCAAGGTTGTTCAGTTCCCAAAGCCATAGACCGGATAGGAATGAGTACGATTTAGACGATGACCAAGTGCGCTCGCCACGTCAAACGAGCCAACCATCAAGTCCTGTACTGCGTCAGGTGTGGTCTCCTACTGGTGGCATGAGTCCTTTTGGGGCCAGAAGAGTTTATCCATTGTCACCTCCAGCTGTTCAGAGTAGCGAGGAACCCAGTGCTGGTCTCTTGGACAACGCCGAACAGCCAGGCGAAGGAGGACAGGCAGAGAGCGGTTCTGAACGCGATTCTGAAGGAGACGTACCGCAGTCGCTCCTCTTTGAACAACCTCTTGAGGCTGCCGATGACAAAACATCGCCAGCGGCTGTTGCTTCTGAGGTGGCCAAGTCGAACCATATTTCATTCAGGACGACTCCAATCCTCTCAAGCCGACCGCGATCCGCCTATCCTGGATCTCAAGCACCGACACAGATACCTCAATACGTTCGACACCTTCCCTCCAACAATGATCGATCCTCCTTTGACATCTATGGCCTTAGGCGGAAGGCTGCGCGTCCAGATAACTGGAGACAGGCGTCTGTCTTTGGTGCTGGACTAGGCATTGGTACGAATGGACCCTATCAGGGTTCCGACGAGGGAACGCTACCTGCTGGACCAAGGGACAATATCATGAGTGCTTTTACATCAAAGCCGGATAATCAACACGATATAGCCCAACGCGCAATGTGGAAGTGGGCAAATGTGCAAAACATGGATAACTTTCTCGGTCGTGTCTACTCGTTTTATACGGGTAAAGGCTACTGGTGTATACTTTTGGCAAGAGTGTTGAACCTACTGTAAGCTCAATATCCACATTATTGCCATTGGGCTGACGTGCATTTGCAGTTCCTCTCTTTTCGTCATTGTCTTTTCAACCTTTCTCTTTGGATGCGTTCATCTTCAAAAAATACCACACCATCCTTCTTTAAGTGATGTGATAGAACCGCAATGTTTGAGCAGGTATGTATCCTATTTCCTTGATCCCTGCTTTTTCAAATTTGCTGAGCACTCTTTTATTTTCAGAATGTCTGGAACGATGTGGCTATACTTGCTCGCATTCGGATCTTGGTGGATTTGGCAAGCGTTCCGCTTTGTTCTGGAGTTACCTTTTCTCGCAGACATGCACAACTTTTATCAATATCTGCTGCATATACCCGACGTAAGTAAATCATCGGCAACGCCAAGGCACTACCTTACACTCTCTGCTGTCTCTAGACGGAAATGCAGACTACAAGTTGGGCTCATGTTGTGCAAAGGCTGATCGCCATAAGAGAGCAAAATCCAACCCTTTCTACAGTGTCACATCCCCGCCTTAATGCTCATGATATTGCCAACCGCATCATGCGCCGCGATAATTATTTGATTGCGCTCTTCAACAAAGATATCCTCAACCTTCAAGTGCCCGTATTCGGTGGACCGAATAGTATCTTACCTTCCTTTATACGAGAAATCGTACCTGGGCTTGGTGTGAAACCCGTCTTCACGAGGGATCTTGAGTGGAATGTAGGATTCTGTGTCCTCAATTATGTCTTTGATGACCAGGGTCAAGTGCGGAAGAAGTTTCTCCGAGATCGGCAGCGGCAAGATCTCGTCGTTGGGTACGTACACTGTACCGCTGCAGCCACATTACTGATGATACTCTTCAGGTTACGTCGCCGCTTTGTCGCCATGGGTCTGTTGAACGCTGTTTGCGCCCCGTTTGTGCTCGTATACCTCGTCATCACTTACTTCCTCCGCTATTTCGAAGAGTATCATAAGAACCCAAGTTCTATCGGCTCTCGATCGTACACATTGTTCGCACAATGGAAACTGCGCGAATTCAATGAACTACCACATTTGTTCAAGCGAAGATTACATGCTACCTATGACGATGGGATGGCATATCTTGACCAGTTCCCCAAGGAGAAGACCACCATGATTGCTCGCTTCGTCGCTTTCATTTCCGGCTCTTTCACCGCAGTTCTCGTGTTGATCAGCGTGGTTGATTCTGAACTCTTCAATTTCGAAATTACACCCGGACGAACCGTTTTCTTATACATCACAGTGTTTGGTAGTATCTTTGCTGTTAGTCGCGGTATGATCCCGGACGAGCGCATGGTCTTTGATCCAACAAGTACAATGTTGCGAGTGGTGGAGCATACCCATTACATTCCCAGTCATTGGCGTGGGAACCTGCATACCGAGCAAGTGCGGCAAGAGTATGGCCAAATGTTTGAGCTCAAGCTCACTATATTCTTTACGGAGCTGCTCAGTGTCCTTTTTACGCCATGGATCTTACTGTTTTCACTTCCGCAAAGTAGCGAAGCCATCATTGACTTCTTTCGCGAATTTACGGTGCACGTGGATGGAGTGGGTTACGTGTGCAGCTTCGCCGTCTTTGACTTTCGAAAGCACGGAAATGCGAAATACGGTGCTCCCGTTGAAGGTGTTGACGACTACTGGGTCAGTAAGGAAGGCAAGATGGAGAAGAGCTTCCTCAACTTTAAGGTCTGTTATGATAAGTCTGTTGACCACTCCCATCTCATCTGCTCTTTGTCTAGGCGAACAATCCCGAGTGGCAACCGGCAGACCCTTCTGGATCGTTGTATCTCAGCCGTCTACATGAACTTGTCCCCAATGCTACGAGGTCAGATGCTGACGACCACAATGGTTTACCCCGAAACAGCGTCGTCGATTCAATCTTACAAAAGTCTGCCTTGCCAAACTTTGGAGTGACGGCCAAGCGACCAGTTCAACGATACAACTCCGGGTTGGACTCAAATGGAAATGAGTTCAGCATCATGGCTCAACCTGGTGCACGATTCATTCCGCGGTCCATGGGACACCCTAGCCATCTCTACACCGAATCCGATAACGGCGGTAGCCAATATCCTCTGAATGGAGATCAAGCGGGCAGACACCAGGGTTCGGCAAACAACAGTTCGGATCAGGAGAATGATCCATTATACCAAGATCAATCGCTGGATGATCATAATGAACAGAACACGACCCACTTTTCCGGTGCTTTAGACGGATCCTACGGTGCAGGTGATTTGGTGGTTGATACACGCAAGACGGATGACGAAGTCGAAGGAGACCGGAATATGGGCGTATACGGTCTTTTGAACAGGGTTTATGAGCTCAATAATCCCGGAGGCGTGGCATAATGCCGAGGTGTATCGAATGGCTTACAGACGACGCTGCTCAGTGATAGTCAAGAGATGGCGAAGTAATGTACATACAAACATAATATACATGTAGATCATGGGAATTCTAGAATTTATGTTGACACGATTAGGCATTGACCGTGAAACGTCCATATCAGCAGTTGCCAACACATGTGCCGGTCAACGATGGCGCGCTTCGGATGAACGCCGATCGTTTCCTTAACAGCTGGCGCGGAATTTTAGTTCTCCCTAAGTGCATACGGCCGACGGATTAGGGTTAAAGCTGTCAAGATTGGCAATATCCGAGAACTGCGCGATGATGCGACGCGTGTACCGTGTTCGGGATATTAGGTGTCATGGTGATATAAAAGAATGGTCCGTGTGCAGCGCTTTGATCACTCAGGAAGTCATGTCCACTGAACACTTTCGGAAATTAGGATTGCCTTTGACCAAGGAGGAAGAGCCAGAAGGATACCGAACCACCGCCGCTGATGTGATGAATAATCTGCCAGCATCAAGCTTCGTCCAAGGCAAGACCTTTATTGTTACTGGAGGCCATGTTGGTTTGGGCGAAGGAACGACCAGAGCGCTAGCGGCGCATGGCGCCAAGGCAGTCATTGGCTCGCGAAATCAAGCCAAGGCTGAGGAATCTATCCGCTCCATTCAATCGGCTTATCCCAAAGCTGATATTCGCTTCATCCATATTGATCTCTCTGATCTGGAGTCTGTTCAGCAGTTTGCGCAAAATTTCCGTAAACAAGGCTTGCCTTTGCATGGAATAGTCTGCAACGCGGGAATTATGGCAGTCCCCTATGGAAAGACCAAGCAAGGCTTTGAAATGCATTTTGGTACCAATCACATTAGTCATTTTCTCCTGATCAAGCTCCTGATTGACGATATCGTGAAAAGTGGCGAAGGACGTGTGGTGTGCCTCAGTTCGAAAGCACATGATCGATCGGACGTGCATTTTGAGGATGTGGGTTTCAACAATGGCCAGGACTATGATCCAATGACGGGATACGCTCAGAGCAAAACGGCGAACATTTTATGCGCCAAGGCATTCAACAAAATCTACAGCGCTAAAAGGGTCGAATGCTTTGCGGTTCATCCAGGCAAGTAGGAGATTTCTCAATGTGTTTTGTGAGCGCCATGGTTAACCTGCAGAGCAGGCATTGTCATTACTCCGCTAAGTCAACACATTGGCACGACTGGCATGGTTGCATTCAGCATGCTTGACCCCGAGGGAAACCCGAATCCAGGATTGAAGACAGTCGCAGAAGGAGCAGCAACGCAGGTGTACGCGTTGACTTCGCCAGAGCTCGATGGAATGGGTGGTACATATCTGGCGGATTGCCATGTATCCGAGCCTCTGAACGATCAAGCGCGAGACAATTCCGGTGAATATAGCAAGCATCTCTTTGATCTGACGGAAAAGCTAATTGAGCCATTCATGAGTCAATACTGTTAGACTCGATGATGGATATCGCTCACACCTATAGAATAGACCGAGTCATGGTGTTATAATTCTTCCGTGTTACCTGTACAAAAGAAATAGACATAGAAGGATACTTTCACACTGCTCGAGCATAGGACACATGGCTTATTGCTATCCAAGAGTAGTTAGCCATGTCCAGCGAATACATTGTCAATGTCAAATGGACCGTCTGAGTTGAGCTATACCCTAACCCAAAAATCTTTCAGTTTTAATTAATAAAGACTACAGCACGCATTCTTTTATCCGCAGCCTCGCAAGATTTGCTTCCTTCCCTTGCTTCACAGATATCTCTTCGGAGGAACTGTTATAAATATGGTGAGTATCATAGACGATGAAGGGTGAGATGACCGATGGACAATGTCTGGACATGCTGTATGGAGGAAAGATGATCATTTGGACGGGAGAGATGGATGGATGGAAATGCGTTGGTCCATCCATCAGACGATCAATCGCAAAGACATCCATCCGATACCGCAACCATGCACAACGCCGTCAGCCGATCATTCTCACGGACTGTGAGCCGTTGGGACTCTTTTAGGGGCTGAAAATGCCTTGGTCTCCATGGCATGTCCTTTGGAGCAGACCTCCGTCAGGCCATCTTCACTCTCCCCCACATCTCTGCTAATCCTCATTGCCTTTCTCCTTTTAGCCTACCAGACTTCACCACAACAGAAAGAAGCGTGGACACGTGTCTGCCGGTCACGGTCGTGTCGGTAAGTAGAGGCGATCTCCGCAAAAGCTTGGACTACATGATGGCTGATCACTGACATCGTTGCAACCTACAGGTAAGCACAGAAAGCACCCTGGTGGTCGTGGTCTTGCTGGTGGTCAACACCATCACCGTATCAACATGGATAAGTACCATCCTGGTTACTTTGGTAAAGTCGGTATGCGCCACTTCCACCTTACACGCAACTCCTACCACCGCCCCGTTGTCAACATCGACAAGCTCTGGACCCTGGTCTCCGAAGACGTTCGTGAGAAATACAAGAACGCCGAAAAGGTCCCTGTCATTGATACCTTGGCTGCTGGCTACGGCAAAGTGCTTGGAAAGGGTCGTCTTCCCGAGCAACCTGTCATTGTCAAGGCTCGCTTCGTGTCCCGTCGTGCCGAGAACAAGATCAAGGAAGTCGGTGGTGCTGTCGAGCTCGTTGCTTAAAGCACTCAACATCTACGGCAGTGCTTTGCGCCTGTATTGACAACGTTGTATCATTAGCGTCGGTGCAGGTCTAGAGTATCTGGAAATAAAAATAGTCATTCACGCAAGTGCATCCTGTTGAGCAGTCCTAATGGCAATTGCATCGCCAGGTGAGGTCAGATGATTCCGATATAGTCTTCCCGCACGTTCGACAGAATTATCTAGCACCACATGTACGTTTCCATTTATTCACGGTATCTTCTTTATCCTTGCTTCTGTCTAGACATGACCGAGCACACGACTGGAAATGAGTATAAAACGAACAGACGCAAAGATTTCTGCAAACCGCACTCGCGCAACGGTATGACGCGCAGGGTCATGAAAAATCTAGATGACAAAGACCGGTATCCTAAATCGCATACTGGTCGCTCAAATGTACCACATAACCTGCAAACAGCATCTAGCTTTAGCGCGTCGAGTTATCGATAGCTCGCACTTACGTTGGAGAGGTTCTTATTTAATTGATCGTAAGAATCACTAGGGAGCGCGCTATCCGAGCCGCTGGTACTCGAAGGATTCTCCCAATCATTGATGTCTTTTGCGTGAGATCTATGCGTAAAGGAAAATCGTAAGTTTCACCTTGCCGAATATTGAGTCAAAATTTGTTCACCTGGCGCGATATCCAGCCAGATCCGCATGATAGACGCAAGGAACCACACTGACGGCTCTCGTGCATCGCGTAAAGAGATAACAGAGACGATAGGTGAAGTCTTGGAGAGCATCAGCCGTAAAGGCATTTTCATCATGCAACACCTGATAATGTGTCGGACGCGACGTGCCTTGAATGCCAGCATGGGACTGCAAGACTGCAAAGGCATCAGACCAAGATTGGTAATGATCGGCTACTGCCAGCTGCTTCGAGCAACTTACAAAAGTCAAATTGGTAGGGATGACAAATGACATTCTCCACCACTGTTCCCGGCTTGCAATTCGACGAACTATCCTTGTCATCGTTGCCCATTGGGAACAGACGAGTGTGATGACGTTTCTGGACCTGTTGCATTGAGTATGAGCAACCGGGCCAAAGTCATTGGGACACATGACGACTTACGGCGACATAGGTTATTTTGGGATTATAAGTCTCTGCCAATGCCTTGACGGCCTCTGAAGGCGCAATGAGTCTAGTGCACCACCATGATTTAAACTTACTCTTGAGTTGATCAATCTCCGTGGTCTTGATGCTTTCATACATCCCCTCGGATACCCCATCTCGGTAAATGATAATTCGACCTGGTTGTCGGTTTGTATCCTTGTAGAATTGCTTGAGTAGATCAACAACCATGGTTCCAAAAGCTTGAATGACCTCCTGACGGCTGTCTTGGTGGTGAAGACGCACGTTATAGCGACTGCACCATCGGTCAACAGATCCTACAACGACCGCGGTGGACGGCATGCGCGAGCCAACCGGGGGATGGGTAACTATAGATCATGGCGATAAGTAGGACCGAATGAAATGCTGCTCTCTATCTCACCATCTGCACCAATGACTATGGTGGGACCCTGGTTAAACCAGGTCCCGAGATTATCACCTGCCAGCTTTGCATTTTCGCCGCCAAGCTTCATGTTAATCTTGAGGACCACATTGGTAACGTATTGATTAAAGCCTTGAGGTTTTCGAAGTTTTGCAAGATTCATGCATTGCGTGACAATGCCTTGAGTACAATCACCCCAGCGTTTGACCACATGATAAGCAGCTGAATTGTCGCTTGGAAGAACACAGACGATCAAGCTTGGAGGAACACCTTGAGCTTTGGTCGCCTGGGCGAAGGCCTGATTGAGAAACTTTGTACAAAGCAATGAGTCATTGGGATAAATAAACGGGACAATGCCGCCGGACAACATACTTGCGGCACATTTCCTTGCGGGTTACCAAAGATAGGTTTTGGTTTAGTCTTCACAGCCATGCCTGACGCAGAATGAGCAGCCGTCTTGACAGACTTTCCTAAAGATCTTACCCAGATTGGTCATGACAGTATAGCATTCGTCGATCATCCTCGTAATGGCGAGCTGTTCTCTGTCGTTGACAAGCGCAACAACTCCCCAATTATCCAAAGTTGCCCCTTTGGTGAGCTTGCAAGTTGTCAGTAACATCAAACGTGCACTGAGAGTGATGCATACCTTCGATCCGACGTAATTCCATTGGTCTCTATTTGCAGTAAATACTCCCTTTCCAGATGATACTTTGGGCGTTGGCAGAATCCGGGCTACCGCCATATGTCAGACGTTTACTGAATACTCCTGGACATGTGCGAACTTACCTGGAACCTTTGTCATTTCCGCATGGTTGATTCGGACTCCCCATTCCTTCAGGACCGGATCGTTTGCATAATCCATCTCTTTGACAAGCCTGGTTATCTTATTTACACGTTCCTGAGGCTTGCTTGTTGTGCGTTGAATCATGTCTTTGGTCTGGGCCGGATTAAGTTTCTTGCGGTAGACTTGATCTGAGTGATCGTCAATAACCTTGATGCATCGCAGATGTGACCCTTCATTACCTGGAACAACCTCACAGACATCGATGGGTATTTGCGTCTTTATGTTACTCGCAGGTATAACGCAAGGCATGTTCTTGTACTCCAAGTCCTTGTTGTACTTGGACTTGAAATACTCGATTACGGAGATCTTTTGCCCATTTTCATCCTTGAAAAAAGTGTTTTGCGCCGAGGTCTTGGCGAGCTTGTAAAACTTGTACTGCGGCTTGATATTGCCACGATGGGTAACTTGGAATCTCACGTCGCGAAGTGCCTGCGCGAGCATATTGAGCATGAAGACGGCCACAAAGCACCTACCTACCTTGTTCACTCTATTGACGTCTTCATCGCGCAGGCTGGTCAATGCCATACCATCCTTTCCCAAGATGCTTTTGATGGTATCGATCAATGGGCCGGAAGTCCAAACTGTCGATGCAGCAGTATCTACATTTACAAGCATTTGACCTGCGTATAGCGTTGGGCATCAGACAGTGGTGTGCAAGTGTTGTAGAAAGTTACCCATAGGCTGTCCATTCTCATCCAATCCGCCAGGACGGGCACTTTGAAAGAGTCCCTTGACGATGGAAATTCCACCAGGGATGGCCTCGGTATCCGATCTCAAAAACGACGTGCGGCCCACGGTGAAGAACTTTGTACGCGTCTGCGTGCGGAGGATGGTGTCCAACACGGTCACGATAACGCTCGCCTCAGACGTTGGCTTCTGTCCAGCCAACAACGCTGACAGTTTCTCTAAGCCAATGGTAGCTACATGCATCATCTTGATCTGATACTCGTCCACTTTGCCATTGGGTCTGGGTAGAGTGACCTAAGGCGACGCGTAAATTATCATCCCTACCATGGATTCAACACCTACTCGACAGTTTTGGGCTTCGTTCGGTAGCTTTTGAAAATAGTAGACATTAGCTACGCCATCAAAAGCAGGGTGTATGCGGCCTTGCAAAGCCTTTGTGACCCATTCGTTGTAAATGCGGAAACACTTGGCCTTTGGAATCTTGCCAGGACCTCGCGCTTTGTCTTGCTTCGGTTGTGCGTCAGCATCTACGACTTCTGAAATCTCCACAGAGTAATGGTAGAAGGGACCTTTTGGGAGCTAAATGACGGTAGAGTGATTAGCAAACAGCCCAAAATGCTCTACACGATAGTTCCCAAAGAATGCAGGCAACCAAAAGGACCGTGTATGCGGGTTCAAAGAGTCACAAAACTACCTGGGGCATACGATAATAGTTGGCCATGACGGTCGTTGACTTTCCTAGCTTGCCCAGAGCCTTTGGTCGCCGAGGAATCTCGACCTTTGTTTCCTCCAACATGTTGAAGTGAACATGGAGAGAAGCAACGAAGCTGAACAGTCGGTCCCAATTTGCCTTTTATAGTATATGTGCCAAAGTAACGGTGCAGAACCATGTCGATCCTCTCTATACATACATCTAACCGCCTTTCACCCCAGGTGTCTCTGCAGACTTTTGCTTGACCTTGAGACCAACAGCCTCAGGAGTAGTCTCCAGCCGTTGACTTACGGTTCCTCCAAGTCTATCCCAAATGCGAGTTTGCTTTCCAAAATTGCCGGCCTTCTTGCCCAGTCGATGGTGCAAGTCATGGTCCTCGATAACAAGGTCCATACCAAAGGGTCGTAATACCACGCCAAGAATTGGATGGGGGAACCATGCCCGAAGACCAGAGTGACCAGCCAACTCTACATAAATCACGTACACCATGCAGATATATAGGTGATGAAATGGAAGCGGCCGTATGGAGTAGGTGAGCAGAGGGGCAAGGAGGATATCCCAAGTTTCTTGAATGTGATCAGCTAAGGGAGCCATGAGAGATGTAGGATGCTTGACGGTATGATGTGTACGGTGAATCTTCCACATCCAGGCCACCTGATGCCAGGCGCGGTGCATCATGTAATAAAAGGCGTCTAGAGTGATCATGTAAAAGGCCATGTCCAAGGGTAGGGTCCATGTGATTCTTGGCATTTCGTGCTTGTCGTATGCCAAGATAACAGCGAGCATTGGGCGGATAGCAAGCGTCAAGATGAGAGATACCGCCAACGGCCCCACGCGTTCGTTCACCACACGGTCCCGTTCTACATTGACAGAATCAAGGTATCCGTAGACTTGACCAAGCTCGCGTAAATATTTGACGGTCCGGAGGCCAAATGCTAAGATGTTGAGTGCGTATATGGTGAACGCAAGCCCAACAGGCCACTTATAACCGAAAATGTGCATCGAAATGTATTGTAGAGTGATAGGAAGGAGCGTCCAGGGAAGGACATGAGCGTTCTGTCTTAGCGTTGAGTGGTAAGGTGCTGGACCAGTCTTGGGCTGTGCCAACTTTGGGTCGTTGCCAAGATCAAGGCTAGCAACACGTTCACCTAGATTGTATTCTGACCATGGTTTCGTGTACCACGGATCGGTATCGTTCGGTGGTTGAGCCGACAAAATTGCCATGTTCTGAGGATTATGGTGTGACTATGCACAGACTGCTCTGCTTATATATCACATCCTTCCATTCATCCTCAAGCGCAAGGACGCGAACCCCCACAATCACATGAAATTCAAGGACATTTACCGCATTGGGGAAGCGCATTTTCAGCTGCTTTGTTCATTGTATGATAGGGGTATCTGGATCGTTGTTGTCTAAGCAGAGAACAATTAAGCATAGGCATAGATGGGCCGTAACCCCAAAATGTCGGTCTAGGGCAAATGGACTACGTGGAAGAATGAGGGTGCTCCTTGGCGCAACATTGGTACACTAATCCAATTTTTGCTTTCCTTTGGCTTTGGCTCTTGCTTTTGCTTGAGCTTCGGTGAATTGGTGCTCTAACTTGCTTGCTCCTCCATATGCTTTGGTCCAAGCATCACCACCTGGCGCAACAACATCCTCATTGTGTTGAATGATATGAAGCATATAATTGTAGAAACGCTCGCCATACTCTTGTGGTGGAACAGCTGAAATGTCGTGCTACAGGCAAGGGTCAGGAAGAGGCGACACTGGATGCCTAGAAGGCGAGAATACTTGCCTTGTCCTGCGTCATTCCTTTCCAGAAATGCTCCAGCTTTTTTGTCACATTGTAAGGAGTGAGAATGTCGATGATGCCCATAAAGTATTGCACGTTACTGGGAGCATTTAGCTCCGTTGTCGCCGTAAAGCCACCATCATCCGCGTAGAAGGCGCAGTTTCGACGTCTGAAAACATAGAACTCAGCATGTGCTATCAATTCCGTAAAGACTTACTCGTCGATCGAGTCATCCGCTGTCAATTTAGCCACATCCAACGCCAACTCATCCACCTGTGCGACCGCCATTTTCATCATTTTCTCCCCCTCACCATCGGCATTGTTGCCCGCCGCATGGGAGGAAGTCGGCCTGTCACTGGTACTTCCAGAACTGGCACGCTTGTACGCTAGTGACTTTCGGCGCTCAGCACGATTCACAGGGGCGGCCGCCTTCTTGAACGCTGTCACAATACGTGCAATCTGAGGTCATGACAAGGTCAGTATATTTTTCTCGTGCATCTGAAAGTTGTGCCCGCCTACCTGAAATAGCGAGAGGGTCGTGTCACGGATGTTGTCCTTGTTGCCTCGCTTGAGATCATGAAGGCCAATCAGCAGACTATAGTCCATGATGTTGAGTTGTTGTAACAGCTGATATGTGGAGATAAGTCAACCCATATTCGACTTTTGCCCAACGTCTCTTTGTCGCCTACCTTGACATCAGATTGTAACTGCTTTACAAACAGATGACGCTTCGTTGGGCCAAGCTCCAGCTTGCGGTTTTTGCGCTCCCAATTGAGATCCTTCATCACCGCATTGGGATTCCTTGCCACCTCCTCTTCAGGCAAGTAACGACCAAAAGTCGAGCCCTTGAGATCATAGGTTTCATGAACATCCTTGTTCGGCGGAAATACGTTGCCCATCACCATGAAATGGATCTTACGTCCATGGGGTAACTTGACACGGTGCAGACCGTAAAAGCGGCAGAGCAGTGTGTTTGGGTTGGCACAGATATGCTCATAGTACTGCTTGAGTATCCTGCGCATAAACTTGTGCTCTGTATGGTGAATGGTTTTGATGATGAAACGATAGTCGCGAGAGTAGTAAAAGAATGAACCGCTCTTGCCGGGCGACCCTAGCTCAGAAAGAATATATTTTGACGTGAGGGAAACAAGATAGTCGGCTGGATCAATGTGGAATTGCTCCCGAAGATGGCGAAACACCCAAGGCGCATAGTCTTTAAACTTGAAGTCATACCGTGATCCCGGAGTCAGTTCGTTACCGTACCTATCATGAAAGTGTCAGTACAGTTTAAAGGCATTGACTAAAACTACACTTACATGTCAAAAACTAATTTATGGGCAGCTGTAAAATCCTCGGGAGTCAGATTTTGACGTAGCTTGGCACTCACACGGCCAACCTAATGAACATGATCAATCCATGGGCTAAGACTGAACCTTTCCTTTCACTGCACTTACCGCTATGCGAATACCCGTCAACATGTTGTACATTAGCACGTAATTCTCATGTCCTTCCGCAATGCGAGTGCCAATCAGCACCTTGTCATCGTCATCGCTTTGATCTCGTCCCTTGCTGCGTCTAAGCGATTTTCTGATGCCAGTGCTACTGCTACAACGACCTGAAGGACCTTGCTGAACTAGCATATACTCGTTGCCCTCGGCCATCATTCTTTCCTCATGCTCAACTGCTGCTGCCATGGCATTGCTCAATTGCCGCATTTCACTACTATAATCCATCCCGGTCGTAGCTCGCCTTACAGGTTGCGTACGGCGGAAGGGTGTAGTTGATGAGGCAATAGCTTCGGGGGTACTGTGCACTGCGGGTGTTGTGGGTATAGACGGGTGAGGAGATGAAACAAGCGGAGGGGTATGCGTATCACTAGAGCACATTGAAGCGGCCATTGGAGGGCTTGAGCTGCGTAGAGCACCATCCTGATCCGGATCGGCCGTGGACGGATCGACTGCGTTGGCTTTAAGCGTTTTAGGAACAGCCGATGTAGTGAAAGAGCGGTGAAGGCCATAATCGAAGGAGAGAGGGGGTAAAAGTGGTGAAGGGGAAGTGCCGTTGGGTCGAGTATCATGAGGATGGCGAGACAATGATCCGCTGTCTATCGTATCCTGGTTATCGTCAACAGGAGCCTCTTCAGACCGAACACTAAGGCGCTCTACGTCAGGAGGTTCCAGAGAGTTGAAGGAAGTTGGGGTGGGAGGATGGTACTCGATGCCGGCTGAAGTTGCGTCCTTGGTGTTTTGGTTGAGCCGATCTCCCTTCTCAGAGACCACAGCCTCCTCCATTGCAGGTTTGCGGCCAAGAGTTCCATTCTGTTCAACCTTTACCTCCGTCAGAGTGATGGAATGTCCGTTCGGAAGAACACCGTCTTGTACCCCATTCCATCGACTGACGTCTCCATAATGAGCAACAGGAGTCGGAGAATCCTTTGAAGGCATGCTAAGGAGTGACCTCTACACCATGAGGCAGTGCAAGGAGAGAAAATGAGGAATATCTGGAAACGTGTGCCACCAATGTTAAAGACCTTGTATGTTTACGAGTTCTCACGAGAGTCTATGCTGGCCTTGTAGGTGAAGGCGAGAGCGAGAGAGAGTCAAGGTGTCAGAGAGAAAACGAAAGACAACCGTCGGTCGTTGTCTAGACTATATCACACAATGACGCCTATCCTGTCTATAGCTCGACCGGTACTTTTTATAACGTGCGCTATCCTCCTCGCACTGTCACTGCATCCCATGCCCTCTCTTCAATCGCTTGAAGGACTCATCCACCTATCTTTTCTGCTCTCCTCTCCCTCGCTCTCTTTGCTTACAGCTCACAATTTCTCTCTTCCTGTTCATCGATGGCCTCGCGGTTCTGTCGATCGTATAGCTCGGTTGGGCCATTGCAGCGTTTGGCGCAAGGTATTGACGCTGTAGGCAATGCAGTGAGACAGTTACCTTTGGGTGCCAAGACACCGTTCACTGGAAAGGCCCGAGACTGGAAGACAGCACTAGGCGAAGCACAGACGCTGTTACAGCATGAGGCTTCGGGACCGCTCTTGGACGCCAAGAACATGTTTGGACCTGATCTTGCCGAGTTGAAGCGCAACGTATCCTCTCTACTCGGTACAGGGCATCCTATGGTCAATACGGTGACGCGATACTATTTCGGATCGGACGAAAAGTCAATTCGACCTCTGCTTGTTCTCTTGGTATCGGCCGCTACCAAGGACGAATGTAAAGCGCACGATGTGGCCTACTCTGAAGTATTCCGTATTGTCGAGGAGTCTGATACCACCCATGACATTGTGCCTACACAACGTCGACTCGCCCAAATCACGGAAATGATCCATACCGCTTCTCTGCTTCACGACGATATTCTCGAAACCACATCCACCACACCTATTGCCAAGGGCAATACCGAGTTTGGCAACAAGATGGCCATCCTCGGAGGCGATTTTCTGTTAGCCAGAGCCTCTGTCGCCTTGGCTCGATTACGGAATCCGCAGGTCATTGAACTCATGGCATCAGCCATTGCCAACTCGGTTGAAGGAGAGTTTATGCAATTGGAACGACCCGAGGAAAAATCTTCATCCATGGAATACTACATGGCTCAAACATACAATAAGACGGCAAGCTTGTTTCCAAAAAGTTGCAAAAGTGCGGCTGTTTTGGGCGGATGTCATCCTGAGGTGTGTGAGACGGTGTATGATTTTGCCCACCATTTCGGCATGGCGTATCAAGTAGGTTTGCATCAATCATTTCTTTCGGAAACTAACGTCTATGGCAGTTGATTTATGATTTGTCGGGTTTCGAGAATGCCGGTTGGCGACCAGCCTTGCCGAGGAGCTTTGTCAGCGCGCCAGTCTTGTTTGCGTGGCAGGAACACGAGTCTTTGGGGAAGCTTATTCGCCGTCGCTTCAAGGGGGGGGGAGACATTGAGGAGGTAAGTGGATGACTGAGCTTGAGGCGGAATCGCTGAGCTTGCTTTAGGCGCGTTCCTTGGTCTATGATTCTATGGGTCTCAAAAAAACACGACAATTGGCGACAGAACATGCCGCCAAGGCCCGAGAGAAGCTAGAAGAACTGTCGCCATCAGAGATACGAGACGCTCTAGAACAGCTGTGTAGAGTAGTCGTCCTGGGAACTGTATAATAGGAAGGTCAAATAGAGAGATTGATTGTGTAGCAGGTGTGATTTCTATTTGGCGTGTAAGATCCAAGTCCTATCTGTTGCATATAAACAAGAAAGCTTCCTCAACGCGCTATAAAGCCAGCAAACATTGAGGACAAGGAAGGGAAATGGAAGGGGTAATGGTGTTCAGCATTTTTCCTTGCAGGCAAGCTCTGCTTAGGCTCGAGCTTGCAGCAGACTGGCCAGGCTAGCTTGAGTTTGGAGAACCTATTGTCGGTAAACAAATGATTAGCAATCATTCCAAACCAGCAAGGAATGGGGTACTTGCCTCTAGTGCTTGCTTCACCTCCAGATGCCGTCGGGCTTCCTCTAGCCAGTCGCTGGCTAGAATTTTAGGCCAACCTTGAAGTTGATTAAGCTCTCTGGCAGCATTGTCGAGATCTCCATCGTTGAGATAATATTCTACGCGAGCAAGCGTCGCCTCCAGGTCATCGCCAGGGACTAGGCCGTGCTTGCGGAACATGGCGCGTGAAAGAACGGAAGAGTAGACATGAGACATCAAGCCGCCTTCCTCGGTCACCAAGGAAGCTTTGGAAAGTTCGGAACGCATACGCTGGAATCTCGCTGAGAGTTCTGAGAGTGATACTATGCCCCGCTCGGCAACTTCGGTATCTATGGTATCCATGACAGCGTTGACTAGGCTGGCGCTTGCAGACCCATCGACCACGTCCTTGACGAGTGCGAGCTGTTGCACGAATGGAGTGGTCTTGCCGTTCGTCAATGACTCTTGGAGAGCCTGGAGGGCGACCCAAAGTTTATGTGATTTGGCGCTCTCATCGAGGCGCTCGGCATTATCAAGTGAGATTCGTTCTAGTGCTGCAAGGCGTGTGTTGATGTGATTGAGGTTGGCAAGGCGACCGGCGCGTTCATTTTCAACTCGGTACTTGATTTCCCTGATCCATCGTCGCTGCGTCTCGATCTCCTGGGCAACAAGAGCATCCGAAAGCTCTGTTTCGTGTTTTGACTTCAGCGCTTGCAGCTGACGACCGAATGCAGAACGCAAGTCTGCTTCGAGTTTATTCTTCTCCTTTTCAAAGGCGCTCTTGAGTTCATTTTCCTTCTGAACCAGAGATTCGCTAAACTGCTTTTGAGCCTCGGATAGCTTGCTGGTAGCTTCATGGCTGTATTTGTCAAAACCCTTTTCAATGTTGTCGGTCTTGGACTGTATGGAGGAGAGCGCTTTTGCAATCGATGCCTCATCTTCGTGTAGACTATTAAAACGAGCAGCAAGGTCGGTCAATTCTGCATGAGCGTTTTCAACCAAATCTCTGCCCTTGTCGGAGAGTCCAGATGAATTGAGGATGCTGCTCAACTCGTTGAGAGTCGCTGCCAGCTGATTGACGATGGGTTCATCAAACTTTACATTGGCCATGGCGATGGGAGCAGCTTTCGATGCAGCCTTTTCTTTGGTTGCCTTGACGGCATCTTTTGCTTTTCCTTCGGCCTTCTCAGCGACGCCTTTGGCCTTGATAGCCACCTTGTCAGCTGTAGCCTTAGCCTTTGCGGAAGCATTGTCGACGGTTGTCTTAACTTGATCGGCCTTGGAAGCCTTCTCCTTGTCGGACTCTTGAGAATAAATTGGCTTTTTCGTCTCCAAATTAGGGGTTGCTGCCTTCGCTGCAATCGCTGCAGTGTCCACCGGTACGGGTTCGCCGGTTTCAACAGCATTCAGAGCGCCAGCGGCAGCAGGAGCCTTGACATCAACACCTTTGACAATAGGTTGACGAACAACATTGGGTTGGCCATTGTCCGATCCAGACGATGATCCAGAAAACTTGGCGACAGCGTCGTTCACATAGTCATAGGCGTCGATGGAAGCGTCCTTGGCTCGATTCGCATACCCCTCCACTTGTTGACCAAATTGCTTAGCATACTCGCCAAAGCCCACTGCCTGATTGGCCCACTTGTGAACATCCTCGTTTCCAAGCAATACATCGATGCGATCAAGAACTTCGTCAGCTCCCGGAACGTATTCAGTAAAGGTATCTCGAAAGTGTTCATTGCGAACAGCATATAAGACGCAACCTGCGTAGGCAGTCGCAATCAGAACCGTGCCAGTGGCAATTCTGCGGCCGATCGATACGGGCTTTTTGATCTGAGCCTCGGCATGCGTCGTTGTTCCGGACTCGAATCGCTAGAAACCAAACAGACGCAGATCAGCTCTTGTCCGCCAACCGTATGGCGACTCCTTGTCTCATATCTCGGCCAGTGGGTCCCGACAAGACGAAACAAGACAGCCTCACTTACCTTGAGGAGTACAGGACCAGCGCGCGCTCGTAGACGAGCGCAAGTAGGTCTATATACGAGCCCAGCCGTCTGCGTCGCTCTCAGCATGGTGTTCCCGTTGAAGTGGACGCAAGGCACCAAGATCTAGACTGGATTAGATGCATGGCGTCAGTATGTGTATTACCAAGAAGCATTCTGACCCTCTTTCGCTCAATGCTCTGCACTTGACGCTTACCTAGAACCCTGCAGTGAACAGTGACCACCGTGCACTGTTGTCGCTGATCAGGTTATAACTACGTCATCAAAATTCTGTTCAAGTGATACGCGCACAAAGCGTAGCATTTGATACCCTTGTATGACCATGGCCATGCCCAATTGCTTTATGGTCAAGGGCTCTGTGTACAGAAGGTTGTGCAAAGGGTCATCTGTCCGCGTTTCTTTTTGTTCCACTTGACGTATGATGTATTCTTGTGTATATATATTTGGAAGATAGCTAGAAACATCGGAATACGATGCAAAACTCTGAATAAACGCACACCTTCTATGACGTACGTTTGCTTTAGAACGAGAGAGCGCGCGCAAAAGTCAGTATTCACGCGATGACTTGCCAAGGTCATGTACGGTCGTCATTATCCATTTTGCTAAAGACCAAGATTCTAGACATTCCACATAAATTCCCATACACTCATTCCCCCTTTGCTACATGAGGAATAGTCATTAGGAACCAGTGTGGAGAATGGGGCTCTAGAGATCGACAGGGTATTATTGACCCCATCCAAGACCAACCATGCAAATTTCCAAGCGCTTGGCGCTAAATCAAAGTGAAACCGCGAGAAATCACCTGCCACCGGGGGACCCCGTGATGCTTCCGGTTGGATGCCCTCCTATTCATCCGAAATAATAGCGTCAGAGAGACAGAGACGAAAAGAGAGAGAGAGGCACAGAGAGAAGGCGATCAGTGCATGGGAGGCGCAACGGTGATCATAGCGCAGCGATCCATGTTGGACGTGTTATGAACTGGTCTGGTTACAAGTGCCATGACTCACTCTACAACGCGACAGGCCGGGGCCCAAATGCTTGGGACAGGAGTGAGCGATCCCTCCTAATCAAAATGAGGCAAGAACACATGAGCACGACAACGAAGAAGCACCTGTTTCGCGTGCCATTTTTCTCCATTTTTCGCGCTTTTCTCCCACAGCATCCGTCTTCAAATAGACAGCTGCGCTTTCCTTCATCTACCTTCTCTCTCTCTCTCTTTCGCTTGCTCGAGCTGCCAAGCAAAGAAAACCCTCCGGGACCCCCTGGTCCCAATTGTTTCAATCCGATACACCAAACGGGGTAATCCCACCGTATGAAGTGCATCCCCATTCTAGAATCTTGGGTGGGGAGGCAAACACTCTAAATTACGATTTACATCTTGGCTTCCGGGCCCTCAAAACGCTCTTGGCACCAGAGCAAATGTACGATTGTATACAACCTGTGACACACTGACACAAGGAGCGCCATTGCTTCTGTTTTCTACCACGGGTTTGTTCGGCATTGCTCTTTCATCACTTACCGTTTTGCGCCTACATGTATATCCATCCCTCGCATGCCAACTTGACAAGACTCACTAGACAAACATGCTTTTATCGCTTCCAACGTTGTTTCGCGTTGACTCGCCTGCCGTCAAATCCGTTCCGACCACCTCACACGATCCAACCACAACGTATGGCGACTACTTTTCGATACCGGACAACGTGCCTTCATTGGCACAAACAGTAGAAGATTGGAAAGCCGATTCATCTGCTGATGGCAAGGCGAATGGAAGCCCCTCCAGGCCATTGAGCAAGGCAAACGCCAAGATCCCGACCGCAGGCAAGTTGCCCTCGCCCTTTTCAGACCTAGAAGCCGAAGACTTCGACGAAAACATCATGTATCGTGTCATTAAAGGTCATCATCCGCAAATTCTGAGGGATGCAGAGATCTTGTGCCTGCCTCACTCCAAAACGCTGGACGGCAACAAAATCACAAAGGAATTCATTGGTGTGTCATTTCGTAGGCCGCTGTTGCTGACATGACTGACGATGGATTAGCGTCCCATGCTTTCGTCCCATCCCCCTACTTTTCCAACCAATTCCAATCACTCAATGGCAAGGCAATCTCGATTGAGTCCACCACCATCACCACAGGTACAGGGTATGATCAACTACGGCAGATTGCCGTTCTATCAGACGAGTGTATTTATGAAGGCTCACCGAATGGTAAGCGTCCGATGTGTAAATTGCGCATGCTGGGTATTACGGCTCCCTTGATTGGCGCCGTGGAATCGGTAAGCTCAACAGATAAGATGTGTTGCCTTGGTGGCTAAATTTTTTGACAGCAACCTCGCCAAACCGTGTTGAGCATTCCACAGTGTCGTCTCTTGGAAAGGTTCGTGCTTACAAATCGTTGACTGTGCAGATATTGACGTCATGCTACGCAGAGATGCCGCATTCCTCGATTCGATACCCGACGCCCAACACGCGGTTGGCCAAGTTTATCAATTGCTGCGAGAATTCGCAGAGACCTATGTCCTCGTACGAGGCTTTACGTCGCATGCGGTGGAGAAGCTTCGTGGTCTGCATTATCGTGCTGCGGAAATCGTATTGACGCAATCCGCTACCGTTCAGCAATTGTGTCAAGGCAATACGGAACGAGCAAACTTTGAAGAGTTGCTTGAAAAGTAAGTCCACGCGCGTTATCTATGGCATTCGACATCTCACCCCGTTACAGCATCATCTTTGGTCAATTGCATTCGCGCATCTATGTGGATTTCCTCCTACCCGAATACTTGTTGCAAGATCAATACCTGTATTCGCTCACCTGCACCTATCTTTCTTCTCCACCCTCGTTGGCCAGCTTGGGCGTCAACAATCGGTATCAATCGATACCTATCTGGTATTTTGACAAGGCGATAAAGTCCGTTCAGTCAATTGACGCTCACCAACGCGGTTATTTCTTTCAATCACCGCTCGGTCCAGAAGCATTTGATAATCTGGGTATTAGTCATCCTAACCAATTCTACAAGACATCCATATCGGGAGAGGATGAGGTGACCTATCCAAGCGTGTTGACACCCCTGGATCGACTCGAAAGACTCAAATTGACCTTGGATCATATCAACGAAGCCATTCAACGTTTTGAACGCGAGACCGGCCATGGTCCCATGTTAAACGATGATAGCCATAAGGTGGCATCAGCAAGCTCGGATGATCTGATCCCTTTGCTCATCTTGGTCATCTTGCACGCACAAATGACCAACCTGGCGTCGATTGCATATTATGTGGACAAGTTTCGGATCAAAAGGGCGCGCTCTGATCTAAGGTAAATAGTGCATCGTTCGCTCGTTGCAAGCCTCATGCCATTGTAGCTTTGCATGCGTTACATTTATTGCGGCGGTGCAATACTTGAAAAGCGATCCATTGCGACGTATGCTTGCTATACGACAGCGAGCCAAGTCGGTTCAAATCCGGACGTCTCCCTACGTGCAAAATCTCGGCATGGAGCATCAAGAGAAATCTTCAGCTGCGACGGCTGTCAGACGTCCACGCGCCATGTCCGTAACCACACCTCGACGCACGCCAGAGCCTCCCGTCTCCTGCAATAGCCCTTTACGACCACGATCAAATTCGGTCATCTGGCGACAACATAAGCCAACATTGTCTCCGATCAGGAACCAAGATTCGTCATCATCATCCCAGTACATGTCTGCTCCTCCACCCACACCAACGACCGCTGTCTCACGGAGTCCGCGCCAACGACCCAATTTTGCGCACCGAAAATCCTACAGCGCCGATGCCCTGGAATGGAGCGATATTGCCCGATGGGCCACGATGGACGAGCAGCAGCAAGCCCCTCGCGCGTCCACACCCACCTTGACCATCAAACCACGCATCATTCTTCGTACATCACCCACCGATCCAACCCCCTCCGCCGATTCTGCCGATTTTGATATTGATGGTAACTTGCTCAAGCGCTTGTCCATTCATGATACCCAGCCTCGACCTCGACCCGTCGTCTTTACGTCTTCGCCCTCACCCACCCCTAAGCCCCACCGTCTGATGATTGATACGTCTCCACCCAGACGAACATCGTCCCCCATGACCCCTCCCTCATCAGGCTCCAGTCAAAAAGTCAGTTTGGGAGAAGTGACGGATTTGCCGACACCCGAATCCGCCAGTCCGACCGTGTGGCAGCGGGCCAATCGTCTACTATCGCTTCGTCAAGCCTCTGCGAGTTCTCCGTCCATCATACCTCTTGAGCACCAGAGAGATCTGCGAGGATGAGCGGATGTCCATCTTATACCTGTACATGATTTCTTTGCATTGTTTGCGCACGTCATCGTGAATACATCATTCATTGGCATAGCCTTTCTCTTTTGATATTGCTGCCAAAGAACCGATTGTCGTTTGTATTCTGCTGAAGCATTTGGCAACCCTGTATGACAAAGACGTTCGGAAAGAATGCTCCCATGTTGCCTTGGACGTAAAATACATGCTTGTTTTCAGAAGTCTATATCACTTAAGCCTTGCTTTTATCCTCGGGCGCTTCCTCAAGTACCTCGACCAATCCTTCCTTCACCAGCAAATCCTCGAGCTCGCCAGATTGATGCATATTGAGAAGGATGTCTGTGCCCCCGACAAATTCACCCTTTATATAGAGCTGTGGTATGGTAGGCCAAGAGCTAAGAAAAGGTACGTCAGTGAGCGAACGAGCGGCAAGCATCTGGCCTCACACGCACCTGTACTCTTTGAGGCCTTGACGGAGTTCTTCGTCTTCAAGGACATTGAAATGCTTAAGATTCTTGAAATCGACTCCTTGTACTTCCAGGATTTGTACAGCGGCCCTCGAAAAGCCGCACATAGGTTGATCCGGAGTGCCCTTCATGAATAGAACGACATCATTGTTCTTGACCGTCTGTGGCAAGTGTGGTGGTGAGAAACTGTCGATAGACTTTCCAAGCCGCCCGTTCATGCATGCCTGACGCAGTCACTGCGCCCAACCGACATGCCTTCCTGCCTACTTACTTCGTCCAACTTGTTCTTGAGCGCATCCGAGATCCAGCGAGCTGTCACGGCAACTGGTACACGGCGAGCCATGCTTGGCCGTGCTACGCCGGCAAGTAGCGTTGTAGGTGCGCATCCCAACTAGTCCCCATGTTCAGTATCACTTCTGTTGCCTCAAAGTGCCTCCCTGTCCTTACCAATCGTCCTGCCATTGAGTCCAACAATAGTGCGAGCCAACAAGGAACAATGCGCAATTTTGAAGAGTGTGACGTCACACGGGGCAAAACAGAACAATGGGCCGTTCTCCACACTTGTGCTTGTCTCCTCTCTCGCCATTCGGGCCATACAGGATATGCCACGTTCCAATGGCAATGGAATATGAACAAGATCACACGTCCATCGCATCATATCCGATTAAAGGCATGGGTCACCCCATCCTTTTGGACACTTCAGCCATCCCTCACATGTCGAGGGATGGATCGCGCGCCACCCATCGATGCGCCGGTCAATCTGAACCAACAGAGCGTTGATTTAAATGGCTGTCCGTAGTCACACATAAGTCCTGTTTACCTGCAGTCGGATTTAACCATGAGCGGGATCGGGGAGTATTCGACCGTAGGACCATGGTCCGTGTCCTGGACGAGGACATTGACCGTTCGCACCAGCTTAATCTCCTATTGATAGCGAAAAACATTTCCAAAACAAACAAGCGTTTGTCCAATCCATGGCTACGGAACAAACAAAAAGACGGAACCATTGTTTAAACATGTGGTCCGCATTACAATGATCGCGGCAAGATATGGCGAGTTCGGTCCTGGCCATGCATGTATAAAACCAGGCGCCAGGCATCAGGCTTTCACTATCGCTCTAAGATGCAATTGATCTCTGTCCTCGCGCCCGTGGTTGCCTGCCTCTCTTCCGTCAACGCCATTCCTGCTCGCATCCTCAACAACTTCGAGGCTGCTCCTCTTGCCGACTCGTCCTCCAGCATGAGCATGTCCAGTATCTCTGCCTCTGCTTCCATGTCGGCTTCCGCTTCCGCCTCCAACCCTACTTTCCTCAGGTTCGCGCCCGCTCCTACCTTGTTTTAGACTCTAGATTGAAGCAGTGTTGAGATATCCACCATCTGTATATATACATATACATAGTTTTCCCCATATATGCAGAAACCCTTTATGGTACATATTGTCGCTCCAGTTGGATCAACATTTTGCAGGTGGCCTCGTCCAGCGTCACCCCCAACATGTCTACCGCATTATCGTCCTCATTCGCCAATTCTTCAAAAGCAATCAAGGCGGATGGCGAAGGCTGATGCGTCGTTGGATCAATGGCCCGGAAGACGACTTGAAAGAGAGGTGCAAAGTCAAACAGACCGGCGTAGGGTCGATGCGTCTTAAAGGCACCATGTTGGGCCATGTATTGTCGACAGTTGGCCAGAAACATGGTGCAAATTTTGGGTGAAAGGGGAGCGTTGAGTAGGATGTCCATGTTGGTGTAAGGATCGGCGTGTCGACACCCGACAGTGTAGGAAAAGGTGGGATGATGCATGAGAAAGATACCTTTATCTAAACGAACCATGTCAATGCCGTCCAGAGAGTAGGCTTGGCGTAATCGAAAGAGACAGAGTTCGCCGCGCGCTCGTCGATACTCGAAAATATCGGAGGTGTAGCCTTGAACCAGTTGATCATGAAGACTGGGTATCTCGTTGTCCATATCTTTGGAGGGCGGACACGCCAAGGTCAAGTCCCAAAAGGGTGAGATCTTTTCTGCAAAGTTGCCATGATCCATGTCTTCATACTGTTTAAAGAACCCTCCTGGTGACGGTAACTGAACACTGGTGCTGTTGTAGAGGCCGTGCCGAATGTGCGTCACGGCGTCTTTCCACTCATCGTCCGTTGCTTTCGGAGACTTGCGCCCCAGCGACGACATGGGAGCATCAACAACGGTGAGAGGTTGAGCAAAACAGATAAAAACTTTGCTTCTCTCTATCGTGTGTGCTCCACCCAATGCTCGATAGGGATGGCCCAAGGAACAACTCAGAAATTCTTCGTTTCTGTCCAAAATTGGGTTTCCAGAGCGCGACATCGGGCGGAGGGGAAAGAGATCGAACAACACAACCACCATTTTTTTATACACGGTTTGGCAATTACCACACACAAAACAAAGATATGTATATGCAAACACACATCTATAAAGGGGGACATCAAGCTTGGAAGGAGCGCATGCAACGCAGGGCGGCAAGACAAAAGGGCAGAGAAGAGCGAGATAGCGACGGCGATGCCGGGCCTAATCGTTGCACCATTCCATGGCCACACGGCTCCATAGGTCGACGGCCCAAGGGTTGGGTTGGTTATAGACCTTCATCTGGCTTGCGCATGCCTTCCACATAATTCGAACCGGCGGCATCAGGCTTGTGGAAACCGCCAAAATCCTCCGGTTTGTTGCCAGGATAGGCTGGAGTGCCGTAGGCGCTATTGTAGTCGTAATTGTCATAGGATGGCATGGCACCGGCCGCATAAGGATCTTGGTGATTGCCGCGGTACCATTGCGGCTCGACAGATGACATCTCGGGCGCATAGCCAGGGGCGTGGTGTGCATAGGTGTAATCCTCAGCCGGATAGGCTGTCGAAGCGGCCGGATCGTTAAAATCAGAGGCAAGGCGGTTCTTGAACTTTTTAGAGGGTCGTCGAGTGCGCCAGCACAAGGCCCACAAACCACCACCGATCAGAAGCAAACCAAAAATGACGGTCGGAACGACGATAGCGACAATGTTATTGGATGCCACAGAACTTTGCACACTGGTGCTGGATGGGGCGGTTGAGGAAGTAGCCGTCGTGCTGGAGTGGCTGCTCATCGACTTGTTGTCAGTAGAAGTCGTCGTTTTAGTATTGTTTGACTTTTGTGTGGATGTGGTGGCCGAGGAGCTTGGAGTGGTACTGGTAGCCGTCTGCGAAGACATAGAGCTTTGTGACGGTGTCGGTGTACTGGTGGTGGATGGCGTGCCACCCGTGCTAGAGTCTGTCGGCGTGGTGGAAGGTGTATTTACCGTGGTATCGGTAGGTGTTGTCGTAATGGCTGTTGGCGTGGATCCATCGGTGGTAGAAGAACCTCCCAAAGGAATGGAGATGTCCAAGAGTCGACGTTCCTGTGCCACAACCGTACTGGCGGCCAAGCATACGGCCAAGCACAACCACCACTGCTGTCTCATGATTTAAATCTGTTGGCTTTTCAGGTACAATGAATGTAAGAGGTGCAGCAAGCCTATCCACTTTAGTAATCGGACAATGTGGAGAGCAAGATCGGCAAAAATAAAAGAGCGTGAAAGAAAGAGAGAGAAAAGAAAAAGAAAGCGAGGCGAAGCAAGTGCTCCGAAGGTCTAATTTAAGTCCATTGCCAATTTGGAAATTTGTTCAGGGAAAATGGCGTTTCAAACTCATTTATGTGTTGTGCCTGTGATAGGGAAGAGAAGAGACGTAGGATGGAGCATGTGGTGGGTGAGAGGGCAGGGATCGAGACGAGGAGATGAAATGAAATGAGACAACGTGTTCTATACCATAAAGCCCCAGTCCATGATGACTGTATCAAATCGAGGATCTCGCTCTCTGTCAATTCCACCATTGTGCCAGGAGCCCAACTAGAATCAGATGCTTAAGCGGTCATTTTTTGGGCCCCACTTCTTCTCTCAAACAGGTCAACAGACTCGACGCAACCCAAAACATTCGAGTGGCTTCAAATGCCCTAACCCTAAACTCTTTTTTTTTTTTTGCTCTCCACGCGTTTGGTTCGTGGGCTCTGGGCAAAATAGCGCGAAAGAGAGAGTTGCAGTACAACCTCGAGATTATTATCCTAGGCTCATCTCTGCAGGAATAGCGCTTGCTTGGTTATTGTCGTTCCCTTCTCTTCGCCTACGACTCGTACTCCGCTTTTCCTTTCCCGCTCCCCTTTTTTTTTGCCTTGTTGTCCCATCTCCTCAACATCATCCGTTTGTGTGGCTGGCATCGACGATCCTACCGCGCGTAAGTGATTTATGCCCCCGCCTCTATTCACTCAAATGACGCGTCAGTTTCTAGTTGACCATTGACGCTACCCTCACTCGCCACCATTACGCCAACTGCGATACCCTCCCCAGCGTTTTTGGGATTCGACATGGGCCCAAAAAGTGACTCGAACGCGGATCAGGGACACACCGACCAGGAACTTGCCGAAGTGCGAAAACTCATTGAAGCCATCTCCTCATCCCCATCACAACTCGACGCCACCTCCAATGGCAATACGGCCGAATCCATTCAGACCACGGAGGAAAACACCCAATTGAACACAGAACTACCGGCCAATAGCATCATTGCAGAAGTGAATCATTTGGCCTTTGATCGTACCCTCTACTTTTCACTCACACCTGACGCCACCATTGAACCCCTTGTGACGTGGTTACGGATATCCTTTAATGATAGCGCGGTATCGGGCATGGTGTTGCAATATAAGGGAACGGACGGGCTTTGGAAATGTCTATTAAATCGTAAGTCATCGGCGTGTTATCATGATAGAGTATTGACATTCCGATGTACACAGGGGATGACTCACTCAAACGAGTCTTGAAGCAAAACATGAAGACCAACAGTATCATTAGCTTGCGCGTACCAAGAGAGCAAGATTTGTTGAGTGTAAGTGTTGGCATGTCTATATCATTCAAAACCTTATCTGAAAACTCAAAATCATACATCCTTTTAGTCTGGCTATACCGACAAGCGACTCCTAGCACTGACCAAGCCAGGAGCGGTCGTCTAAAAAAAAAAAGAAAGAAAAAAAGGTAATCGTAGTGTCATGAACAATAAAGATCAGCATGGGACTTTATCGACGCATGATCCAATCTCCGACTACCAATGAAAATCCAAGGTGAACGGAATTGCTATTTTCGGATAACTGAGATAAGGGTCACCCCGACAGCAGCCGACGGAAGCAATGCTGAATCAGGGAGAGAAGCGCGCACGTTGATGATCATTTGTCATCGATTCCATCAGTTTTTTATGCATGGATAAGCAATGTATATTTGTGTATCATTGTTGTCATTCTTTCGTTCTTATTTCTATCGCCTCTCCTCCCATTGCACTTGTCCATCATGCCTGCTCTGATGCGCAAGTACACGCACGATATCGACATGGATCTCGTCATTGATCCATCCTTTACGGGTGTCTTGACAGGTCTACCTGATGATGATGTATGCGAAGGGTGTACGCTACGTGGCAAGGTATTGCTACACGTGCATCGATCAACCAAGGTGCGCAACATGCTTGTCTCTTTTGGCGGCAAACTCAAGGTGAATCTTGGAGCGCCTGGAATGATGGCTTTCTCGACACCGAACGCGAACGGGACCGAGCGGCGTTCATTGATTCACAAGTACACCGTCTTTCGGCATGAAGCAGGCAAAGAGTTTACGGTGTTTCAGCCGGGCCACTATGAGGATCAATTTGAATTTGAGTTGCCGGGTACCTTGCCGGCCTCGTTCAAGGACAAACATGGCTATGTTCGGTATCAGATCAAGGCCATCCTCTTTCGATCTGCCTTCTCCAATGATCTTGTTGTCCATCGAGAAATCACCATTCGACGCTCCGTGTTGGATGATTTTACGGAAATGTTTAATGTACCGTGCACCATTGAAGGCGATTGGCAGGACAAGATCAATTATAAGGTGACGGCGCCGACCATTGTCTATCGAGAAGGTGGCCTCATGGATATCGACATCGATGTGGATGTGCGTGATCCCGAATGGCAAGTATCGTCAGTCACCTATGGCCTTCAAGAAGTCCTCAATTATCGAACGACCGGCATGCAAGCCCTCAACGCGATGGCCACCGTGCGCTCCGATCATTGCTGGCCCGTCGGTTATGCTACCGTACCCTATACGGGCGAACACATCCAAGACACCATTCGCCTCTGTCCACGCGTCAATGCCGACATTTCTACACGTCTTCTGAACGTTTCCCATCGCCTCATCATCAATCTCACCATTTCACACGCAGCCGATGCCTTGCCCGATCTGGATGTCGGTTCCCCCGGTTCGTCCGCCTGCAGCTCGAGTGCATCGTCCATCATCTCCATGGATATGTCCACGCCCAGCTCTTCCGCCCTCTCTCTCCCTCGACTGACCACCAGGAAACCGCCCAGCCAGATCGCCTTACCCACCACCACCATCCATACCATCGAAGTGCCCTTGACCATCACATCCCGGCCCTCCGTCTGGGACGGTGACCTGCCAACACCGCCCATCTATTCGGAGGAGGAACTGCCTCCTTCCTATGGCCAATCCATCATGGCCTTGCCCAGGACACCCGACTATTTTGAATCGGCGGCGGTGTGTTGATAGAAAGATAATAGAGTAGAAAGTGCGTCTTAGATGTGCGCCGTGCTTTTCTTTTGCATTTGTACATATGTCATAGCCATGCCGCGCATGCATCCATATATAGAAGAGTTCTGAGGACACGTTTATGCTAAAGTCTAAGAGGATCGTGGGGTAAACGTAATGCTCTCGAGGTCAAGAGGACAAGGCTCCTCGGCACCTTGTTCCACCAAGCCATTCCACACTTCAGGCACCGGGCCGCGAAAGCCAACAATGCCCAGATTGCGGGTACTCGGGATCCTCAAACGTTCCGTCACCGTCGAAAACCCGTATTGATGGGCCAATTGCTTGCAGTAATCGGCGTACCGTTCGTGGCGGGGTACGTGGGTCGTGTAGGTGGGGACCTGGTAGCGCGCGCCTGTAAGATCAAAGGCGCAACACGGTATCATGAGGAATCTGGAACTTATTTAGACGATAGCGAGAGCATGCGTAGCGTGGACTTGCCTGCAGGTGGGAAGGGACCGGGACGCCACAATGGGTATCCTAAAGGGGTGTAAGCGGATATAGAGCCAAGAATGGCGATCGACTGACCATGGCACGAGTTCGTCGGCATGATTGGCAATCAGCCATTGGGTATCCAGATATCGGGCTTCTTTGGGCAACAAGGTTTCGGCTTGCAACCCCATCAATAGCTGCGCACATCCAGCACTGCAACTCACCTCGTAAATCAACCGGACAATGCAAGACGTTGCGATAAGTATCCCAGACCTTGCGCGAAGCGATATCAACGCCAAACCCTTGGTGCCCTTCCGCCGTCAAGAGATAGGTCACCAACCCATTCCCACATCCTAAATCGGCGAATCGCACCTTTGTCTCGCCCAACACTTGCCACAAGGCCAATATAAAGGCCGTGATTGCCAATTCTTCGAAAATGTATTTGGCCGGATCGGTTTTTTCGGGCCAGACACGCACTAAGTCGGCCGCGTACCGTTCTTTAAGCCGAGTGTAACCGGCCGTGTAGATATCATGGGGTACCACTTGGTCATGTAAGATGCGTTTGCGTATACCGAGCGAGGTAGCCACGGACCATTTGTAGAATTTGTGAAAGACGGCGGTAAACGACATACGCTGACGGGTGTTTGAGGTGCGTCCGTACCAGTGCGATGGACAAGTGACTTACCGTTGTGGCATCGAGTGGTGTATGGAGGGGAAGAACGGCGAGTGAGAGAGTAGGCTGGTCGGGAGAGCCTTCCAAAACATAGCGAAAAGCCTTCACCTAGAGAAATGTGTCAGAATGCCATCGCATGCCTGCTTGACCTCATTCACCTTTGGATAATAGTAAGGTAGACTCCTGCAGGGAGTTCCGTCGGGTTCAAGAGGCCAATACACGACGCAAGGCGCTGAAAGAGCATGAGGCACGCCATTCAAGCATCCAGATCAATCAACTTTTTCCTACCTTCACCGCTGGATCGATCCCAGTACTCAATCCGTTCATGAATCACTCGATCCTTGTCCTTACGTTTCGGCACTACTTGTCGAACGATGGTCTCGGACAAGGTCGATACGATCGCATCGTGGCGCACCGTCTCGTCGTCCTCTTCCTTTCGCGATACAATCTCTGTCTTTTCAATGGGCGGTATCACCAAATGCGCTTCGAGGATCCATCGCTCCTAAGGCATCGTGAGCACTGCATCGGTAGCATGAGACCGACGCTTACCACCACCTCCCAAAAGACAGCAGGGTCAAAGTCATAGTTTTGCTCGGCGAGGACAAGCCAAGTGTCACCGTGCCATGACCTTGCCTTTGGATCAGCAAAGTGAAGGTTTGGATCGTAGAGGTTGTACAGTTGTGAAGCTATCCTACCCTTGGACGGCTCCTCTTGGGTCATGAGAACCAGCCAAGGCAATTTCGACAGAGGGCTTCGGTGGAACCGAGGGCACGAGGTGAAGCTGTGCTAGAGCGTACCTACCTTTTACGCGTCACAGCAACCGCACAAAAGGCTGCAAGGCGTATCTCTCTCCACGTGCCCCAAGCTGTCCCTGTTCTGGACGCTCTCTTTAAGACTTTACTTGTCCCAGCAGTGCTTTCTCGGGTCCATATGTCTCTGTCACACCCACGTTTTGACATACATCTGACTCCTGGATAGCCTCCTTGTTCCCAATCCCGGTTTTCGTTCCTTGTGTTCGCGCTCTCTCGCTCACTTCTCTATCTTTCTTTCTCTCGCCATTCCTGGCTCGTCAATCCCTCTACTGCCCCTATAAAACAACCCACAACCTTTGCACATCTTTGGCTCTTGCAACGCAAGCCTAAAAACCTTGCTTGTGGAACATGAGTCTCTTGCTCTCACTTTCATGACACTGTGGCCCTGTCCACCCCTTTCCACTCTTTCCCATGGATACAACAACTGACGTAAAGCGTACGGATACCTCTACGACGCACAAGGCCACCGACTACAAATCAGACACCAAGACGAAGGAAGCGACCAAAACAGACCACTCTACGACGCACCACCCACTTGTGAGCGCTCATGCTGTATCTGCCCTATCTGCCGCCAGTACACCCTCAGCATCGGCGTTGCCTTCATCACATTCAGGCTCACCGGTGGCCGGTGCAGTGGTAGGATCGCTGGTCGGTGTTGCTGCCATCGGTGCCTTGGCCTTTTTCATCGTCCGGAGAAAGCGACGAGTGAGACAGGAGCCACGTTTCAAAACGCCCTACGACTATGGAAATGCTCCCTACACGCTCGAAGGTGGCCTATACCGTAAGTAGATGGATGCCTTATACCGATCGAGGACTGACCTCCACCACAGACAACGACAAGGGTATACCGCTGTCCGTCACCAGCTATTCGTCCAGTGGTATCGACCACTATTCACCCAAGCTCCCTCCGAAATCCCCTGTCAAGGCTGCACCAAGTCCACTGGCCCAACAGAGAGACTGGCCAACCATCGATCAGCTCCCATATACCCAAACCACCTATTACCAACATCCTGAACCCATCATTGGCAACGCTCCCACCCCGCGTCAAGTCGCCATAGAGCAATACGCAGGTCACGCCGGACAACAAGGCATTGTGGATGGCGATGCCGTCGACGATCTGTATGCTGGCATTGAAGACGTTCCCCATGAAGATGATACGCTGGGTTTGCTCCAATCGACCGCAGATGCCGCCAATGCCTCCAAGGAAGAGATTGACGAACCACAAGCACAACATGTCGTGCTCACTCACCTCGATAATACCCAACAGACCATCGTAGACCACCCCACGCAGCGAGACACGCTGTATGGACTAGGCGAGACCTATTACTATGACATAGAAGAGCCATTGCCTCGTAATTCCCTGCTATAGACGTTGTAGAACACCTCTTTTTTTGTCTTTCGGACTATGGCCAATTGGGTGCAGTTGCCTTCACAGCAGCAAGGATACGACATTCGCAGGTCAAGCCATGCGCTTGCTGTCGTTGGCGACCGGGTAAGTGTTCGTCTTGCACTCATCTGTCGCTCATGCCGTCACAAGGCATTCATCTTTGGAGGTGAAGTCAAGCCGCGCGAACCGGTCGACAATGTTCTCTACCCTTACAACTTGGCTCGTGAGTAGCAAGAGAGATAGAGCCTGCAGATGCATACTAAACGTCTTGTGTAGTGCGTCAGTGGGAAGCATCAGTTGACCCGACGGAGGAAGCGCCAGAACCGCGGGTAGGCACGCAGATGGTATCGATAGGTTCGATGCTCTACGTGTTTGGAGGTCGAGGTGGAAAGGACATGCAAGCATTGTCTTCGGAGGTCTACCAGTTTGATACGGAAGCCTCCAAGTGGACCCGCTTGACGTTGGATGGCCAGTATCCCGAAGCCAGAAGTTTTCATGCCATGACGGCCTCGGAAGTGAGCGTGCAAGGGGGCCAGGGCCTCGTCTATTGTCCGCATCGTTGATACTCATCATCGGCTAGACGGATCTGTATGTGTTTGGAGGATGCCCGGCGTCAGGACGTTTGAGTGATCTCTGGAGCTTCAACCCCATCACATCCACATGGGCTCGAAAAGCCCAAGTGGATCTCACTGGACGTGGAGGTGCTGCATTGGCCTATCATCAAGGCAAGATTTGGCTGCATGGCGGATTCAACGGCAAGTAGACATGACCCGTCACCTGCGCACCCGGATTAACCATTACTCTAGGTCAAGAATTGGATGATTTGAGGGTCTATGATATCGCGTCCGACACTTGGTCGACACCCATCGTCGCTCCAGGTCCATCTCCAGCACCTCGCAGTGTGCACGCCATGGTACCGGTGGATGATCATCGCCTGGTGGTCTTGTACGGTGAACGTGATCCATCCACGATTGGCCATGAAGGGGCAGGCAAATTCTGGGATGATGTCTGGATCCTCTCTATTGACAAGGATCAAGTTACCTGGACCAAAGTCCCTGTCAATGGACCGAGTGAAGGGTCGACGGCATCCAGCTTGGCGCCCGTCAAACCCAAGGATCGCGGATGGTTCCAAGCGGCTGCATGGAAGGGCAAGGTTGTTCTTTCTGGTGGATTGGACGATGAGAATGCTCGCCTGGATGACTTGTTTGTGCTTCAGGAGCTTTAAGCTCTTCTAAATCCATGCTATGCAGTAATCTCCTCTCTCTCTTTGAACTCTCTGTCATTCCAATGGATATAATAACTCTCCACAGTGTATTCATTCAATGCGATAAACTTCAAGTGCCGCGTTGTCTTGAAAGTGTTCTGTAATTCATTATCCGAATTGGGACAGAGCTGCTCTTGTTCGCGTCATGACACCGACAGCAACGTCGGTGGACATTGCGTCCCTGGCTCGCATCAATGTTCTCATTGTCCCTGTTGGTCCCATCAAGCGCTCAGTGTTTGCGAGTCATGTTCAGTTGATTTCACAGTTTCATCAGATTGCGTTGGCTGACCTCACCCCGGAACTCGTGCACGGGAACAGTCGTAAGTAGGCGGGGAGGGTGGAAAGCGTTGACTCGATGGTTGACTGAGTCACAGCGGGAAAGGAAATGCTTTGCGTTGCTCACCTTGATATTGTATCTAGCCATGTTCAGTAGTCAAGGTTTTCAGGAAGGACGGATGCACTTTCGCTTTCTCACGTCTTTCAATGACGTTAACCAGCACCTTGAAGACTTCCAACTGCATCGTCGCCTGTTTGGTGTAGGTCATTGGCATGGTTGTGAATGCGAATACTGATGCGCACCATGACTTTTGCAGGTGATTGGAATCATGGATTGCAGAGAATGGAAGAGCGATCAGATTGCATCAAGTTACCAGATGTTCAAGACAAAGCTCGAGCAGGTACAGGTTCATCGATATCCATAGCTTGAGTTCGAGCTGATCTGTTCACGCCAGTACCCTTCGGCATTAGCAACTCGATTGTTTGCATTTGATCCACAAGAGAACCAGCCTGACGATACAAAGGGCGTCATCATGATACCCGATGTCGGCAATCAATCCTTTTATATGAATACGATGATTCTTGACTTTGCCAGTCAATTTCTTGGTGGATTTGGCATCCTGGTAAGCGTGACGAAGCAATCCTTCCTTCATCCTGTCATCAACAGCTGTCATCCTAGGCATCAGCGATCGAACGAAAACCCCACATTGAGAGCCCCCAATTGTTCAATATGCCCAATGCGGATATCGCCACTCCACCCAGCGCAATGGCTAGTAATGACATA
The DNA here is from genome assembly GCA_002261195.1 of Bifiguratus adelaidae. NCBI lineage: Eukaryota > Fungi > Mucoromycota > Endogonomycetes > Endogonales > Bifiguratus > Bifiguratus adelaidae. The sequence goes on from MVBO01000039.1 coordinate 98,465, forward strand.
CCCGTACCGAGACCTGTCGCACCTTCGCCAGTATTGGACGCGACGAAAAGTCCGACTTCCGGCGACTTTTCGAAACCGCCCCCAGAACCCGCTTTAGTCAATGACTCGGCACCGGGAGCACCAAGTCCGACCTCAAGCATTTCCTCCACCTTTCTTAAGCGCGCATCCACGGTGACTTCACCGACCCCAAATCGACAGGGCCCCCAGGCGCAGAATTTACCTGGGCGTGAACGATCACCGCGACCGCCATCCATAAGTAGGACGCATTCCGGGTCAAGTCTATCCCCCAATCCGACACCAAGCATGTCCATGGCAATGTTGAGTTCAGAGAGCTCAAAATTGAAACGGCGAGCCCCAGGTCGAATTCAGAAATTGCTCGGGGACCTCTTTCTTCTTGCAGGCCGACTACCTGATGCCGTGAATACCTACAACAAGGCCATCGATTTCGCGAGATCCAATTCAGATTATCTATGGCTCGCCGCTGCCATGGAAGGTCTATTGTGTGCGAACTTGTTGCTGGATGCTCTGCGCGCAGACCAAGAGGTGAGTGATGGATAAAGAAACAGATATGGCGGAATTTAACCGTTTGGTCTAGGGCGTGGTTGAGCGAGACACAGAGTCCAGCACAGACGCCACTTCCGGTGGGCCCGATCCATCATCCATGAAACAACCGAAATCCTTCCATGTCGAGGTCCAGGAGCGGTACTTTTTGATCCTTGGTTATTACACCAAAACCTCGTCTACAACGATTCCACCCACCCCGACGGTCATATACGTAGAAGCGTGTTTAAAGGTCGCTAAATTCCTCACCACCATCTATTTCTGCAATGGGTGGAACAAGGAGGCCATGGAATGCTTACAAGCTGGAAACATGACGCCAAGCTCACATTACGTCGATGGAGATCAAAGTTATCTGTGGACAGAACCACGATTGAACTTAGACGATATGATTGCTCACAAGGCATCGGGTTTGAGCAGATTCGAGATTGGACAGTGGGTGATGCGGGCTTGGGGCACCCACTTGCAAGATCTAGATCCAACAGAGCAGGTATGCTGTTCGCCGCAAAAATTGAATGTACTGAACGTTGTGACCATCCATAGATTCGGCTCGTCACTGCTATGGCTACGATCCTCGCGCATATCGGCTATAGGCGCAAGTACGCTTTTCTTTTGCGCCAAACATTGCAAATAAGCCTGCCTCTTTTAATCGATTCACGCAAGTCTCGAAGTGTCAAATCGGTTGAATTCTTGCAGAACAGTAGGGTACTGCTTGGTTTCCTGAATAGAGTGCGCGATATTTATGGGGTGGGAGGTAAGCCAACTGTGCGGCTCTGCTTATATTGACATATTGTCCGCGTCAGGAACGGACTCGACGAAGCAAACGTCTAGTTCAAAAAGGGACAAGCTAGGCTGGCCTGATTTGCAGATTGCCGTACTTCATGAGTGTATTGCTATTGCTGAGGGCTTACCAGGTAAACACCGAGAATCTCGAACTATGGTCGCTACTTACTGATTCTCGCGACAGATTATCTTTCCATGCTTGAAGCGACAACCATGTTGTTGCGCACTCTCCACAAACACCTATCAAAGGAGGAACAAGTACGCTTAGCAGCATCTATTCCTCGCATCGTGGCTGCAGGACAAAAAGCAGGGCAACTGGACGGTACCGTTCCTTATTGGGGTACCGATTTGGTGCAGTCGGTTGAGCCAGTAAAGTATGGATCTTTTGATCCAACACCCGGCATGTTGTCTTACAGGCTTTGCAGGCAGATCTCACGACGCTTACCCTACGCTCATCGCATCAGCAAGGCCGCCGAAGATGCTGTTGTTAAATCTGACAAGAAGGAGGATCAGGATCCTTTCATCTATAATCCGTACTCTCAAGCGCAAGTCAAACAGAATCAAGCAAGTGAACCAGCATTCACGTAGCACTTACTCATGTTGCATATTAGACACTCTTGATTGCGAACGAGCTCGCCGAATTCAAGGTCACTTTACGCAACCCATTTGCATTTGATATTGAGGTTTCGCGAATCATTTTGAGGTAAGTCGCCTTTCACTGAATATCATTCCGTTCTCACCTTAACTCGCTTGCAGTGCCAGTAGTGACAAGCTTGAAGTTACACCATTCTCCACCATCATTCCGGCTAATGGAACTACCAGCGTACGATTAACGGGGTTACCATCGTCACCAGGCGAAATCGAGATTCTAGGCTGCAAGATTACCCTAGCAGGCTGTTCGGAACAACATTTCCAATTGCCGACGCCAACTGTTCCGTCAAAGAATGCTGATGATGGTGAAAGACCATCCAAGCGCTCTAGTAGTGGTTTGCAAGATGCGCCTGTTATACGTAAGTTTCTTTGTTCATTCATCCATCTATCGAGGTTTGACCTGATTGTCTTAGCCAAACCCTCTAATCTTCCATTCCCGGTCACTATTATACCCGAGCAACCGCTTTTGAAGGTCAAGAAGAGCTCTCTTCTACACTCTGCGTTAATGGTCTTTGAAGGAGAACTGTAAGTAGGGGACGTGCACAAACCATGCCGAGTCCAACGAGTTTGATTGCCTTCTCAGATCACAAGTGGTCATCACCCTCGAGAACATTGGGAGTGTTCCTGTAGATTTCATCACACTTTATTTCGTTGATTCGACCGTGAACCCAGCCTTGACAAATCCTGACTTACCGCCCGAAGAAGAATACGAGAGAGACATTTTCAAGCAGCAAATGACTGTGTTTTCATGGGATGGTACCCATGACGAGCGAATGAACCTGATTGGCAAGAAGGTAGACATTCAACCTGGTCAATCCTATGACATCACGGTGAGCGTGCTTGGAAAACGTGGCTGGTATGTGTAAACTGTCGGATGCCGTGGAGCTAGAGTGCTTATATGATCCTTAGTACCGGTGGCACCATCCAAATCGACTATTCGTATCTGCATCAAAATGTTCATGAGGACTCAACCAGTGCGCATGACTCACATACCTTTTATTCGCGTCAACTTTATTTCCCTATGCTTATCACCGTGCAACGCAACTTGGATGTTGTCAATTGGGATATTTTATATTTGCGGTCAAGTGACTATCGCAGCCGCGAAAGTACTGAAGCCGGCAAGGCTGCACAAAACGACTACAAACTTGAGAAGTACGATGCCTCCAACATCTTGGAGCTGACACAATATGGTCATCAACGAGGTGAAAATGCATACTGTTTAGCCACGGTGGATATTCGCAATATGTGGAACGTTCCATTCGAGATTGAAATAGCCATTGGAGCTGTTGAAGGAAACGACAACATGCATGATTCTAGAACCACATCCAATGGTGAAGCGTCCGCAGTCCTGTCATTGACCATCATCGATCCCGGCTGTACGAGGAGGTGAGTTCCTTGCCAACGTAACCTGCCTCATTAACACCTTCTGGCTCAGAATCGTTCTGCCTATCAAGCGGCTTTGTCTGCCGAGAGAAGACCTTTGTCGCCCAATACCGGTACTCAAAGCCAACAAGCAATTTGTTGTACAGAAGGGACCACCTGTTTCACCGGCCGAGGAACAGCGTAGACTCTCTGCCTTCTGGTATCGCGAGGAACTACTCAAGATGATAAAGGCGAGGTGGCGATGTCTGTCAACTGGCCAGAATGGCCTGCTGTACTTGCGTCCTTCGCTTCGTCTAACCCCTCTGCAATTGGCGATATTGGTTCATGATGACGTTGAATTCAATATCAATATGAGTTCATCGTCTGATGACAAGGTAATCCAAAGGCTGGGCTACCGACACTTTCAATGTCCAGCAGATCAATTTATCTATTTCACCATTGGGGTAGTGAATCGAAAAGGTGAGACAAGTCTCTTATTTGCACTTCGCATTCTCATGCATGTTGTCCAGATGTCAATGTGCACTATTGCTTGCGCATTCAACCTGCCCGAAGTCATAATGACGGTGCCAAGGAATATGACCTCAACGAAAAGCTGTTGTATCAAGGGCTGCTGCAGACAGTCTTCCACAATGTATGTGAGCTGATCAGCATTATTAACATGACACTTACAGATCTCTTTTGCACACAGATTCCGCCCAGTGAAGAAGCAACCTACTCGCTACCCGTTTGCTTCCTTACAAGAGGTCAATATGAGTTCTTGTACCATATACAGGACGTGCAAACTGGATTTGTCGCGTATGACAGAGAGTGTGTCATTGTAGATGTCAAGTAGAATTGCCACTAGCGTTCTTTGGTTGCAGCTAATATACATCATTCATACAAGCGCCTAGAACACCTAAAGTATACATTAAAACTATACTTTGTCCGTACTAACCACAGTTTCTGTCTCAGATACCATCGCTTTCTCGTGCGCAAGTCTACTAAGCGCCGAGCCTCAGCGACCACCACTGCCGCATCATCACTGTCAGAGATCTCTGCGAGCTACTCCAGAGACTTACCTTGGGTCTCGACAAAAAAGTCGTATACACCAACAATCTCTAGGTGGATGTAACAGCCATAGAAATTATAGTACTTCCAACCAAGCTGGCGAAGAGCGATAGGATTGACGTAGATGGTAATGAAGACGCATAATTGATTGACACGAGCCCAAAGACGGCCATGCCTTTGGCACGGATGGTGAATGGCAAGATCTCAACCGGATACGCGACAACCAAAGGCGTCAAGGCAATGTCATAAGAGGCAAAGTATAGATTATCGTGGCAACAGATGCATAACCCGCCTCTAAAGTTTCCGCGCTCACTGTAAATTGCACAAATGATTTCTGTGCCGACGAAGCAAACCATGCCAATAGTCGAGGCAATCCAGAGTGATCTGCGACCGTTTCTGTCGACATTCAAGGCTGATGCGCTCGCAATGATGAGATTACAAATTTGAAGACATCCATTGAACCAGTAGTTGTTTGAATGAGTCTCGAATGCCAACTCGTTGAGAACAATGATCAGATAATGTGTAACGAGACCATTTCTCCTAAGGCGGCACATGTGGCAACGAATATGACGATGATGAGACGGTGGCGATTCCCTAGTGAGCGACCAGCTCGAGATCAGATTTCTTCGCAACTTCCTGCTCGCGCAAGATAGTCGCACATATTTCCTGATATTCTTTCGGTATAAGCTCGTCGTTCAAATCACCTTCTGCGTGAAAATTAGCCAGGATTTCCAATGTGTCTTCATGTCGTACCTTGGAAATCAACCATCGATGCGACTCTTCATTAAACCACACCGCCAGGACTTGAGTTAAGGAAGAAAGGCTTATACTTAAATAGGAACACTCCTGGACCATGAACTAATCAGACTCGATGTGCCAATGTGACCCATGCTGCCAAGACAGTGGAAGCAAACAGTGGTTTATCTTACTTCTTACAAGAGCGTTTCGCATTGTACAATCAACTTACTGGATCCCAGACAATACATTGTATTGTATTCGCTTTTGGTGAGCTGCAGGAGCCACTTCGGCCACCAATGTGGGGGCAGCATTGCTGGCAAACGATCCACTTACTCCAAGAATAAACCTGGCAGCCAGAAAAATCGGCACTACAGGCGAGCTTACTGCGCCATCGACGGCATCGTCTATGCATCCATTTACTGTTGACGGCTGCAACCGGCAATACTACTCCGACAGGCATGATAGATGATCCAAGGAAGATAGCCTTGTTTCGTCCAAACCGATCGGAGAAGTGCGTGCTATGAAAATGCCCAGTATCCCACCAATTATCATGATTCCATGGAGCAGCCCAAGTGTAGATGATTTGACTTCATGTCCGTGCAAAGACGACAGTGTCGTCTTGGTATGTGAGGTTCGTCAGTTGTCAAGGAACGAAGCCTAGAGGCCTCTTTTCTCTAGGTGCCAGACTTGACGGCGGAGACTAGCAGCTTCACTTTCCATATGTGGTTAACGCAAGCCCAAATAAACCGGAGACTATTTCATCGCAGACAGAGGAGAACGCAGCTTATAAAAGGGCTTGAAGCGTCCATTTAATGACTCGGCAGGGAAGATACATTGAAGGTGTCGATCTCTTCATGTAGCCTTGTCAATTCGGAAATGACAAGTTTTATCCCACACAGAATAATATCGCTACTACTTTGATTATCAACTGGAGTCCCGCTTGTGGAAAGGCCCAGCCGATATACCTGGGAACCGTGCGAACTAAACCGGCGACTTCAATGAACTTTGTTCAGTGATAGTACATTGATTGGCTTTTTTACTCCTGATATAAGATGTTGCAGAGTAATCTACAGGCATACAGATAAAACAATTGAGCAGATAAACAATCATCTATACGGTACTTTATATGACTAAATGGCACTTGGCTCTGAGGAATTGGCAATAGATTCGGCAAGCTTGCGAAGCTCGGGACTATCTTCGGCATTGATGGTGTCACTGATGCGCCGATCGCGTTTGACTTGCTCATCGTGATCCAATTCTTCGCGTGTAGGTGGCAATCTTTCGTTATCAAGATCGGATCGTCTAGCATCTTCAAACGTGTTGATTGCTGAAAGATAACATGAGCTTCTGATAAATTCAGTACCGCTTTACCTACCATTCTTGATTCCTTCAGCTCCCAGAACTAGCGTGCCCATTGGTAGCTTCTTGTTGCCCATCATGCCCTTGAGTTCACTGACAGCCTCAGATTCTTCTCGAAGCACAGAGAATAGGCGTGACATCCTGCCGACTGCAAGGATTTTGTTACGAATCAGTCGACGTCTTGCTTCGATGTCATCGCTGGGTTTTGGTGATGTTCCACCAATAGGTGATGCCGCTGGTAAGTCTTCTATTTCGGCAAGCTCTTCTTTGCTGCAAATGTTCAGTATGGCGATAAGCATATCGGTGACTATAGCAGATGATGAGTTTCTAGCAAAGCCAACATTTACAACGTACTCTTCTCTCCCACGAACGGCAGACTCCATGTAAATACATCCATAAAGTTGGGTAACCAGTACGGATGGGGGGTACAGTTGAACTGGCGGATGTTCATGACATTGTTTTCGTATTTGAGGACAGCGGCCTTGTTGTTGTAAACGTCTAGGTAATTTGGAGCTGAAAATATGGTCATGACGGAAGGAAATCCTGTTGTTTTTGTTTTGCGATACATTCGATATCCGGCATCTTGAGCCTCGTGTGCTCGAATGATAGACAAGAGGTTATTTCGTTCCAGGAATGCGCATGCGGCATGATAACTTTTGCGAAGGTGTTAATGATACGGGATAACGGCAATAGAGTACCTACCTGTAGAAATACGAACAACCGCGCACATGGTTGTGAATAAAATGCTCGGTGGACTTCTCTTGCCCGAAATCCTCCAACGGATCCGCCCACAGTAAATCACACATCAGACCCTGTGTTGGCGGCTCTCGGAATCGGTTAATCTACAAGGATGTGAGCAATAATCTTCCGAATACTCGAGTTTTATAATGCTTACATTGCGCAAATCATCCAAAGTCTGCAATTCGGGAGATAGACCCCCGTGGATGCACAAAAACTGCTTGTTCATGACCGCACCCAAAGGTAACGAGCAGAAAGACTCCATGCACGTGTCATACACCTTCTCGCTGTACTTGTGGCGACCTATAATCACTTCATACTCTGGTCTTCTTGAAAGAAGCGTCATTTCACCTACATTCCAGTTTAAACGTGAAGTAATCGGTCAAATGACGACACTCGTGGTTACCCCTCAACAAAAAGAGCGTATTGGGATACCAAATTTTCAAGGTCCATAGGTATAGGACACACTAGGCGATGATCAGCGGGGTTTGTGGCAAGGGTGGAGCATACCTCTATGCTAAAGTATCCTCGATCAACATAATCACCCAAAAATAGATATGTCGTATTGGCGGGATCACCACCCACTTCAAATAACTTCATCAAATCGTAATACTGTCCATGGATATCACCACATACTGACCACAAGTGAGCAGCGTGAAATGTAACTTGGTCTGAGGTCGCGCACTTACCTGTTACGGGCGCGTCCACCTCGAGTAAATTGGCCTCTCGTTTCAACATTTCGGTACCTTTCTTGATGATATAGAGCGCTTGCTCTTCTGTTAGTCTTCCCTCGCGATAAAAGTGATTCTTAAGGAACTGGTAGTTTGGGAAACCTGGTCGATCGGGGTGCCAGAATTGCTCGTCAGTGGGTACTTGAGTAGCAGGAGCTTGCACTTCTGTTGTTGGGACAAGAACGCGACAAAGTGAGCAAGCGGTGTCAGTCAGTTATGCTTCAACAATAATGATGATGCGCCAGTACTTTACCTTTGACCACGCGCTCTCTTGTGCTCACTACGGATCCATCGTCCATAGTATGCACCGTAAAGTCGATAGTGGGTACCTTTTGACCATCGGTCGTACTATTATCGGCCATCGCTTGCTACAAGTCGAAAAGGAAGGCCTTGCAAACCGGGACTGGGCTTGATGTTACCGTGACTGCAATAATGGGCGATGCATAGACAAATGAATTAAATTAGAATTCGCTATTTTACAACGTTTACAGGATCACTAGCGCATTTTCGTCTGAACAAAGACGTGATCTACATAGCTTCTCCACAGCGTCTCGCCTACACTGTCTTGAAGAGTCATGCGTTTCGCCAATTCCACCCAACTGGCTGTAGATAGATCACTCATGCCGTAATCGTCCATGGTTGTATACTCGATGACATATGACATGTTCATACGTGGGACTGGCTTGGGATACTTTGGCTTCTTCTTTTTTGCGTCTATGTCGATTTCATCGCCTGCCTCATAGGCATCTCGACTGATGGAGAAGCTAGGACTATTTAGCCCTCGCTTGGTAAGCTCCTCTCGTTTGTCTTGATGACCTTCCCAATAGGTCACGTTGGAATACAGTTGCGTGTAACCCATAAGGTGACCAACGTCTTGCGCATCGTAGTGGAAGATGCGCATAGATGGGTAGAAGGTGGGCACAACCGGAGGTGATACCAAAATTGGAATGTAGTCTTCCACATCCTTGGTTCGCAGACCGCCATATTGTTCGTACAATTCTTCAACATAGCCTTCCGTCTTCTTTCGAATACGGACTGGAACATTGGTAGATGGCATAATGGAGGAATTGTCGCTGATGGGATGGTCGTTGAATGATGGTGAATATTCGGCTATATCGGCAATGAATTCTTTTCGGTGGAGACAAGGGTCAATGAACGGACCCTCTGAGTTTCTTATTCCAACGTCTTTGGCGTCAGGCAAGTCTGTTCGATCCATAAAGAAGAAATGGTCCATGTTCAGATGGCCGTACAAATGGCCGACAATAATATCGCGATATTCGTGGCTGAGAGTGGCATAAGTACGATAGCATTCCGGAAAGTAAGATGATCGGCGAGGTGGAATGTGACCAGTGAGATAAACCTTGACTCCGTCATTTCGTGCTGTCTTCAGTTGTGCTTCAATCCATTCCATATGCTCGAAACCAGGATCATCCTTTCCAACGCATCCGTTGACAGCGGAATTGGAGTCGTAGAAGTACATCGTGTTGAGCGCTAGAACACGGAGTTGTCCAGGGATGACATTGATGGAGTAGTAACCACCCTCCTGGAACGTATGCAGTTGGTCTTCGGGAATAAAAGCATCCCATATTCGAAGAAAAGAGTTCAAAATTTCATTTCGCGGTCCTCCTTCCATAATGTTGTGAGGGTAGACGTCGTTGTTGCCGAAACTGGGCACGATGGGAATAATGAGACTAGGTTGAACTCCTTGACTTGTTCTGTTGTTGTCGAGTACCATCAGTGACGAAAAAATCTGCTCAAACTTTGTAGCAATGTATCTATTCAACTCGTAGATCTCATTGAGCGTGCGTGGCTTTTCCCGGTCCGAGTCATGTCTAGGAATTACAGTCAGTATCCGTTATACAGCTCGTCAGCAAGAGCCTACCTTGCATTATCGCCTGTCCAGACAACAAAATCAATATTATCTTTCCAATTGTCGTGAATCCAGTTGAAGGTCGCATCAATGAGAGCGAATGGCGAATCGCATTCACTAGCGGGACTACCCAAAATTCCACTTAATGGTACGCCGTGCTTCTTTTCTTTCTTGCTGGGTTTGCGATGGCACGAAGAGTCTATTGTCCTTCCACCTTTGTAATAGAAGTCGGGCTGCAAAGTGTACAAAGTAGAGGTCAGATCTGATGGACAATCCCTTCTTTTTGAACGGAGATATTGATACCTCAAGCCAGCCTTATCCCTGCATGCCCTCGTAGATCAAAGCTTCGACTTGCTCTCCTTCTCCTCTCCATGGATAAGGAATACTTACGTGAAAGTCGGTAATTTGCAGGAAGTTGCCTTTCAATGGTGCTTTGACTGACGATGATCGGGAACTCCGGTGCATGTCATCACTGTACGTCTGATATGATAAACTTGCACCATCCACTCGCACTATTCCCACGTAGCATAATATACAAAGCAAAAGCAGACGTGTCCGCATGCTGCAAAAGAAATAAGCTTCAGTGAAAAAAGATCTTAGAGACAAGGGGAAAAGCTAAATGAATTAAGTGATGTCACTCTATCGCACGTGCTCAATGGAGCGGTTTTAGTAACTAATGAAGGCTTTTTATGTGAGCGTCTCACACTATGCTGGCCAGGGAAATAGTCTGTCCAAACATTAGCACCTACATTGTATTTGGATTCACTTCTTGAGACTTTGCTATCCACAACAATGGTTTCTAGGTGCTTAATCGACCGGTACATCACTGCCTGCTCTCACCAATGGATCTCGCGAACTTCTAGCTACTTTTACAAGGTTAGCGACGAGTTGTCGAAGTGAGGCACGTGTTTGTGAGGGTGGTGAGATATCCTGAGGCGTCAAAGTGACTAATTGTTGAGCAGTGACAGGTTGCGGTGACATGATACGAGCAATGAGAGTATCCATGATAGAAATCACAAATACGCCGCAATCGGCATCATTGGTTTGCTGTGGAGTGGGTACAGACATCCACTGAAGCTTCTCTGTAGCAATAAATGAGTGCTTTGCTTCATTCTGAGAAAGTTGATATGGTATAGGCTGGACTTACGTGTGGGTCGAAGAAGAGCATAGAATTTCTGCATGGCATGTTGCGCAGATGAAGAATTGGCATTTGATAGACTATCGAAACAGTAAAAGGTGCCTTGATCTTTCAAATAGAGCAAGAGTGACCTAATGTAAAAAGGATTGGTCAAGTACACCACCACGGAGCCTTGGCCGCTCACCAATGACTGCCAGAATCAGCAGTATTTCCCCTGGCATCATTGATGGGTATAAAGATGGCGCGACGAAGGTTGAGACCAGGGGGAAGTACATCCTTGAGCTGAACCGGATCTATTGTCATGCATGTCAGCATAGAGTTGACAAGCTTTGAGCCATCCTACCTGGTGTTTCGGTCACCAAGTGCACCATACCGGGGCGAAACATAAGTATCTCATCAAAGTTCCTTAGCGTATTCCGCTCGAGATATCTAATCATTTTGTCTCCAGTCAGACACGGTCATGCCGGCGCTTTTCCCTACACTGCTTACTCCATATAAAAGTCAATGATGGTATCGTCGAGCCAATTCCCCTCCTCCAATAGCGCGACATCCTTATCCAAGATGAAAACGGAAGTTAATATATACATATATATTTACTACGGAACTTTACCTCGTGTCTCAGGATCACGTCAAAGTACTCAAGTATAGGTGCAACCATAAGAGAGAGAGAGAGAGAGAGAGAGAAAGAGCAAGTGAGAAAGGACATCCAAAATGCAATAAGGGTTACGAGATAAAGCACGTGGCAATGACGTACTCTTTCTTGTCGACCGCTGCCTTCAAGGTTCCATAGCTTGATCTAGAGAAGCTTCCATGGCGTCAACGCTTTAAATGCTGTGCCAGTCATACTGTCCTTCTATCTATCTTGTGCTGCACGCGCTTCAATGCTGACATGTGAAGTCACGCATATGACGCAAATTGGTTGCTTGAGATATATTGACCATGGCCTCGGACGAGGAGGAGGTGGAATGTCCGCTATGTATGGAAGAGTTGGACTTGTCGGACAGAAACTTTCGACCTTGTCCTTGTGGCTATCAGGTATGGGGATAAGCTGCAACTGCATATGCGAATATGTGCTTAGTGTCCGATGCACAGGTTTGTCGGTTCTGTTGGCACCACATCAAGGAAAATCTGAACGGTCGGTGCCCTGCATGCCGGCGCATATACAGTGAGCAGGATGTGGAGTTTGTACCCATGACTGCAGAAGAGTAAGTGAGGTGTAGCCCTCAAATGCGACATGTTAACAACAAATGTCAGAATTGCGCGAATGCAGAAAGAACGCAAAATGAAGGGGCGCCAGCAGAAAGGAAACTTTCCAAACCACCGAAAGAATCTTAGCAATGTCCGTCTAGTGCAGCGCAACCTTGTCTATGTAGTAGGCTTAAGTCCTAGTATCGCCAACGAGGAGGTAAGTTGCGCGTTGGAACAGTCCTTTCAAATTATGGTCTAATGTGCTGCGAACAGACTCTACGCGACCAAATCCACTTTGGACAGTATGGCAAGATCATTCGAATTATGGTAAACAAGCGATCTATCGGTCCAACCTCTGATTCTTCTTCGTCCTATTCCTTGTCCTCGTGTCTGACGCAAGGCGCTTCTCAGATTTTGGTTACCGCCTACATCACTTACGCTAAAGAAAGAGATGCTGCAAAGGCGATATACGCCGTGAACGGGACATTGAACGAAAATGGTCGCTCGATTCGTGCTAGTTTCGGGACCACAAAGTACTGCATGCATTATCTTAAGGGAGCTCAGTGTACGAATCCGAGCTGCACGTATCTTCATGAGCCCGGTGATGACGCAGCGGACGTCGGTGTTGAGCTTCGGACAGAGGACATTGAGCGGTAAGAATTTCCCTTGCCATGTTTGATGATTCCTGACCAGGCCGTTGTAGATTGGGCCTTGCTGCTCCAACAAAACCAAAGCCGGTCGCAGCTCATCCGCATCCTGTCAATCATATGACACAGGTCACGTCTTCACCCGACAGAACTTCAAGATTGAATCCATGGGGGAAAATACCAGATGTCAGCGCATCCAGCAATACTGTGACTGACACAGCTCATGGCGGTGAAGCGGCTGATGATTTGGAATTGCCTCCGCATTCAACCTCAACAAATAAGTCGCCTGCCAAAAATAAGAGCAATCTGTCGGTCATGATGGCTGCTGCGAATACGAAATCACTACCCGCCAGTGAAAAGGAGGAAGACCTGCATATACCCGAAAAGGAC
>MVBO01000004.1:0-54147 GCA_002261195.1 Bifiguratus adelaidae
TACAAAGAGATGGTCAATGAAGCGGTCATTGACGATGCCAACTTGCTCTTGTAGCTGGACTTACCGACGGCAAGGTCATCCATCTCGTGGTGAGATCGGCAAACGCTCCCGTGAATCCCGAGAACGGTATGTATTGACATTCCACCAGAAGTTCTCATGTCGAGTCCTCGTTGACAAACCGGTGACTAACCTGAACGTTACCTAACAGACGCACCAAGATCGCGAGCTTCTTCAGGTCACAGAATGGCTCACAATGCGGGAGGGGTGATGAACATTATATCTGGCATGATGGGTTTTGTACCGATGCGGAGACCAGCACAACAAGGAGAGCAAGCAAGTCAGGACAACTCAGAACAATCATCGACTGAGCCCTCAGCAGGCTCGCAACGGGCATTTACCATGGTGTGTATATGTTATGTGTCGCGTAGATCTATCCGTGCTCAACCTGTCCATCTTAGCTTCCTGGAATGATGCAAAGCATGGGGCCCATGTTTCAGAACGGCGCTGTAGAATCCATTGAGGCGTACATGACTCTTCCCGATGGCCGAACCCAAGTTATAGTAAGTTGGAGAGACATTATGCTCAAGTTGCCTCGTATTCAAGAGCATGCTTGCAGGAGTTTTCCCGTAATGGTCCGCACCTATCTTCCGGTAATACGCAAGACTCTACGGATCCCACCAATAGTAACACCGAGTCCATGGCCAATGGAACGCAGGAGCATACTCGGCCAAGGCCGTCCGGGAGCTTATTGGAACCTTTGCTTGGGGCATCTGCCGGCCGTGGCTTCCGGGTCAATGCTCCTCAGTATCCAGTGAGTCAAATGACATTGTTGCCTGCTTCAACAGTGTTGACAAAGCATGACCAGGTGGACTTGAACACAAGAATGCTTCGCGTGCATTCGCAGCTTCGTGCTATTTCTGAGCTTGTGGACGGAATTGAAGCACGTAAGTGATAACAAGACTATCGCTATGACGAAAACATGGGCTCACTAGCTTGTCATATCAGCTTCAAACGTTCCGACGAATGCCGATCGTGAGGCACTGACAGCATCCGGAACGACGTCGGCTTCTCAGTTGAGTGGGTTATTAGAGCGGTGGAATACCACAATGGAACGAGTACAACCTAGAATTCGAGACATGCAATTGATGCTCGCCAATAGCAGGCATTTCGCTAATGCAGATCAGCCTCACATTGCGGCGCGCAACCGAATTCGGCATTCGTCGCAAATGTTTACTCGCGCAGCACAGACAATGAACAGCATTGCTTCCCTTCTTAACTCTATTCAAACTTCTGAAACGGAAGATGGGCAAGTTTTGTACAATGTCAGAGATCCAGCTGAAACTGGGGGTCGCGAATGGCACACCATGGCATCCGCAAGTACATCACAAGGCAACCCGTTTCCTTTCGGAGACATTCGGCGAATGTTCCCGCGAAATGTCGGCTCAAACACATCGACTTCCGCTACCTCAGGTCGGCCGCAAGGGTCACAAACACAACTGAATGCAAGCACGAATACCTCCGAATTCCAAGATCAACAACGGCCATCGGATATGATCGGTCTCGTTATCGACATGCCCATCGTATTTGGGCATGGATTTAGCAGTCACGCTATACCAACTGCTGCAAGCAGTGAATCACAAACGTCCACGAGTACCACACCTTCAACATCCTCGACAATTCAGAACAACTCATCCGCCAGTACGTCTCACTCTCCTGCCCACCCCCGACCAGACACCGAACCTTCCGAAAACCGCAGACGATCCAAGAGGCAAAAACGCAGTCCAGAAGGTCACCCGCAAGAAGAAGCGAGTACTTCACAGGCTGCAGATCCAACTCCATCCACAACTGACCGCCGCACGACAGTAGAAGAACAGCCAGAAGACGTCGAAGAGGTACAGCAAAACTCAAGTCCTCAACGCGGGCGGTTTCGATCATCCTGTGCACATGGCATACAATAGATCTTTGTAGAGTTGTATATCATCTTTCCTTTTCCGCTGCAGCGCCACATTCAAGATTTTAAGATTCATTGACGACTCCTTATCTAGAACGGCTTGGAACAGATGTTTGATCAACCTAAAACCACAGGGATCCTGTGGCTGCATGTGCATATCCTAGGTCGTGCGCCAGAGGTCAGGAATTTTGGCGTGCTATTCTGTCGGGTCTTGTAGCCAGAATCCCCATATTTCAGTCCAAGCAAGCCTTCTTTCACCTTCTATCCCTCCTTTTCTCCGTTCTCGGACTCTATTTTTCAACATCTTGCGTTCGTGGCTGATTGAGAGTTTGCGCGTTACGTCCACCCCTTTGTGGACAACGCCTTCTCACACATCCTTATTATTTCACGATACATGAGCACATGCAAATAGTAGGCGATCCTCACCATCCTATACGTACGTTTGGCTGCGGTTGATATACCGGTTATCTTGCCCATGCTAGTTGCTTTTGCAAAGCGCCTTCTCTCACATACTCGACACCTCACTGGACTTGCCGCCTTGTCCACGATAAGTCTATGGACTACTTCTCCCTCAAGTTTGACGATATGGGGGCGTCCAGCAAAGCGCGGTCTGGCAAGCTGCGCTACAGAGCAGAGTCTCCTCGTCGACCATGCCTGAGTTTTTGCTGCTTCCCATTGTTTTCGTCTCGGCAAAACGCACAGACCATGTCTGAGGACCCTGCGCGAAAGCAAGCCTCTGTGGTATCGTCGCTCAAGCATACGGAGCAGCAACCGATCACGTTTGTGGAAGATGTGGAATCCAATTATGTCTCCCCACCGTGCGATGGCGAGGAGCACAAATCTTCACGCCCGCGCCTTCACCTCCCTCTCCCGCCCACGCCACTCTTGATCCCAGATGTGATCCACAATGTCGATGGGGACGGTTCAGTGACACCGTCCAGTATGCCACCTACCCCTAGTGCGTGTGCGCACCAACACCCACCTCCCACCTTGATAACCCATCCACCCGCTTCGACTACAGATGACCGTCGACCATTGCTACGGACCGCGGCTACCACGGGTCTATTGCCAAAGAATGTAGACGAGCCTTGGGCGTCGGATACCAGCCTACCCAGAGCCAATAGTATACCCTACGTCTCACCGCCTTCCAAGGTCGTCACCCGTCGGCCCTCGGCCTTACCACTGGACAAGGAGAACAAGACCTCGAGAGAGATCCCCAAAAACAATGAAAAACGCATTCTCATTGTTGACGACAACCCCATCAACATTGCCGTCCTCCGTCGCATGCTGATCCTCTACTTTCCTATCTTGATTGGTAATTCACCCGACCGTAACATCTTGACGGCACAATCGGGCAAGGACGCCTTGAGGCTCTTGACGCATTACGAGATCGATTTAATCTTTATGGATATCGAAATGCCTGGTTTGTCGGGTATCGAAACGACGCTCTTGATTCGGTCCCATTCCGACGCTCCTCTCGATGGAATGGCCCATCGAATCCTACAACCAAATCGCGTCGCGACCATCTTGGCCATCACGACCAACAGTAGTACGTCCTGGCGGACCGAGTACCAAAAAGCGGGTATGGATGGGTGTGTGGGCAAACCGATTGCGGTTCGAGAATTGGAACAAGAGTTGGGACGATTGTTTCGATGGGAATAGAAGCATGTTATTATCTCGTTGTTGCTTGTATTGTAGTAGTAGCAGTAGTTTGTATCTAAGACAATGACTGCATATCTCGACAATGAAAATGGCATATTCTAAAGAGAACAAGAGGATCATTTTGGAGTACTCAATCGAGCAGTGATAATGCTGGATGTGGGTGGTGGGTTTAGTGCGGCCACGGAGGGTGAAGCATAGTGGTTGGCAGGTGTCGTCGCGGGTAACGTCGGAACAGTCGACTTCGGCGGAGAAGCAGGCAAAGGCGCTGGAGCCATCAAAGGCTGTCCATTCTCCTTGATAGGCTCATCAGCATTGAGCATAAAGCTGAGCGCAACCGCCAACTTGACCGACGCAGCCAAAATGACGACATGTCCATCCGCATCCTTGATTAGAAATGCCCCGCTTAAGGCACCGAGGAAAAGCGCCGCGATAAAGGCCACGCGTCGATTACGACCGACATTGTGCGCCTTCAAAAGGTTCTTATCCGACCATAGATCTACCATGGCGGAGGTGACAACGACCGTCGGGATTTCGGGCACATTGAGAGGACGTACGGTGGCAGCTTGAATCCCATAGGATACACCAGTTAACGTGAGAAAGACGAGATCGTTTTGACTTGCAGAGATGTTCACCAATCCAGTGTAGATCAAGATACCGGCCACATACAGGATCAAGGAAGAAACAAGATGCGTCGAAACCAACCACCATCTTTTGCGAGTCCCTATCCGATGCCCTAGCTGTCCACTCACAAACACCGCAAACCAAAAGGCCAACAAGGCGACCAGGTTCCTTGACCACACTATGACCAAGTCAGACTTTACACCCGCTATCGCGACACCCAACAAGACGGTATTGCCCGTTTGATTGCTACTAAAGACATTGAGTCTGGCTACCGACAGTGCGTCAATGACACCTGTTGCATAACCGAGAATCACCAGTTGAATGTCTGTCCTGGACACTGCAATGTTGGCTGTCCAGTGCCTCTTCCACAATCGACCCATAGTGTGAAGAGAGAGAGAGAGTGCAAGAGCGATGTGCAATCTGATCCAAGGCCGTTCCTATTTAACATGTTTCATCCGACGCGTGGAGGAACGCGCGGAGGACAAGATCAGGTAAAGAGAGGCAAGAGTAAGGACAACGGTGATAGTCTAAGACAGCCTTAGTTCAAATGGAGCGATGTCAAGGAAGACAAGTATCGAGAATACTATCTGGGCCACTCGCTGATGGCCCCTGTGGGCCGATGGCAAAAGAACAAGGATCTGACATGGTATGCCAAGGATCAGAGCGAGGAGGAAAAGAAGGCTAGAGCCGCAGAGTTGAGGGCGATCAAGGATGCAGAGGCAGACGCTCTAGCAGAGGCACTGTGAGTCGTTGAGACGCAAACGTTTACAAGTGATGAGGCTGACCCTTTTGCTCTACCTAGTGGCGTCAAGAAGCGCAAGACCAGTGCAAGTCATGTCACCCAGGCGGAGCTACGTCAAATCATCCGCAAAGAGCAGGAAGGCGACGAGGAAGAGGCCGAATCGGATGACGCGGCCGTCAAGGGATTGGGCTTCAAAAGGTCAGTAGCCGTACTCTCTTCTGTCTTGCACCCGATGTCATGTTGAAACACCATACGTAGACGACGTGCAGATGCTGGTACATCAGGTCCCACATTGGAGGAAGGCATTGCATCCACAATATCTCCTCAGCGATCATCACTGTCTTCACATCCGTACCAAGAACATTTAGCAATGCAGCAAGAAGCAGAGCGAAAGGCAAAGAAGGAGAAAAAGAAGGACAAGAAGGAGCGCAAGGAACGCCATCATCATTATTATCATCGCCGAGACACATCACGATCCAGGTCACCAGAACCTTCCAGACGGGACCGTGATCGATCCCTTGACCGTCGTAGATATGACCGACACCGTGATGAAGACGACCATCGTTCGTTTCGGCGAGACAGATACGACGACTCGAGACGATACAGACGTGATGATGGCTATCGATCCAAGAGTCCAGTGCGAGACCGACGCTCCCGATATAGTCGCAGTCCGTCTCCCTACCGTCGACGGTCTCCCACTCCATAGCATCTTCACTCTGCAAATACCAATGTATACATATACTCTTTCATGGCATAGCGATCATGGTCATTGTCCAACCAAAAGGGTCTACACTCTGATATACCGCCTGACTCACCTATTACGTCGCAGTAAAGATACCGATTGACTCGCCCTTGGGACGTAGCGAAAGGACCAATGACTCACTCGTCTTTAAGCCTGAAAACACAATGATCTGAAAATTCCTGTTAACCATGAGTCAGCCACAAGATATTCCACCACGAGGATCGCCGAGAGACAACCCAGTGGGATCCTATGAAGAGCAATGGCTATTGGGTAATAGCAAGCAAGCTAGACGTACAAGCGTTGCAGAGACGGATGACAAGAACAGAACATCGCAATCAACCGCGACAAGTACAGGCAAGAAGGGACCTAAACAACCGAAACCGCAAACAGGACCGCCTAATGGCGTACCGCCACCTAAAGCGGCCCAGGGAATGACAAAGGCTGAACGACGCGCTATTCAAGAGAGGCAGCGCATGGAAAAGGAGGCACGTGTGGCCGCAGGTTTGCCGGGATCAGCCAAGAAAGCGGCAGAGCAGCTATCGAATCCTGGAGCGTCCCCTCGTCCGGCCTCTCTAGCCTCTCCTAACCCATCCATCACTTCATCGCCTTCTCTTACCAAACCAGCCGTGGAGCAAGTGTCCAAAAAGGCCAAAGCCAAGACGGTGGAAGGTGTCTCGCCTTGGTTGATGCATTTGGAGATACCACGGAAACCGGAAACATCGTCGGCCGGATCAAAAGGATTGCATCCGGCCATGGTGACATTTGGACTCTGGATCTCGGAATACAAGATACTGGGAAGCAACTTGAGATGCGCAGCCATGCTAGAAACGTTCAAACAGGCATGTCTATCCAATTCCTTTTTGCAATCATTAACCGTTATTGCGCAGATTATCAAGGATCATCGACCTCCAGAGGCCGAGTCTTTTGCACGACACATTCAGAAACATTTGGACCCCCATATCGCCTACCTTCTCAACATTCGACCCATGTCTCTTTCAATGCGCGAATGTATACGATGGATCAAGAAGGAAATCAGCGACATTGTGGAAACGAATCCAACGCTGGAAGACGAAGGAGTGCGTCATCGTCTCATTGAACGGATCGATCACTTTATTCGCGATCGAATCACATTGGCCGATCAATTGATTGTCAAGAATGGGTTGGAAAAAATTCAGGATGGCGATGTGGTCCTGACTTATGCCAAGTCCACGGTGGTTCAAAAGCTCCTTTTGGAAGCCAAAGCCAACGGCAAGCAATTCAGGGTCATCGTCGTGGACTCGCGACCGCGACTGGAAGGCAAGACCTTGTTGGCACGACTGGTCAAGGCAGGCATTGATTGTACGTATGTGATGATTTCGGCTCTGAGCTTTGTGATGCGGGATGTGTCCAAGGTCATTCTGGGTGCTCATGCGCTCTTGAGCAATGGTGCCATGTACAGTCGTGTCGGCACGTCCTTGGTGGCCATGTCGGCCAAAGATTTGCATATTCCCGTCATTGTGTGCTGCGAAACCTTTAAATTCGTCAACCGCACTCAAGTAGATTCACTCGTTCTGAACGAGACAGGTAGGTTGGAGATCTTGACGTCGACGGACATTCATTGTCTTCTTTCAGCTGATCCGGATGAGCTGGTGAGCACACCTTTGGGAGACAAGAATACACTCGTCAACTGGAAACAAGAGAGCAATCTGGGTGTGCTGAATCTCTTGTATGACGTGACGCCGTCCGAGTATATTACAGTCGTCGTGACGGAAGTAGGTCTTATACCCTGCACGTCAGCCCCAGTGGTAAGTTGCCAACATCTCCATGCACCACGCGAGCTCACATGGCTATAGATTTGGCGAGAGTACAATGAAGAATTGAGAAAGCGGCAAAAATGACAATAAACAAAAACATTTCTATGCTTTTTTCATTTCTACTACTACATCCGTGTTTGACCACTCAATTCCCGTTCCAAATCTTCGTCAATATCCATAGCAGCCATACCCCCGACTCTACCCCGATCTGCAGCCTGTTGGGCTTGCTGAGCAATTTGAGCTTGTTTCGCAGCGGCCGCTTGAGCTTTTGTACGCTCCAAGGTTTGACGGTCCTGAGCAGACATGCTACCGGGTGTGAATGATTGGAAGGGTAGCCCTATAGATAAACTTACCTCTGTTTTCTAGATAGAGCGGTAGCACCAGTATTGGCAGTGGGTGCTACCGATCCTTGTTTGCTTTGTTTAAATTGAATCACTTCTTGTGCAATCATATCTGGTCACGAAAGACATTGAGCCATGAATGACGTCGGAAAGGACAGACAGGTTTTGACTTACGTTTCATTTCAGACATATCTGTCACCATCTCAAAAGAAAAATCAAACATTTGCGAGCAGACGGGCTATCCATCGGTTAGAGAATATGAGGAGTAGCTACTGCTACATTACCTCATCGTCGATGTCATGGTAAGCAGCAAGGTAGGGATGCGCCAGAGCTTCCTCGACTGAAATGCGCTGGGCAGGATCAAATGCTAATAGCTTGGTCAAGAGGTCAATTGCTAACGGATTGGCTTTAGGGTATAATGTTGCAAATGGCACTTGAGGCATGTTTGGAAGTGAACGAATATAGACTTGTGCCTAGAACGTGGAATTAGAGGGTGCAAAACACAAAACGGAACACTTACCCGCTCGCTACCCACACGGCGCAACGTTTCATCATCAGGAGTTCCGAGAATTTGCAAGATTTGATTGAGCTGGTCGACATCTGCAAAAAATAAACAACTGCTTTGTTACGACGCGTATAAAAAGGACTTACAGTCACGCCCCTTGAACAATGGCTTGCCTCCCAACATCTCCGCAAAGATACATCCAACAGACCACATATCGACTAATAACCGTTAGCTAATGCATGCGAAACGCATTCATCATCACTTACTGGCTTTTGTATAGTTTTGGAAACTGAGCATAATCTCAGGCGCACGGTACCAGCGCGTCGCAACATACTCTGTCATGAATCCAGCTTGAGAGTCTGGCTGATCAGAGAAGCCCCGAGCAAGACCAAAATCGCAGATCTTGAGCTCGCAATCGGCATTCACCAAAAGATTGCCTACAGTTGCCATGAGTTACACGCACGTTGCAGGAATAACACATGCACCTACCGGGCTTTAAATCTCGGTGCAGTACGTTAGCACTATGAATATACTTTAGACCACGGCAGATTTGATAGACAAAGTATTGGAAATGAGCATCGGTGAGGGGTTGTTCGGAACGAATAATCTGATGCATGTCGGCTTCCATAAGCTCCTGCACGAGATATCTGAAAACATATCAGTATTAAGCTTGCGCCGATCGACAACTCACATCTCATTGAAGTCTGAATAATTGAGAATGTCCATGTCAATGACGGATGTGATCTATACAGAGCGATATATGAGGCTATGCAAATGATGCGCATCAGTACATACATTCTCGTGTCCATTAAAGTGTTTCAACAGCTTTACTTCACGTAAAGCTCGTTTCGTCAAGATGGTCTTCTCGAATATCTTGGTCACCTTTTTGATGGCAACTTGCTCATTGGTTTCTGTATTCTTGGCAGCACTACATGACCTGCCGGTCAGAACCGCATACCAAACAAAAACAAGGCGATCACTTACCATACGACACCGTAAGCACCTTGTCCCAGTTCTCGAACAAAAGCATACTTTCTATCAACAATAAACTGCTGGTTCAACACAGGAAACGAGTGCGTGTTGGTCGACATCGTCTACAAACCAAGTGAAGAGACAACGAAGGAACCAATGAATTAATTACATGCACGGTCCAACAGACGCTGGGGCACTTTAGCACACTGCACACTGGAGCACATACGCACATCGCGTGTACAGAGAGAGGCGGGGGTTTGCCAAGCCGTCCAGGTCATCGCATGCTATCGACCTAGGATTATAGAGCGTTGGGTCGATGGCGTACAAGTTGACGACGTGTATCGAACATGCAGCAACCATTCAGGTTGAAAAGGTTATTTATGCTTTCAGTCGTACGATCGCTTCCTTGCCCTGACGATTGCTTTGTCAACCTCCATAAAAAATAACGCCTGACGACCTCACAACTTGAACACTTGTGTCACGCGCACGCCAATCCTTTCCCATCAAGGCGATTTTGGTAAAGGGGGTGGGCATCAAATCCGTCGCTTCTTCTTCTCGCCCGCCAAAACCCCCACTCTTCTTTCGCTCTGGGCAACGGACGGCCTGAATAGGGTACATCATGGGTTCTCGCCCTCCAACCATCACTACATTGCCTACGGAAACGCTTTCCCACGTCATATACCATTTGGATTTGAAGACGATCGTCCAGCTTTCCAGTACCTGTCAATTCTTTCATGACTACATATTTGGATCGAAAGCTCGGGCTGTATGGTGCAGACGGAAATGTCTGAGCCGCCGAGTATGCTGTTGCAATACGCCGGCCGAGTCTAGCGCGGCTAACCACGGAAAAGTAGACGGAAAACACTTATCACACGGAGACCATTTGGCGGTCAGTCTGGACAAGCCACTGCTCTTTGAGGCCAACGCGAGCGACGTTGACTCAGCGGTGGTGTCCACCTTCGTCAGCAAACTGCCACGTACACATCCCTCCACGATACCAGCAATGGCCTTGGCCGACCTGCCCAAAGTCACCCTCTCGGACGTGTTTTTGTTATTCGACGCTTCAGCCTATCAACTCGAGTACCTCGAGTTTGGAGGACAGCTTGATGAGGAGACGCCTGATTTCTGGTTGCGTTTACTGTCTGATTTGCTTGACTACGCACTTGCCCTGGCGCTTTCTCAGCAACTCAACACGATGCCTCCAACAATGGAATCATGGCATCTGGAGCGCGAACACCATGCCGCAGAAGTGATTGGTTATCTAAAACGTCCATCCACACCATCCAAACCTCAGTTTTCAACGTACAAGGCCGCTTCAGAAAGCGCGAGGATGAGTCTAGAGACACCAGACCGTTTCGCTGAATGGCTATTGCAGAACGGCTTCACCACCTGGTTGGATGACCCACCCTTCCCCATGCTGACACGCCTTTTGTTATCATCTTCGCCAACAGTTCTTTTACCGCTTCGTACCTTGTTTCTCTATTTTCGTGGATTTGATTTGGAACGCATTCATCCTTTGGGCAACTCTGTCTCCATCGGCGTCAATGGCAAGTCACATACGTCTACCGAGACATCCGATGCATTCGATGGGTATTACCCCATTTACTCGCCACCGGCAGTGAACTCCGAGACCATTTACAATGTGCAGGAGAAATTGGGTGCGCTACTCGAAGACGAGCCGGTGTCTACGGCCACCATCTTGACCATACGAGACATTCGGGACCATCGCGAGGGCGCGTGGTGGGAAAATGCAGCAGACGAGGAGGAAGGTTTTACGTTGCCGATCACTGTGGTGACCGTCAAACCACATCTGATGTAGTACCTCTAGTGTAGGGTTGTCTATCATGTACATGTATATAGTGGTCTGGAATTAATCCTCTCGATACACGTCGAATCCTTCTAGTATATCCTTGATTTGACTTATACGCTGTATCTTGAGGTCTACCCAGCCGTTCTTCTCACATTCTAAAGCCGCGCTTTCCTGGCCTTTATTCTCCATGAAGCAAGTGACGCTTCCTGCTTCTCGACCGCACTTCATGTCATCCTTTCCGTCACCGACCATCAGAATCTCTTGAGGGTGCATGTTCCATTGCTTGGCGATATGTAGGAGGGGAGCAGGCGATGGTTTTGTGGGCTTGAATTTCCGGGTGATGACTGGATCAAACGCACCCTTATAGTTGGCCACCGGCAAAAGCTGATTCACAAAATGAAGAACGGGTTCTTGATTGTTACGGGTGAGGATAGCTTTGGGAACTGAATGGCGGTCCAACCAGTTGAGCAGGTCTAGCAGGCCGGGTTGTAAGCTCATGGTATCAATGACACTGCGTTCAATAGACTCGATTGCTTCATTCGCTGCCACTTTGTCTGGACCTTCAAGACCGTCAATATGCTTCAAAATGTCCTGCTTGTCCGAAATGCCCAGAATGCCGCGCATGCGAGTGAACATGGTGTAATCAGGAATGTTCATCGTTCCATCAAGATCAAACACCACCCCACGTATGCGTGGCAAGGCCAGTCCAGAGTGAAGGGTACGCGCGTAGGCCACTCGTCGCGCGCTGCTCGACACCATGGGCATTTTTACCCCACGATGTGGACCTGCCCTATTTGGGAAGGATGGTCCAAACGCTCCCTTGCTTTCTTCCCACCCGCGTGGCAGTGTGCTCCTTTCTTTAGCATGGCCACTGTCACTACGCCACCACTGGCTTCTGAATTCTCGTTGACAGGCAAAACAGCACTGGGTAAGTGGCCATTGAATACGGCTTGATACGAATACTCAATACGGCGTGTTTCAGTCACCGGGGGTGCTCGAGGCCTCGGTCTCACTATTGCGCATGCCTTTATCGAAGCCGGTGCGGATGTGTGGTGCTTGGATGTTCTTCCGGGTCCGTTTGCTCCAGAGTGGGATCCAATCTTAGCCGAAGCGAATCGTAAGAACCGCGTATTACAATATGTGCAAGTCGACGTGACGGATGATGTCGCGATCAAAGCTGCTTTTGAGCAAGTGGAGCATTCGGCTAGATCACCCATTCAAGTCTGTGTAGCAGCCGCAGGTATACAGAAGGTGATTGATGCCATTGATTACGATGTTGCCAATTATCGTCGCATGTTGGATGTCAATGTCACCGGGGTATTCTTGACCGCTCAGGCAGCTGCCAGACAAATGATCAAGCATAGCCAGGGAGGTTCGATTGTACTCATTGCAAGTATGTCAGGCACGATAGCCAACAGGGTAAGCTAAGGGGATTGAGTGAGTTGGTCCACTGAACCGTGCCCATTCTAGGGCCTCCTGTGCAACGCCTATAATACGTCCAAATCCGCCGTCATTCAGATGGCCCGTTCTCTAGCTGTTGAATGGGGAAAACACAATATCCGCGTCAATTCCCTCAGTCCAGGGTACATTCTGACCGCCATGACAGAAGCACTGCTCCAAGAGCGCCCGGATTACCGAAAACAATGGGTGTCCGATAACCCGCTCGGTCGAATTGCTCTCCCCGTAGAGTTTAAAGGTCCCGCTCTCTTCTTAGCCAGCAATGCCAGTTCCTTTATGACTGGAAGTGATTTACGCGTCGACGGTGGCCATTGTGCTTGGTGAATGGTCAAAAGAGAGGACATTTATTACGCTTTTGCCCAAATCTTTCTCTCGACCTGTAGTTATGAAGTGGAATGAATGATGTCATGAAGTGACGTCGACAAATTGTCTCCATAAGCGACTATCTTTGTGTGCCTCTCTCACTTACCTCTCTCTTTCTCTCTCTCTGTCTCTTACATTCCTCGCTTTCACGCTACTTTTAACATGTAAGTGTTTACAGCGCATAGTGAAAAGTAACTATGGTGGTGATGAGAAAACTCACGGTGGAATGACTAGGTCCTCAGGCTACAGCAACTCTAACCCCAGCTATGATGCTGAGGCATCCACTGGTCCCAGCAAGACACAGAAGGTGCAGAACCAAGTGAACGAAGTTGTTGGTATCATGCAACAAAACATTGACTCCGTCATGGCTCGTGGCGAACGTTTGAATGATATTGAAGGAAAGACGGGTAAGTAGTTTCGCCAAGGGTTCTGGAGCCGCACTGGTCATGGGGTGATGTTACAGGGTCCGGATGAAGGCAGAGATGACTGGTTCTAGTCTCTTTATCGTTGTCCATGATTTGTTCGCGGAAAAGACCATGTCCGAACTAGCTATGAGCGCCATGCGACGGCGCCTGCCCTGCAATTTGTGCCAAGACGTGAGGCTAACGTTGCGTTTACCTTCGCTTGCAGATAACTTGCAACAATCATCTGCTCAATTCAGACGCGGCGCTTCCGGTGTTCGCAGGAGAATGTGGTGGAAGGACATGAAGTGGAGAGCCATCATTGTTATCGCCATCATCATCCTTTTGATCATTATCATTGGTAAGTTTTGCGCGTTGGCAATTTGTCGAAAAACAATTTTATGCCAACATCTTTGTTTCTATAGTACCCTCTGTGAAGGCTTCTCAGAACCATTAAACGGTTTGTCTCCTGTCGGCTCTAGGAAAGTTTGGACAGAATTGCCCGAATGCATACCTTATGAAATTATCTTCCGGATTGCCCAGTTTCCGTTTTCCTTTAAGCAAGGTCTGAGACTAACATGTCCTTAGCATCTTTTCTTCTTCTATTTCCTCTGACTCAAGTTGCAGTGTACATTCATGTTATTTCTTTAATCCATTAATCTTGAGGGATATATGGAATTGTTACTAAGAGTCTAATGCGTTGTAAGAACGTCATTGAAAAGGGACTCGTGAATATTTCCCGCTTTGGTCCCGACGTCAATCATTGCATCATTATCGAAGATGGGGAGGAACCGCTTGACCAGCGATCCATTCTTTTCCTTTCCAGTACGCCCAATCTTAAAAGGCCTCAACCGATACCATGGACAGAAGTGGTCATCCTTGGGTTGTCATGGCAAGATAGCGCTAATTCGAGCAGAGAATAGTGAGAAGGAGCATGGCTTTATTTTGCCGGCCTCAAGTCCGGTTACAGGACAGGTGTAAAGCGAAATTTCACGTTGGTCGAAGGCATTCCGAGAAAAAGAGGTATTCTCACGGTTAATCCATTTCTTGTCAGCTTTAGGTCTACTCTGAGCAAGTTTATTATGGATCTGGTGTTACACATCCTTGACAAGTCAGGACAAGACCCAACGAAAGCCGAAAAAGACGAGGATGTCTTGAGCAAAGATGGCTCGAGGGCACTAAACTTGTGCCCGCACTGAGGCACAACGTCGAAACGCAAACCTACTAGTCGCTGTCAAAAGAAGACGCGCAAGTAACGGAATTGTGCCTGAGCATCATAACAATCTTAAAAACACTTTACAGAGCTCAACTCTAAGAGACATGACTACTACCCAGATACACAAGGTATCTAAGTCTCCATGAAGAGTTGCTCATTATGGGTGGAAAAGTTTTGAATGGAACACTTTTGTACCTTCGCGGACACCTTTTCAGGCAGATTGAGTTTTTGGTAGTAGGCGAATTCCAAGACAAAGAAATCCAATTGGCATCCATTAAACGACCACCCTTGATCAATGACTTCAACACACCCATTGTGTATCTTGCCATTCGGCAATCGAAGATCTTTGAGTTCCTTGACGAACAAGGTAGTACCGCGAGGCAAGTCATTGGCAGCGACCGTGGTGAAAGGTCGAAGAGCATCGCCCCAAGCACCTTGACCATAAGGATATACACTGCGGTCCAAGATTTGAAAGTCGTCGTTGTTGCTACCCAGGTTGACAAGTTTCCCATCCTTGAGAGAGCAAGTACCTTCCATTTGACATTTCGAATAGGTGGTGGACGAAACCTTTTCAATGACCTTGTTACCCGACTTGAGCGACTTGGTGGCCGCACCAGCCAAGAGTACCAGATTGCCATCGTTGTCTTCGTCATGTTGACCTTCCTTGGGGATCCAGTATTGAGTAAACACAACATTTTTGCCACCTCTATAGCAGGAAGGAGAACGTCTGGCAATTGGACCAGCCAAGCCAAGTTGAGCGATCGCCAGGATCACGAGAAAGCAGCTAACCAGAGCAGCCGAATGCATGGTATCTACAAGAGTGTGAAGGGGCGTATCAAACGCGCAAGGTA
Organism: Bifiguratus adelaidae; assembly: GCA_002261195.1. Taxonomy (NCBI): domain Eukaryota; kingdom Fungi; phylum Mucoromycota; class Endogonomycetes; order Endogonales; genus Bifiguratus; species Bifiguratus adelaidae. Next base: position 15,429 of record MVBO01000004.1, read on the forward strand.
AAAACTACAGTTCTGAGCGCAGCTCAAAGAATAATGGCGATCAACGCTGAAGCGAATGGAATAGACAAAAAGGAAGCTAGAATTGCGATTTGAACAAGGTGTTCTCGACCTCCATTTATACCTTGACCGTGTCACCAGCGAACCATCGGGTTGAACGCGCTACCTTTTGTGTTCAATTAACCAAAGTTGCCTTTTGGGGTCAAACAGTTGAATCCTCCTGCGCACAAGACAACGACTAGTCCCATGGGCTGTACGGTACTTTGAGGGTGAACAAGGGGAAAAGCCATGCTCTCAAACATGTGTGAGTGGTGACCCTGAATCATGTTGACCATCGTGCACACTGTGTCTGGAGGTTTTTCGCTCCTTGGGGGCTGTCACATTTTTGACTTCGAGGGGTTTGGGCATTTGTGAAATCGTTTGAGCCACCATATCAATGAGGATTTCCTAGCATAGCAGCATCGGGCTGGGGATTTGGCATATTGATGTGCGGAATCTCGGTCTCGGTCGCGAGTCCTTGTCGGAGTTCAGATCGTTACAGGACAACACAACCAAATCGAGGAATTGCACACAGGTGGCAAAGCTTGCTTTCCCTTGGTAGCATAGTACATTAGGTTATAACAGTATCCGAGTAAATAAACAGTAAGCGTTACAGGTTATGAATTAAAGCTGACATCAAGCCATGCCGCCATACAAGTCATCCATGCCTTGCTGATTGGCTGCTTGGGCACTATTTCGCGGACTGACCTCGTGAGGTTTATCCGGAGAGTTTTGAGGAGTGTAAGTGGTGCCCGTCATAGGATTCCGAGAGTAGTTTTGTACCGCGTAGGCTTCCGGCGCCTTACGTGGATCATCACCAAGGTCTTGAAACTTCTCATGCGCAGCATTCGAAGCCAGAGTGCTACTCGTCACGGGTGATCCAAGGTCGGAACGTTCCTGCGAATGCAACGTCTGGGATTGATTGGATCGGGTGCTTGCCGTTTGTGTGCGACGTAACGGGGACAAGCTATTGTTGACAGTTCCGTAGGGGTGATTTGCGTACCCTTGCCTTTGTTGCGGTGAGTGTAATTGTGTCGGATATGCGTAATAGGGCTGTGGGACGTTGTTGCCAAATGGTGGATGATATGCTTGAGGATATCGGTTGGAGGGAGCAGGGGTAAGATTTCCATACATTTGAGGAGCGTACGGATCACGATCACGATAATGACGACTGGCAGCATAGGCGCCCGCTCCAACAGCCCCAGCAGCGGCCACGTGAGGGGCAACTTTGAGAGTTGTGTTTTGCCTCGCAAGGTTTTGCGCATAAGGATCAGCATAGCCACTGTCTTGTGCAAATTGCGGCGCTGGGTATCGTGCGTAACCTTGATCAGCATAACCGGACGAGTACTCCGGCTTTTCATTGTCCTCCGTAACAAAAGCATCGAAGCGCTTGTTCATTTCGCTTTTCCGGCGCGCGCGACGAACTATGGCGAAAATGATAACACTTATAAGGATCAAACCGACAACACCGCCAACAATGCCGCCAATCAGTGCAGGACTGACGCCGCCGCTAGACGATGGTAGTGAGGAGACCAAGGCAGAGGCTGAGGCTGATGCTGAGGGTGAAGATACATGAATAGAGGACACTATAGACGATGGGTTGTTCGTAGTTGACGGAACAATCGATGCGCTAGAGGAGGTCGGAGTAGACGAGGGTGTACTTGTAGGTGCAGCAGTAGTAGACGGGGGAGCTGTCGTTGAAGGTGGAGGCGCAAGTGGTGGTGTAGTTGTCGCACTACTAGTTTTAGGTGTCGACGATGGTGGTGAAGGAGCGGGAGTGGTTGGATTTGGCGTACCACTGATGGTGGGCTTGGTCTCTGAGACCGTCCTGGAGGTGGTCGCAGCGGCCTTGATAGATGCCATGGTCAAGGAACGAATGACAAGTCGAAGCGCAGAAAATGCAGATCAACCTTGTGCTACCATTGTGTAACAATCACCGTGTTCTCGCACTTCCATTTGGATGGATTGAACGACCAAGTAGTGTTGACCATGTGGAGCGCGAGCATTGCTCTTTTGGCAAGCATCATAATGGCGTGCCTTGCTTCGGACATTCCACTCTCTTTCCGTTTATGGAAGATGCCATTACGATACTGCGTCAATATGAAGCTAAGCGGGTTCCTGGCGGGTGTATAGCTAGAGTATGTGCAATTGGATTCAATTCGTGCTGTTGTACATTCAATTACCGGTCCATTGGTGTATCTCTCAATAGCTGCTGTGCATATTTGGTCCCATCATGGGTACATTGATCGTTGATCCTCACATGCGCAGATTACGTAGCCAATCAAGACAAAACATTGGAAGAATGACAAGGCGTCTTTATACAGGTAAAAATATTCGCGACATGGAAGACTAGAGTGATACTCTATTGTTGCTGGTATTTGGATTCGTCGACACCGTGAGATTGGTGATTGGCAAAATTGAACCATGGGAAAGCATCTAATGATAATCAATGTAAACGACACTTGCCACGCGGCAACAATCAAGACGCCAAACTTACTGAATTTTGTGGCCGCATATCTTGAATTGCGAGCCGAAACTTCTTGCAGATAGGGTGTCAATTGCGATTCGCCGTAAAGGGGCTTTCCTTGCGCGATCCGTTCTCGCATTTCCTCCTTATCCTTGACCACTTCAGCGCCGTTTTCAGCCCATCCCCAAAACCGATCTACCAGATGTCAAGAAGAGCTTTCAACAGATGCCGCCATCAGACTACACTTACAGCTTGAACGTTGGTAAGCAAGCATGAAGCCTCCTACAGCACCAATGAACGTTGCTAATCGTAGAGGGAAGCCCATAGAGTGTACACGGCTCTTGCTATTCACACGATCTGTGTAGAAGACGTATGAATAACTGATTAGAGTGCGCTGTGCTAGTTCTCTCACCTAGTCCGATCAAGAAAGCGGGAGCAGCAACTGTTGCTGCACCCCACACAGCATAGTCTGACGGTCTGAAGTAGCGCACTACCCGAGAAACATGGGGATCCGTGTCGATGACCTCGAAAGGCGTTGGCTGTGCTCGTTCCGGCATAGTCGACGATTGGCCTGATATTTTCGTTGTGCCTTTTGAGATATTACTAGTTTTGATGACGTAGACGATGATGATCACGTGTTGGCCATTCGATCCTTGGTCCGTGGCCAACAAGGCTATAGACGCGCCTTTTCTGTGGCAATTGTCAGACGAGATGGCCTATCATAAAGCTGTATATACGTTGCTCTATGCAACAGGTTCTATATTGCGCATTGGTAGAGATAATGTCCAATCTTTGTCGTACTTGAAGTATAGACCTTGAGGGCATAAAGACGTGGACTCATGCTCATCAATGACTAGGAAGCCCTTTAGCAAACCCATCTTCCCTTCATGCGTCATTCAATGCTTGCAATTCCAACGACTTCTTCTTTCATTGGATACAATTGAGTTTCCACCGGCCAAAATGTCGACGAACTCAAATTCATGATGTCATCACTTTGGAAGTGTTCTGAGGTCAAGTCACGAAGTAAGCCTCTCGCATTGCAAAGCACCTTGCTATACACGCGAGCCTACAACACACCTTTTAACTACTCATCAACTGTTATATAGACCATGTCGGAATACTGGTAAGTGCTGTGTCAAATCGCGACGTTCTCGGTGGCTAGTGCAGGGATGTCTTTGATTCCACTCGATGAAGAACAAACGAGCGGGATTCGATGGCGGGGCTAGACTAGGCTTTATGGTCTCGTATACCCTTAGCGCGGAATGGCATGGGACACAATGATATCCTTTGACACTGATGCTAACACTTGCCGTTGTTTTGTTGCTCTTTTTTAGCCCAGTATACGCCCCCTTCTTTGGTGCCATGGGTTGCACGGCAGCCGTTGTGTTTAGCTGTAGGTATAGAATATCTCCTGTCGCCGGCCGACGCCAGCGATCTACCTATTTGATACGACCGCGTCAGCAAACCTCTCCTTCGTACAAGCACTAACCATGTCCATGCAATCACAGGCCTTGGCGCTGCATACGGTACCGCAAAGTCTGGTGTTGGCCTCTCTGCTATGGGTGTCCTTCGCCCTGATTTGGTCTTGAAGTGTATTATTCCCGTAGTTATGGCCGGTATCTTGGGTATCTACGGTGTTGTGGTGTCTGTATTGCTCAGCAGTGGATGTAAGTCTTGTGCTTTTGCTATCTAAGCTTTGCAAACTGTTGATTGCTCACTCGTTCATGTCCATAGTGTCTGCACAACAAACCTTGTTCAGTGGTTTCATACAATTTGGTGCCGGTTTAGCCGTCGGTTTGTCGTGCTTGGGCGCGGGTATTGCCATCGGTATTGTTGGCGACGCTGGAGTAAGAGCCACTGCTCAACAACCAAGAAATTTCGTAGGAATGGTAAGTAGAGAGGGGGACAAAAGACAAATGTCCCGTACATGTCGCTTTTTCTCACGTAATCCTTTAGATTCTTATCCTCATTTTCGCTGAAGTCCTGGGTCTTTATGGCCTTATCGTCGCGCTGATCATGAATACTAAAGCTAGCGCAGATGCTGATCTGTGTCGCCTGTAATTCGTTTGCACCTCTTGATATGGCGCTGAACTATCCCTATAAACATTTCACGCTCCAGATCCTCGGCTTGAAATTTAGGCTCTTCACACGAGTCTACCAGTCGAGTCTCACCTGTATATCGGTTAATTCACTGGCATGGTGTGTTCACTGGCTCTTGTGCGTCGTGATCCAGTGGACGCTGGTCACGGTGAAGTAGACGATCCAGAGGCGGGTTGTAAGCTACTGGATACCTTTGCCATCGTTATACAGTTATGCTTGGCGGCGGCTGCATTTTCGACATTGATATACAAACGGTACAGAGAACGGCCACAACGACCAGTACTCATATGGTAGGCTTCCTTTGCCTTTGCGCTCCGGCCATATTCTGACATGTTGTCCATAGGGGGATGGACGTGAGCAAACAGTTTGTAGGAGGCGTCGTCATTCACTCTCTGAACGTTTTGGTATCTTATTTCTCTGGCAAAGGCGATGAGGAAGGTCCGAGTAATCCCTGTGTATGGTAAGTGAGATGACAGAGCGTGTGAGATGCAGTATTGATGCCATGACAGGTACTTCTTAAACATCTTTGTCGACACCACCGTCGGCGTTTTGATACTGTGGGGATTTCTGCGTTTGTGGAATGTTTTATTCGAGAAACTTGGCTACGATGGCATGCGTAGTGGCAAATACGGTCTTCCGCCTCTATCAAATCAACTGAAGCGTTGGGCTCGGCAGTGCGGTGTTTTCATTTTGTCTCTGGTGCTCATGAAAGGCGTGGTTGTTCTTTTGTTCGCTATATGTCCTTGGTTATTCGATTTCGGTAGCTGGGTACTTCAGTGGACGATGGGCAACTACAGACTTCAAGTGGTGTTTGTCATGTTGGTGTAAGTAGTAGCGAGGATGTCGAATCAAAGAGCCATTTGCTAAACCTTTGGTTGTAGCTTCCCGCTCATCATGAATATTTTGCAATTCTGGATTGTAGATACCATAGTGAAGGAGAAACCCAGGAAGGAGATCCGGTTGGAGAAACTGGACGATGATGATGACGACGAGGAAATGGATAGACTAGAGGCAAGAAAGTTGCTCTTTGACGCCGATGCTGATCCTTTTGTTATATCGGATGAGGACGACGACGACCTGCATCCCCAACATCTGAGGGATGATATTGAATACGGACACCGAGCATCCACGTCCAAGGCACCTTTATTGAAGAAAGACGACGAAGATGACCTCGCAATCGTTGTCGAGCCGAATGTGGAACGAACCCTCCGTGACCATTCCGTGTCTGCTCGAAAAGCACTAGCGGATCAAGATCCATCTCCAAGCAACCGCCCAGAGAATACCTCAGATGAAGAAATGGCTGATTGGCACAAGATAAGCCCTAAATCTTCCACTGATTACCCATAGAGGTGCCCTCATCCATTGAAGCAGAAATCGTGTACATTAACTGTAAATTATATTGAACCACTTTTACTTCTCTCCTTCTTCTTGTTGGTTGCTTATCCCATGGCGAATAAGCGACGAGTACGACAATGGACCTTGTCGCAGGTATCGGAAGCGACTGCGTTATCTCAGAGCACGGCATTGCTCAACGACAGTATTACCGACAGTTTTACGGACGATGTATCGGGCAAGCCACCGGTTGCTCGGCTTGTGGGAACAGCGCAAGGAGCCAAGATAGGTGGGTATACATGTATGTGCACTATGCATGTTGGCGTTTGATGCAAGACTAATGAGTGTATGCGGCGTAGACATGTTGATCTATCCCGACAAGCCGATGCTTATTGGCAGACATCGAATGTGGTAAAGTGATTGCGTTTTGTGATTGTTTGCACGTCGTGTTGCTCAAGTCACGTTGCAGTCAGCTTGTTATCGCGAGTACATACATATCGAACCAGCACTGTCGCATCTATACGGTAAGAGGGTTCCACTGCACATCCAATGACGTGGATTGATGGGTTATGATTCTTACTCATGACTCGTTATAGCAAATCGTGGAGACCGACGACCAAGAGAGCATCTTGGTGTTTTGCGAGGTGGGTATCATTATAAATCGTTGCGCCATATAACAAACATTCAATCATGATCCAGGATTTGAGTTCCAATGGGACCCTATGTATGAAAGGCCACAGAACCGCTGTCCTTGCTTGCTCAATTGATGTGTCGCTTGGTAGGGAACGGCAAGAAGATTGGAAGATCACGTAGCGTCATTCTCAGTGATGGAGACTCTTTGGAGATCCGGAAGGGATGCTGTAAGCTTCGGACCTGCCAGTCATCCATTATGAATTATCTAACAATACAAGTTTTGCATTTTCGACAGGCACACACTGCCAATGGCCAGGCATGGGAAACAAAGGTAGGAGGATTGCCTATACATTGCCACTTACTTCGCGTGCGCAGAATCTTGCCGATTATCAAATTACTGCTCGAAAACTTGGTTCTGGGGCATTCTCCGAAGTCTATCTTGCTCTCGATCAGGTCAGTGGGCAGCAGTTGGCAGCAAAGGTGATTTCAAAACGCCGATTTCCGCGTCTTTCTCGTATGAACGGCACCAACGTTGTACGCGAAATAGAGATCTTGAAGCAGATTAGTCATGTAAGTGATACCTACGCGACACCGGTCTTGACTGATTGGCGAGCATAGCCGAACATCATACAAATCCACAATGTCATCGATACTACGGACCATCTTTACATCTTTCTACAACTGTGACTATCAACACGCCACTTGCGATTCATGATTAATGCTTCCTTCAGGGTCACGGGCGGCGACTTGTTTGATTACATCCGCAAATTGGGAAGCGTCTCAGAAAAGGAAGCCAAGTTTATCTTTTTTCAATTGGTTCAGGCCATTGAGGTACGGAAAATTTGCTGAGACATCTGCTGAAATCCCCTTCATAGTACTTGCATAGCGAGGGTATAACACATCGAGGTAGGTTCGACGGGTCGGAAAGGGGTTATTCTTTAACTATCCAGCGCTCATGTAGACGTCAAGGTAGAGGTTGTCCGCCGCTCAGGCACATACTTAACATTTATATCAGCCGGAAAATGTCCTCAGATGCTCTTCCCGCACTTTTGCTCGGATATGCCTCACCGATTTCGGCATGGCGAAGACTATACAAGGGGATAACGCCTTGACAACCATGTGTGGCACGCTATCGCAAGTACAAAGCTGTTCGACGTGATTCTACCCCTATTGACACCAAATTGACTAGGTACGCTGCTCCCGAGATCATTCGCGGCGATTCTGAGGGATACGACAATGCTGTAGACATGTGGAGCATCGGTGTCTTGCTCTATGTCATGTTGACAGGTACGTACTGGCGCAACGATGCCTTCTCACAAAAGCATTTGCAGGCTTTCATCCGTTCCTGAATGGCAACGAAGCGGAAGAGGACGAAGAATCTGCTGTGCGGAAGAAGATTGTCCGAGGAGAGGTGACCTTTCGATCACCCATGTTTCGACATTCAGCCGAGGGTAATTAAAATTTCAAATCCCGCACGGTGATCGATTATTTACCCCTTCAAATACACAGCCCAGGAGCTCATTAGAGGGCTGCTTTCGCTTGACGCGGAGGATCGGCTAACGTCGCAACAAGCACTCCAACATGAGTGGATTTTGAAGGATAGAGCGTGGCTTGAAAAGTTCTACGCAGCCCGCTTAAAGGAAATGTCCAACAGCTCCCCTAATAGCAGAACTAGCTGCGCGGACCGAGGTATGTACAAGCGGAGTGTCGAACACCTCCATATCTAATTGTGGATATTGTCACAGAGCATAAGCGACGTCGACAGATGAATTCTACTCATGCACAGGCTGCAGCTGTACCGGAGATAGATATAGTGTAGGATATAACACCCGGAAACTTTTGAGTCCCTGTAAACGTAGCACCAGATGGCGGCCGTATGTACTTTTGGTTTCACCACCACCTCTGTCCTTCATTGACTGGCTAGCAAAAATCCTGGCGCACTACCACAAAATACTTTTGTGATACCTCTTGGTGCATGACTCCGAAATTACCCCCCACGGAGTGCATATTCCGCTCAACCCAAGCGTGCCATGTCTGTATATTTCTTAAGCACCATTTAGTTGGAATGTGAATTGGAATTGGTAGAGAGAGATACACAGGATCCACGATTGCCCACTGTTCCATACCGCAACAGTTGTAGTATGGACCAAGTAGCCCTTGTTTGGCGTCCAACTCGATATGGGCTGATTTATGTTGGACCAAGGGCACTACCGATGATCACTTCTTCTTGATTGGTTGCCGCCTAATGCAGTTCTGCAAATATGGTCTTGGAGCGTGATTAATTTCGCTATCCTTCTCTCCTTCTTGCACCTTCACTTGGTTAGTGACCTGAGCTCTGAACTCTTTTGAGTCCCCATTCCGTCTTTTAACGATGAACGCGTTGACGCTTCTTGTCGTGCTCTTGGTCTCTGTCATCGGACTGGTATCCGCTGTCCCAGAGTACCATGGGCAAGCGACCAACATGTACCTTGTTGAGCGAGAGCTCAGTAACAGCACCTCTCTCGATAAGAGGTAAAGGTCTTGACATGCCTGAAGCAGTACTGATTCGAGTAGAGGTGTACGTGGAACCTGGTACAGTGGCAACGATCTCAAAAACGCTGCCTGCTATGCAAGAAACAATCTTCCAGCCTACAATGCCAGCCCCAAATCACACATTTGCGCTTTGGCAAGTTTCCTTGATGGCGATTTAACAGTGATTAGTTTGACACTAACGTTCCCGCCCTTGTTGCTTAGAATATGGGAAGTGGTTTTGGCATGTGTTACAAGTGCGTCAAGGTGACCAATCTCCATAACCACAAGTCTATTATCGTTCGCACCGTAGACAAATGTGCCGGATGCAAACAAAGTGAGTTATCACACACAGCCCACACTACATCTCACACTTCCCTCTAGTGTCTGGTATCGATTTGACACCGACTGCTTTCGACGCTATTGCCAGTGATGGACTTAATGAGGGTGTACTCAATGTTAAATGGTCACCCGTCAGCTGCCATAGCGTAAAGTATATCAACCAATGGCCACGCCTCCCCAAGTATTAGAACGCCTAAGTGTGTGTAGAGTATCCAGAGTATCCCAGAATTTCATATGCGCGTGGGAAATGTGGGGCACCCACATCCACGCATCTACGCTTCTTTTCTCTTCTTTCTTCTTTCTTCCGTTGCATGGAGTCGATACGAGTAGCTGCTCACAAGTTACCTTCGTCGGTGCTTGTGCCAGCCCTCCGTTATACCTTTTCACTTCCAGCGGGACCTGCTAGGACGATTTTGGACGATGTGACCAAGCCACGGCGGCGTCATAGGCCGTGGTTCAAGGTGGTACATTCCAAGGGGAATTGGCATGGAGCTTGGATTGGGGAGGGCATGCAGACCAAGACGGAGCCAGAGATTCATCAGCTCTGTAAAGATGCCGACATTGTGCTCTTTAACGTGCATGGTTAGTGCGCGTGTGTGCCTGAAAATTGTCTCACTCTGGCTGAGTCCCTTCTTAGGTGGCGGATTTCGACTCGGGAAACCGACCATGTATATGGAGTGTTATATCAGTTGGCTGGAGGCTCTCAAGGCCTTCGGGCTGAAGGTCCTGATGATGTCGGTTCATTACGGTAAGAATAGAAGCGATGCTGCATGAATGTTGCACTAATATGCCAATGTAGGACTGGCCCCGGAGCACAAGTATCCCGAACCTCTTGAGGACGTCGTTCGGGCCTACAGACATTTGATTTGGGATATGGGTATCACATCGCAGAAAGTCGTCATGAGTACGTGCGCTTGGTTTGAGAGTTGTTAGTGGCGCATGGATCAGCTAACAAAAACCGTTATTTTAGCGGGCGATTCGGCCGGCGCGTCGCTTCTGTTAGAGACACTCCTCCTCAGCAACGACCCTGAAAATTTCAAACTCGCCAAATCCTCCAAAACCACGCCGAAACAATTTGTTGAATCCGCCTTGCCACGTCCCGCCGGCATTGTCGCTGTCAGTCCCATCATGACCGACGTCACAACGTCGAATAGCTGGAAAGAAAACATAAAGTACGACTTCATCTCACAACACACCGCCGATGTCATCAAGCAAGACTATATACCCGAAGAGCTATTAGCCAAAGGCGACGGAAACCGGTTCATGCGGATTGCCGATATGGACTCCGGCTTCAAATCCTGGATGCCTCCACACATGCTCTGCTACCTGGGTGGCAAAGAAGTCTTGTTGGATGATGGGCGCGAGTTTGCGCTCAAGGTTCAAAATGAGGACATCAATGTCACCTTGGTGATTGAACCCGATTGTATCCACGATTGGGTTTGTGTGAGGGAAACGGTGAGAGACAAGGAAATCATTCGAAAGGCGGACCAAACGTTTGCACACTTTATCAACGAGATTGTCCAGATCAACATCTTGAAGCGAAACCAATACCTGTCGCCTATGGTCGAGGAGCTCATCTTTATTCCGACCGAGCTGGATCCAGTGATTCCAGAGGACGAAGAGGAGGAGCCCGTGGCCGAATCGGCGCTCAACGAACTATCCGAAAGTGATGAACTCTTCAGCGATAGTTACCATGAAGATTCGGGATCCATGACCACCATCACATCGCCTGCTCGCACGTCCATCGACGACAAGTCATTCTATTGGTCTGATCCGGACGAGTACCTCGAACGTCTGGAGGAGCGGCTGAAGACCATGAGAAGCGAAGTGTCCCTATGAGTTGCCATGTTTTATATGTACGATAGACCATGTATTGTACCATGTATGTATTACGGATAATGTTGTTTATTTTAACCATTGGCGGGTTAACCTTGGAACAAGGAAAAGGCAAGAGCAGCAATGGCGCCCATGCCCAAGGTGGCCAACGAGATCTGCACCGTCGTAGCACCGCTCTTGGAAGAGGACGAGGACGATCCACCGGATCCCGAATTGCTGCCCGAAGAGCTGACAGACGATTGACCTTGAACGTATCCAGAGGTACCAAAACTAAACTTGTCACTGACCGATGGGCTATTGGCTGTCGCATCTAAGAAAGGGGCATCAAGGGGCATCATTCCCAACTGTGCAGTGCAACTTACTTTGGCGGTAGGGCGACTTGTCATTGACACATCCGTCCATACGCACCATGGTATACCCATATTGATTGATGGTATTGATGATGGATCCCAAGGCGGCCGCAGAGCCCGTGGACGGGATATCATACTGAATAGAAATATAGGCACCCTTGACATTGAAGATATCAGACTGGTTCTGGAACGTCGTCTTGTACACGTTCACGATACCCGAAGCACTGGAAGCATCAAACGAGTAATCTTGCGAATCTAGGTTGTAGGTAACGAGTTGGTAGCCTTGGCTAGCCACAATACCCTGCATTTTGGCATCGGGAGCGCCGTTGGCGTGAAGCCGGATGTACTTGGGAGCAACACCGATCAAACCTTGGATAGCATCGGTGTTGGCGTTGAGATCGGCAGCCAATTGATCGTTGGTGTAGAGGGAGGAGTCGTCATTAGGAACACGGTAGCTCATGCCAATGTAGTGGCCTTCATTGTATGTGCGTTGAAGCATCTGGGCGTATTGCTGAGTGTAGAGCCATGTTGCATTCACGAAGAACGAGGCACGAGCATTGGCAGCCTTTAGGGTGTTTAGGATTTGCGACGTGACATCACTAGGACCTTCACTCTGCAAAAGTGTCAGTCACTTGTATACACATTTCAATGGCGGGTGGATGACTTACATAGGTCAAGGCGACTTGGCCTTGGGTAAGGCATGAGGCAATGGAGGATGGAGGATCATTATTAGAAGGTGCACCTTGCGCAGAGACGTCCTGAGCTGCTATAGCAGAGAGTTGCGAGGCAACGAACGCTGTGATCCACCGATCAATTAAAACCTCTTTCGAAATGACAGCTACCGATCAAAGATGGCACTTACAATAGGTGGCAATATAGAAAGGGACACGCATGATGAGGGCCATTTTTGAGCGGCTCTCTCGTCTTTTCTTTTATAGATGCTCGCTGTCTCCTGCCTCTTCCAGGCATCGTGAATGCAAATGGGCCGAACCCATTGGTACATGAATTCATCTGGCCTTGATCACTCGTTCTATTGGACAGAATTGAAACAATGGCGAGAAATTAGCATCTCGGTAATATAAACCGAATGCGCACAATTGGTGAAGGCGCTTTAGTGCGGAAGGCCATTGGATACCAGTTCATCGTCGCAGTGTCATCGGACTATTGCCCCAATATCACGCAACAGTTCCTTTTTGCCACCTCGTCCTGCCAATATGCCTTTTCACATTTTGCCATTGCCACTATCAAAATCAATCGATTCTAGACTTCTATAGTAGCCATCGGCCTCTTTAGGGTCAAGCATCGAGCACAATTCGATCGTCTTTAGGGAATACTCCCCAAAATCGTAATCTGACCGTTGAGTCATCTGATGAGGATGGCTTTACCACTTACCAATAAAGTCTTGCCAGACGTTGGAAGGTATGACTTTGCATACCGTTCGTCGATCTGTTGATTTGACATAGAATCTTCCCTTAATCTTCATAAGCGTTGCATGAAGCTGGATATCTTCCTCTCCATTGTCATGTGCTGTGGGCAATGGTTGTACGCCTGCCAAATTGACTTTTCGTATGGCTCGGACGAAATCCAAGAACCGCTCGGTGGTTGCGTTGACCACAGGCGGCACATAGACGACTCTTCCTTCTGAGAAGGTGCCTGTAAAAGGATGAATCTCATGCACGTAACCCGAAAGGTACCAATACTCTCAATCACGCACCAATGCCCTTGAACTCCAGTTGCGGCGTCTTGTCTGGATAATACTCTTGAAGCAACTGCAACATGAGTATAGGCTCAGGCCGTCGTTCATGTTACCTTATGCGAAAGTCGTAGCTTGTGCCGAGCAGCGTCTATAGCTATGTCGTCTGGCAAGTGCATGACGCACAATGTCAAGTGATACTAGATCGTAGCAGCGTCAGACAAGGATACGCATACCAAGGCACCTTACCGTGCTCGAGTCGTTCAATAGCGGCGCAAACTGTGGAAAGCGTGTATTGACATGCTCACGAAACGCAACAGTCCTTGACGCCAGACCCTCCAACCTTACAGACAGAAAGTAGTTGGGAGTGAGACGTACCATAGACGCGTCTGTCATTTACACGAGACATTCGGATAGACTATGACATTGGGTGATATCAGCATTGACTCTGCCCAACAGTTTGACACTTGATCTGTATCTCAACAAGGATCATCCCCTGTGTTCAAGTGAGTATGAGGATCCTGTAAGAACGCACACCTTCGCCGCCAGCAAGGACCTTTCCTTCCACTGTCAGACTCGTGACGTCGACATTTTCAACTCTTGAACCTTTTGCTGACAGCATGGTCACGTACGGTGGAGGTAGGCATTCCGCATAGAGAGCAGGTCTATGGCGGTATCTGACATCTAAACGTTGCAGACGAGGTCTCCGCAGTCGTCATTGACGTTGGATCTGCATGGACGCGCGCCGGATATGCAGGCGAAGATACACCCAAGGCGCTCTTTCCTTCTGCCGTCGGGATCGTGGAAGGGCAAGGCACTATTGGAGCCGCTAATGGTGCCAGTGGTGACGGGGACGTCACGATGGGAGATGCCAGTGGAACCATCGAGATCACCAGCAAGAAGTTTTATGTCGGTGACAATGAAATGAACACATGGCGTGCCCAGATGGATATCAAGTATCCCGTCAAGGAAGGAATAGGTGGGTAGTAGCTTTAGACTTGCGGATGTACGCTGACCATTGTGAAAGTCCAAGATTGGGAGCTGTATGAGCAATTGTGGTCCTATGCGTTTAACAATAAGCTACGCATCGATCCGGCCGAACATCCTCTACTATGTACTGAACCAGCATGGAATCCTCCAGAAAATCGAGAAAAGCTAACTGAGCTTGCGTTTGAAAAGTTTGGCTTTTCTGCATTTTATCTTGCCAAGGATGCGGTCATGACAGCGTACGTTTTGCCAAGTGGAATTGATCAAGTCCCGCTAATCTTTCTGTAGATTTGCGGTTGGAAAGTCCACGGCGCTCGTGTTGGACACGGGCAGTAGCGTCACCAGCGTTGTACCAGTCTATGATGGCTATGTGCTGAAAAAGGGCATTGCAAAAGAATCATTGGCTGGTGATTTCATTTCGGAACAGTTGAAGGAGCAGCTCAAACAGGAGCTTGGTATCGACATCGTGCCCCAATATAAGGTCGCTAGCAAGACTGCCGTAAAGGCTGGCAAAGCTCCCGAGTATCAGGTCCGTGAGCGAGAAGGGACAACCGATAGCTATCATGAATATCAGCAAGCGGTGAGTGTGCTAAAATGGATATCTGCAACTTGGATGACTGACAAGACCTGTTAGCGCGTCTTACAAGAGTTCAAAGAGTCTGTATGTCAAGTGTCTGAGATGCCTTATGATGAGCAGTAAGTGGAGCGTTACCCGAATGAGTGCAGTCTTCTGAAACACATTAGTACGTTGTCTGTGAGGCCTCAAAAGACCTTTGAGTTTCCTAATGGCTACAACAACAATTTCGGCGTACAACGCTT
Source organism: Bifiguratus adelaidae (assembly GCA_002261195.1). Lineage (NCBI taxonomy): Eukaryota > Fungi > Mucoromycota > Endogonomycetes > Endogonales > Bifiguratus > Bifiguratus adelaidae. Next base: position 30,532 of record MVBO01000004.1, read on the forward strand.
CAGAGTGCCAGAGACCATGTTTAATCCACAGCACATCATCAAACAGGTATGCAAAGATAATCACAATGGCAAGCTGGATTAACGTTGTCCTAGCCGGCGGACGAACAATTCAACCCCATCAGCTACTCCCGACTCGTATACCAAAGCATGAGCCATTGCGACATTGATCTCAGACCATTATTGCTGAATAATGTTGTCGTGACGGGCGGTAACTCGTTGTGGCAAGGTTTCAATGAAAGACTAAACCACGACCTTCCTCAACTCGCGCCAGGAGTAAGTCCATTACGGTGCGTTATGTGTATATGTACAATGACTCACCTATCTATGCAGTCCAAGGTCAAGATCCATGCGGCAGGAAATCCTATTGAACGTAAATGTAGTAGCTGGCTAGGAGGCTCCATTCTGTCCTCGCTCGGTACCTTCCATCAGCTGTGGATCTCCAAGAAGGAATACGATGAGATCGGCCCAAGCATTGTGGAGCGAAAATGTCAGTGATACATGTACATAATGAATTAAACGAGAGTGACGTAGACTTCGCGTGCGTAAGCGTTTGTCTCTTTCTTGTAATGGTCGCGCTGAGAACCGGTATACTAGAGCAAGCTGACGAGACTCGGCGAAAGGATCCCAATGCTAGCATTGAGATCTACAAGCAGATTTTGAGTCAAGAAGGTAGGTGCTGCATGGGCCAAGGCAAGCATTTCCAATACGCGAAACCAGGTACTTCAGAAGATGTCTTGCGGGAAAAAGAGACTGCATTGACCCACCTGGGAGAAGTCTATCGTGACTTGAAGTAGGTGTACAAGTACAACATCGTGTATGGCTATGGTTGCTGACTGTGTTAAGGAAACCCAATGACTTAGCCGAGTTGATTCGGTCCTCCAAGGACTTTATGACCTCTATCGCTAAGGCCAAAACAGCAAAGATCAGTGAGTAATGCTTTTGTAGAGCTGAGTAGCGCATCTAACGTACTGTCATAGTCAGAACCTTGATTGATCAGTTCAGCGAGATACCCGATTCACTCCCTTTACAGATCGACGTATGCAAGGAGACTATAGATTGGAGTGTACAGGAAAAGCGTATATATTTGAAGCAAAGTCTTGAGACGCGCTTGGTTGCTCTGTAAGTGACATAGAGGCGAATTCGTGTTTGCGAGACGACTGATAAAAATTCGCAGATATCTGGACAACAAAATGTACACAGAGGCGCTGAACCTAATATCAAGCTTGCTCAAGGAACTCAAGCGACTGGATGACAAGATGGTGCTAGTGGAAGTGCAGCTTCTTGAAAGTCGTGTATGCCACGCCTTGCGCAATCTTCCAAAATCAAGAGTGAGTAAACTCGCCTATGTGCCTCGCCCAGTGCTGACAAGTTCATCTTTACGTAGGCCGCCTTGACATCTGCTCGAACAAATGCGAACTCCATTTATTGCCCTCCTTTGCTTCAAGCTGCATTGGACATGCAGAGTGGAATCTTGCACGCGGAAGAAAAGGATTACAAAACAGCTTATTCCTATTTCTACGAAATGTTGGAAGGCTACTCATCTCAAGATGATTCAAGAGCTGTCCTTGCGCTCAAGTACATGCTGCTTTGCAAGATTATGCTCAACTTGGTAAGCATATGGCCTATATTTTGCTTCGCATGTGGGCTAACTCGACCGTCTTTAGACCGAAGACGTGCACTCCATCATCAATGGCAAGTTGGCGCTGCGCTATATGGGCCCCGAAGTAGAGGCCATGAAAGCTGTGGCTAACGCGCACCAAAATCGCTCTCTCCTGGAGTTTGAAAATGCCTTGGCCGCCTATCCGAATGAATTGAATAATGACCCTATCATTCGCAGCCAACTCGCCGCGCTCTATGACACCCTTTTGGAACAGAATCTGGTGCGCATCATTGAACCTTTCTCGCGTGTGGAGATTGATCATATTGCTCAAATGGTCAAACTACCTACGCCTCAAGTGGAGACGAAATTGTCACAAATGATATTAGACAAAGTCTTTTACGGCATCCTGGATCAAGGCGCAGGGTGTCTCATTGTTTTTGATGACCCGGTAGAAGACAAGACGTTCGGCATGGCCATTGAGACGGTGAAACAGATGGAAAAGGTTGTCGAATCTCTCTATGAAAAGGTACGTCGTGCATGCATTCTGTATGCATGTGACATAACTCATCCACGCCTTCATCTAGGCTGCCAAACTCTCATAGGTGTCAATTCGATAGGCGAGAGGAAATGGACCAATGTGAATAAACTCTGACGTTCAAAGTCTCTCTCTATACCCGATGTCCGTCTACTTAAGCTATGCTCACGAGTCGATGAAGGCTTGCAGCACTGCCATACGTGGCCAGATGCCCTGCAATTCATACACCCATGGACAATTGAATGCCTCCAGTCGTTGAAAGTGTGACCTTTTTGCGGGGAAGGCGGAATTGGTTCCTGTTGCTTCATCATGCCGTTTGGAGGAATCGAAGAGTATTGGGCATATCTGCTCGTACTCTCTCTTATACCCCTACCTATAGCCTGGGTACTCAAACGACGGAGACGGGCCCGTGGAGAACGACCCAAGGATATCCTGAACAAGGCTGAACGGATTGCGGTCATTGGATGTACATCGGGTATCGGTCGAGAAGTTGCGTTGCAGTACGCCAAGCGTGGAGCCAAACTAATACTGTTTTCAAGACGCAAGGATGTTCTCGAGGAAGTCCGAACGGAATGTATCGACATCTATGGTGGAGGTGGTCTCAAAGCATATGCCAGTGACCGTGTTCTGGTCGTCGCTGGAGATGCAACCAACGAAGCTGACGTGGTAAGGTGTGCTCAAGTAGCAGAGAATGAGTTTGGAGGACTAGATACGCTGATATTGAACGCTGGAGCTCTCTCTGTCTTGCCCTTTACGGATCTCTGCGGTCTCAAGATTAACGAGAGATATGATCTTCCTTCGGGATGGAAAGCCGAAACAAACGGCGACTCGTCTTTGGAGGTGATGCAAACGGCTCGCAAGCTTACTGAAATCAACTATCTAGCGCCCATTGACTTTTGCTATCGGTTCTTGCCTATGCTCATTACCACATCTGTTTCTCCCAATATTATGGTTGTCTCATCGATGGCCGGATTGACCGGTACGCCTTCAAGAACTCTGTACGCAGGATCGAAACACGCTCTTCAAGGCTTCTTTGATTCCCTTCGACTAGAGTTGAAACGCTACAATGTCCACATTGGTATCATCTCCCCTGCCACTGTCGACACGGATTTGCGCAAATCTGCTTTGGATCGGTCATCTGCATCATCAAATGACACACCCGTGGCTGGCTCGAAAGGAGGAAAACTCACTCCTGTGGCTTGCGCTGAACGTATCATTGCCGCCAGCGACGCCCGCGAGAAAAATGTTATCATACCTTTCCGTTATTCACTGGTTCCGTTGTTGAAGGCGGTCTGGCCGTCCAAAGTTGATGAACTAGCATTGAGAAAGTACGGCATGTGATAAAATTCTATTAAAAGTGTCATCCAATGAGTATTTGTGCGTGAGCCTAAACCCCTAACCGCATTTCTAACGCGGGGTTCCTAACGATGGGAAATGGTTGGTCCGCGCCAATAAAATGCGGTAAAGCACGGCATGGGCGATCCTTGATCCTCCTGGTTGCTTATGGAGAGTGGCAGTATATTCCGCTGAAGTCGGACGTGTCCATTGGACTTTGAACTTCTCGCGTGCCAAGGACAACCGCAATTTGTTAAGATGGATACAGTAGTACCTTGCGATCTCTATTCGACGTCGCTTACACGATCAAGATCCTCGTACTATGGGTCCATGCGGTCTACGCCTGCCAGGCCAACACACGGAACTGTAAAATCGTTCAATGATTCCATTCTTGGCTCCTATTCAGAGTCAACCCACCTATTTGCACACCACGATAGCCCATTTGTCTCTCATGCCAACAGTTTCTTTGACGAAACGCGGCACGCGTCATTTAGTGGATCCTCTGTTACGCCCGAAAGTTTGCTCTTGGAAGCAGAAACGCCATTGCCACGTCTTGCCATGTTCATCCTATCCGTCGTCATATTCAGCGAGCCCCTTAGTTCAACCATTCTCTTGCCATTCATTTATTTCATGGTGCGCGATTTTCATGTTGGAGGAGATGAGAGGGAAATAGGCTTCTATGCAGGTTTACTGTGTAAGTACCATGAGGTCATGACGATGCCCTCACGCTCATCCACGGTAGCCTCTTCCTTCTTTCTCGCGCAATTCTGTACGTCCATCTTTTGGGGACGAATGAGCGACCTCTATGGTCGTCGACCTGTCATTCTGATTGGATTGATGGGCAATTCCTTGTCGGTGATGCTGTTTGGGCTAAGCAAGACCTTCGTCATGGCTGTGGCGGCCCGGATGTTGTGTGGCATACTAAATGGTATATTTGTCACTCTCTAACCCACATATTGATGTGTCTCGTCAGGTAATGTGGGAGTTGCGAAAAGCGTGTTGGGAGAAATTACAGATCATACAAATCAAGCGCGCGCGTTCTCTGTGTTCGGGTTATGTTGGGGTGTAGGCATGGTTGCAGGTGGGCTTTATTCATAGTGCGTCGTGTAGCACTGAACCATTATTTCTCGCAAGGTCCCATTTTGGGGGGATTCCTTGCGGAGCCTGCCTTACGGTTTCCATTACTTTTCGATACACCGTTTTGGAGAGCGTATCCCTACTTTCTGCCATGTTTGGTCTCTTCAATTGGCAGCTTTGTCGGTTGGCTCGTTGCCTTTGCCTACTTTAAAGAGACCCATCCGCTCCTGCTGAAACGGAATCCGAGCCTTGACAGCATCGAGAGTCGATTACAAAACGTGCACATCCGTTCTTCACCTCCTCAACCAATACCTGGTAGTGACCGAGCTACCATTGCTTATCCTCACAATTTCTCTACCAGTGTGGACAGTTGCGGGTCCTTTTCAGCCACGAGTTTTACCTACGCGGACTTTTACCGGACCACAAATACTCTGGACTCTAAACCTGATCAATTGAATGATTACGCTTGTTGCGCCTCTCCTCATGGTACGCTAACCAAAGAACCTTCGAGAGTGACCGGTCTCGGTGTGTCTCAGTCCATGTTGTTTGGCGTTACTCCAGCATCGATTGCTGTCATTGCTGGATATGGGTAAGTTTTGGTCCACATCATTGACCGCTGGAATCTCACATGGAGTAATTGTAGCATGATGTGCTTTCATTCGTGTATTTTCGATCAGGTGTTTACCCTCTACAGTGTGGCACCAGTACCGGACTTTGGTCTGGGTTACTCACCGGCCGATATGGCACAGGCATTATCGCTCATGGGAGCTACGCAGCTTTTCGTACAGTTCGTCATTTATCCTGCATCCAACAAGCGCTTCACAACTCATTTCCTCTATCGCATGGCTGTGTCCATGTATCCCATCATGTACATCTTGTTCCCAGCACTCCGTCAACTGGAGCAATTTGAATGGCTGAAATGGACAAGCTTTCTCATCCTCTTGATGTCTCGGTTTGTACTCAGTGTATTCGCCATGACAAGTATCATGATTATGGTGAGGTTTCGCGTCATCGTTTTTTTACTTGACTGACCCATCTTTGCAGATCAACAATTCTGCGGATTCCGAAACGTTAGGGACAGTCAACGGGTGAGTTCAATGTCCACAATGAGCGTTAATTTATAAAGTTTTAGTCTTGGACAAACATTCGCCTCTTTGGTAAGGACGTTTGGTCCCATGGTTGGAGGATATATATGGTCATGGTCCATCACAAGCGGACATAGCTTTCCATTCAATTACACATTCGTGTTCATTATCATGAGCGCCATGGCACTCATCACTTTTCTGCATAGCCTCTATATACCGTTATCCGTAGCAAGTGGCGGACCATTGCTGATAGACTAGGAATCCTAAAAGCAAGCGACAATTAGAACAACGAATAGAATACACGTCAATTTTACGTTCGCAAGCACGCATCTATTTGCCGACGAAAAACGTCTCCAAATGCCCTTATTACCGAGGATTTGAGGTACAAGCTTTTCGAGGGCGCGTCTAGCCCAAATGCTTCTCAGGACCTCGCAACTGTGCTAACTGAGAAAGGTTCCAAATGTGATCAGTGCCGATGTCCCCTCATTCTTTAAATGTACATTGACACCCGACATTCAACTGAGGCGGGGAAGTCGGCGAGTGAGGACTTGCGATCCTCAGCGCGAACACACAGATTGCATTGATTTTGCACTGTGCTTTATCAAGGATGTCAGCAGAGGACCGCCCTGTGGCGGTATACCGGTGAACTCACGGTAGAGATTATGTTGAAGATCAGCCTCAGATGCCTGAAGCTTGTGCTGATTCGTCTTTCTACACGCTACAATCGCAAGAACCAAGAATGAGCTCCAGAGGTTAGAGCTGGATTTGAAGGGGACTCGGGAGGTCAATCAACGGCTGACCAACGAATGTAACGCGCCGAAAGGCAAACAAAAGCCAACACGTCGAAACTGTGCTTGTGACTACGCAAATCGATCGTCGCATTCGCGACGGAGAAGAGGAAGAAAGTTGGTATATCTTCTCAAACGCACATTACTTACATACAACTCCAACTGATCCTGCTGGATTCGCAAAACATTCAAAAAGATACAATGAGCAGCCAGCAAGGTATCAGACGGAATGTAACAGTCTCTTCGGAGGAATATGGTGAGTTTAAGGTCACCCTTGGATGCCAGATTGACGCTAAACTTGCTCTCACTGATAGCTGCTCTGCAAAGCAAGCTGCAAGTTACGATGCTTCGCAGCAGCAATTTGAGAGCAGAACAATCTACGGCAAGAGGCTGTCAATCTGTTTTATGAGTTTGGGACATGCCACCGGCGACGTGGGAATCTGCAAATAAACTTGAGCTGGCATTAGCAAGGCTTGTAAAAACTTGATGTGAATATGGGTGCCAGAACACAGACCAAATTTTTGCGCCAGCAGAGCTGGCCTTGTTTCGCAGAGTTTTTGGTTGCTAGCCTCGCGTTATTTGTTTGCATTGCAGCATGGATCGCAATGCATATTTGCATCCTGTGGTCGGCATCCAGGAATTCGGAAAAGGGCAATTCCGAGACTATATTGCTTGTTCTCTATATTGATGGCACCTTGATCCCTTTGCTCTCTATTCTTGGCGTTCGCCAATGGCTTGCCCGACCGATGACAATGAGCGTCAATATAGTATGGTATCCGTATGCCTTGTACCTCTGCTTCGTTGCCATCCTCTCAAGTTTAACATCAATCGTGTACAGCGTCCAAGTAAAAAACAAATCACAAAGATCAAAGTGGTTGGAAAGGGGCCCCATCACAGGCAAACGTTAGACCAATAGGTAGAATCACATGTTAAAAGTAAGCTCTAGACTGTTTAATTACGTATACAATGGCGTCTCAAAGACTTATACTTCCTTCGTTGCGGCATAATATCTGGCCGCGGGTCCAAAATAGTATGGCATTCGCTGTTGATCATCCGGTCAAGGCGATGCTGGCAACCTAGAGGGTTGTAAAATTGTGGAATGTTAGTGTAAGTGTCGACTCAGGTGTCACCAATAATATAGATGCTGTATTAGCGGCGACAACTTGGAGCTCCACTCGGCAGTGATGCCATCTTGGTTTTTAAGGTGATATCTGATCTTCGATGTCGAGTCCAAATAGTCCTTGTACATTAATTCACACCGGCACTTAATGTCCTGGCGCAAGGACATCGACCCCCCGTATGACGCCGGCAACATGAACAGTAAAATCTTGCCGCTTCCAGTTCTCATCACTGCAATGACAGGACTTTCTCCCTTCGTGATGTTCTTAATTGCAGCCTCTTGACTTCCTCGAATACCTTTCGATCAAAGAGGAAAAACAGGACGTCCACTGGACTGGAGGATCAACGTGAACTTCGCGTTACAATTTAAATCATAATCTCGATCTTTAACTTGTACAATGTATAGAAACCTGGTGTAATCCTCATTCGATACTTGTTGCATTCCATCATCAGACAACGTTAACATGTGCGTTGCTACGCCGTCAACTCCCAGAATACCCAGCTTCCAAAGGCTCTATCATCATCGCTTTCTCCACAGACAATGTTTAATTTCAGCCAATCAGCATTGAACACAAATAGTTGCAAAGTCGAGAAGTGTTCAACGGGTAACTTTCTGGTTCGACATCATGCAGTTGCGAACGGTTGTAGCAATCATAGCGCTGCTATGCACGATATCCGTGCAAGCAGCCGTTATGTCTATTGACTACGGTACCGAATGGTTCAAAGTGGGCTTGTTGAAGCCTGGATCGGCGTTGGATGTCGCGCTTAACAAGGATTCCAAGAGAAAGACACAATCGGTGATAACGCTACGAGATGAGGATCGCTTTTACGGCGCTGATGCTGTCAACTTAGTAAGAGAGTGTGATGAGCAGTGTTGTCGAACAAGAGACTAAGTAATATCCTTGTAGGCATCCCGATTCCCGACGCATACGTTCTTCAACCTGAAGAGTGTTCTTGGCCGAAGTTACGATGACACGTATGCCGAGTTATATCGTAGTAGATTCGTTAACAAGATGATCCGCGACGAGGACCGCAATACGGCGCAATTCGCTTACAATGGAAGCACCATTTATAGCGTAGAAGAATTGGTCGCGTATCAATTCGCACACGCAAAGGAGCAAGCTGAAACGACGGCGCAGGAGATTGTAAGGGACGTTGTGGTAACTGTGCCGCCCTATTTCACTCAATTTGAACGACAAGCTATCCTGGATGCCGCTGAAATCGCTGGGTTGAAGGTGTTGGCTTTGCTCAATGACCAGACTGCGGTCGCTTTGAATTATGCCATGAACAGGCGCTTCACTTCCGAGCCGCAATATCACATATTTTATGACATGGGCGCCGGATCGACGTCTGTCAGTCTTGTCGCATTTTCGGAGCAAACGATTCAGGAAGGCAAACGTAACAAGAGCGTTCCGCAGATCGAAGTTAAAGCAGTAGCATTTGATCGTACTTTGGGGGGTCATGAATTCGACACACGCTTGCAAAAATTCTTGGCGGAAAAGTTCCAGGAGCAGCATGGAAAGAAATTGAGTACCTCTATTTTCGATTCTCAGCGCGCCATGACAAGACTGCTCAAGGAGGCTAACCGCGTCAAACAAATCCTGAGCGCCAACATAGAGACCATATCATCGGTAAGGGCCATTAAGCTCATTTGATAACATTTGACGCAATGAATAGGTGGAATCTCTACATGAGGATCTGGATTTCCGTCTTAAAGTGACCCGAGCTCAACTGGAAAAACTCGCACAAGACCTCCTCAAGAGAGTGTCTGCGCCAGTCGAGGAAGTTTTGAAGACTGGAAATATGAGAATCAACGATGTCCAATCTCTTGTACTTGTCGGCGGCAGCGTTCGGGTACCTTCAGTACAATCTATCTTGCGCGACATGGTGGGAGAAAGCAAGATTGCTCAGAACGTGAACGGCGACGAAGCTGCAGTCCTTGGTGCGGCATTCCGAGGAGCTGCGCTTAGCCGACAGTTTCGCTTAACAAAGGATATAATCATTAAGGATGTGACACTCTATCCTATTCAGGTTGAATATCTCTCAGAGAAGAAGAATCCTGGAGACTCGCAGAAGCTGTTCACGACTCCGGTTTACGACGAGTTTGGATTGCTTGGTTCGCGCAAGGTGATGTACTTTAAGCGATCGTCCGATTTCGAGTTCGAGGTCAAATACGGCAAGTCGAGTAAGGAGGACTTTACTGTGCCAGGGAATGAAGATATCGCCCATGTTAAGGTCACTGGCCTGACAGATGCCATGACCAAGTACGGTGACAAGATCAAAAAGCGTCCCAACGTTCGCGTGTCGCTCGTATTGACAGATTCTGGCTTGCTTCAAATCAGTAACGCAACTGCCTCTCTTGAAGTTGTCAACGGTAACAAGACCACCATTGCAGGTACGTAAAATGTCACATACTTGCATTCTGATATTGACCACGGGTCATAGACAAAGTGAAATCCTTCTTCAAAAGCACTGACGGTGATTCAAAGGCCCAAAAGGCACGAATGTCGCACGCTGGTCTTCTTGTCCTAATATGTCTCCTTTCTAGGATGCTATCGAATCTGACAAATCAGAAGACATCCAGACCAACGATTCAGAAGATTCCAAGAAGGAAAATAATTCGAAGGGCGCACAAAATGGAGCAAAGAATGACACCCAACCGGCTGGGGAGTCCACCACCGTTGTTGTTGACTTGAATCTCGAAGTCGTGTACAAGGGCATTCCGCCCATGTCCACTGAACGCAAAACGCTTGCCATCCAGAGAGCTCAATATCTTGACAAGCTGGATCAGCAAAAACGTGCTCGAGATGAAGCCAAGAATTCTCTGGAAGCCTTCGTATATCGCATGCGCGATTTCCTGTACGACAATGTCATCGAACAAGTGACAACCGAGCAAGAAAGAGAGTTGTTCAGAGAGAAGCTCTCTGAGGCATCAGACTGGCTCTACGGCGAAGGAGAGCACGTGGACACCAGTGACTACAAGAAGAAGTTGCAAGGTCTCCAAGAACACGAGCAACCGATGCGTTTCCGCTACCAGGAGCATACTGAACGACCTCAACACATTGAAATTTTCAAGCAGACTGTCGATGTTGCGAAGTCGTTTGTGCAAAGCATCATTGAACACACACCTGAAGCTGAGCGTTATCACACGCCCGAAGAGTTGACCAAATTGATCAAGCGAGTAGAGGAAGCCGAGGACTGGTTTTCCCAGGCTTTGGAGAAGCAAACTGGACTGGCTCCCCATGCCGAACCTCACCTACTTGTCAAGAATCTCAAGCAGAAGGCGAAGGAGATCGAGCAGGAGACCATGAAGCTCTTGACAAAAAAGAAACCAAAGGCGGCTCCAAAAAACACCACGGAAAATGCCACGGAAAATGCCACAGAAAACGCCAATGAAACCCAGGCAGAGACCGACGCAAAGACGAACGAAACCAAGGAGGATCAAGAATACAATAAAGACAATACCGAGAAACCAACAGAATCCACTCCACCTCACGAAGAACTATAAATTACGGATCACTTCATATCCATTACAAAATGGGTCCCAGCCGGACGGTTGTAGTAGGACAGCTGTAGATATACCATTGCCTATAGAAGGAAGCCTCGCTCCATCGTGTGCGACATCGCATTCTTGGCCTCTTTTTCCTTTTGATCTTATTGTTCCACTCTTCACATGGACGATCCTCCCTAACTTGAACATGGATGAAAACCCAAACCCACTCGAATTTGAGGACGTCCCTCTTGTGGGTATCCATGCTGTAAAGGCATCAAGGGTCATGGACACCTATAGTGATGCTGAGAACACACGCGGATTAGCGAATCTCTCTGGCATCAGTAACACACAGAACGAAGGTCCATCGCTCAATCAACCCTCAAAGCTTCCACCTAAACTAATACGGATTCAAAGAGATTATTCACGCGGGGATGGCATCACACGATATGTCGACGACATTCCCTATAGTCTTCGCGGCAAGGTGAGCTCAAACACGTTGAACGGTTAGCGATGCTCGCAGACTGAACCGTTGCTCCTAGGTCTCTATCGACGATTTCCGGGCTACCATTAGACAGCTGAATGTCTTGTTCGAAGAGGCTCAGTCATTATCTTCCACTTGGCTTGACAACGTCTTGGAGATCTTGACCATCTATCTATGGACAGCCTTTGTCAAGACCAGAGCACAGAAGGTAAGCGAGACATTCATTGCTCACAACACACAGTAAAGCTGACTCATCCGTAGGCAATGGACAAGGTGTACGCTTACATTGCTGAGCAAAACAAGAAAGTGTACCACCCGGCGGGTTTGCACATCTCCGATCCCGCGACTTGCGCGTTTCTCTATGTGAGTTGCATGTATCCAATGTCGCACCAGTATGCTTGTGGCATACTCATACCTCTTTTGTCTAGCTTGAGATTGAAGTTCTGTAACTGGAGTATTTTTGCGGTGGACGAGCGCTTTTGAAGTCAGTCATGCCTATCCATCTTACCACACTCCTTCATCTTACTCACCTAACAAGATCTTAGAGCATGTGTATAGACCATTAGTGTAACATATAATCTCCCCCTTTGCAGGGTTTCATGGCCTCTCTACTCGTCATCATGGGTTTTACGCATCTTCCATGGCATCAACAGCACGTCAACGTCATTTTCGTTTGCACCAGTAAAAACCAAAATTTACTGATAGTAGCAGTACAAACTAATGCTGTGATGCAAATGCCAGCAGCAAGTCAATGTGCTAGGCATAATTGGACTCATGCATGCATAAAAAAGGTCTCCATTGTGCCATTTGGTCGCGTTAAGACCTCCTTGTTCCTATTGCTCATGTTTGTCAAGCGGAGCAAACAATCTCTATCTAAGCGTCGGTTACTACTCCTCGCATGTCCCATCCTTCTTTACTTGTTATTCTTTCGAGATCGTATAAAGGAGTTTCATTTACAGACAACTTCCGATTCCCATCAGCGTGTCAAGGCAGCTTTTGTTGTTCTCGCGCGCAATTCGGAGCTACAATCGCTTCGATTGTCCATACAGAAAGTAGAAGATCGATTCAATCGCAAGTTCAATTACCCGTGGATCTTTCTCAATGATGAGCCCTTCTCTGACGAGTTTAAGGAATACACATCGGCATTGACCAAATCGGAGACGCGGTATGGGCTGGTGCCTAAGGAGCATTGGAGTTACCCAGAATGGATTGACCAAGGACGAGCGGCGGAAGCGAGAGAAGATTACGCTGAACGCGGCATTGCCTATGGTGGAAGTGAGAGCTATAGACACATGTGCCGGTAAGTGATGTGGAGAAAACTAACTCTGAGCTCACAAAATTAGTTTCCAATCCGGCTTCTTTTGACGTCATTCATTGTTGAAAGATTTGAGTATTATTGGCGCGTGGAACCAGACGTCAACTACTATTGTGACATCGATTACGATCCGTTCCTCATGATAAAAACGAGCGGAAAGAAATACGGTAAGCTCGCTGCACGTTTACTTCAAAACAGTCGCGGAACTTAATGCCTGTTTCTTAGGATTTGCAATTTCCTTCAAAGAATGGATGGAAACCATCCCGATGCTGTGGGACTCTGTGCGGTCGTTTCGGTCTCTTCATCCCGATTACTTTCCATTAAGTCGTGAAGAGTCCATGGAAGCCTTTGTGACGAATGAGGACTGGACCGAGTACAATTCATGTCACTTTGGACCAATTTTGAGGTAAGCATAACGACAGTATTTTGCCTTCTGCTCACTCTCTTTTGGCTAGATTGCTTCACTGGATTTATGGAGATCCAAAGAGTATAATGACTTCTTTGATCATCTTGACGAAGCCGGTGGATTTTTTTATGAAAGGCAAGTTGTCTCACGCAGCAGCCACAAACCCTAAACCAGACATTAGATGGGGCGATGCCCCTATACACTCGATTTGGGCAGCTCTGACGTTGAAGCCTGAGGAGTTTCACTTCTTTAATGACTTTGGATACAGGCATAGTAGTTACACGCACTGTCCTGTCCAAAAGGAATTGAACAAAAAGTGCATCTGTGAAGCTGCGCTGAGTATGGGTAAGGGGTGTGTTTACGGTGGGGAATCTGCTCTTGGCTCATCCAATTTGCTAGACAATGACTGGCTATCCTGCTTGAGAGAGTTTTATGACGCGGGTTATCCGCGGGAGCTGTAAATTTTGCAATCTATATACATGGTATAATCTTTCCCTCAGAGATTCTCTAAATGTACAACGACATCGGCAAGGCGCGAAAAGTCGCTCAGATTGGATGTTCGTTCCTCTAGCTTGACTACATCATTCATGCGGATGTCAGCGCAATCCGATAAGGACACCGGCAAGCTTACCTGATTTGCTTGGTTTGCACGTCTTGTGTTCATCATCAAAAGTCCATGACTTGTCTGCAAGAGCTAGGACGTGTTAGAGGACAAAGGGATCCAAAATGAGTATCAACATATACCTTGTTTGAGCTGTGCCTCCGACAACCCCAAAAGTGACGCAGCTTGCTCTATGCTAATGGTCGAATAGGCGTTCGCAATCAAATCGAGAACGCGATTTCGGGTTTTCGCTGCATATTCCCAGGCATGAGTCGCAAACTTCCGCACGGTCGAGCGATCATCCTACCTCGAAGAGCCTCCATGGTGTCCTTGACGGATGGCGACCATTGATAACTTTGCGCAGCTGAATAAAAGTCCGCATATCGCTTGTTCCACAGGCATTTGCACACCGTCCAGGCCGCCTCAACTTCAGCATGAACAGGATTGGCCATGGACGAGGCTCGCTTGTACACTAGCCGAGCACCATTCCTAACGACATTTGAGCGTGACGTCCTGGAGCCCTCTTCCGAACTTACAGATCGTTTTCGAGCATGTAGGTGGCCAGCAAGTTTGCTTGCGCTCTTCCGATGCTTTCTGCATCTCCGCTAAGGCAAGCCTATGCCGCAATGAGTCGCCTTGTTCCCATGATGTCGTCAACTTGCCTGAATCTCGCGAGCTTCGGCTTCTTGTGCCATAAAGGTCGACGTCACAAGCAATTTCGCGTTCATTGTTCTGTTGTTTTGACGCATGACATCAGAGTCACTTGAGCCTGTAATGCCTTCAAGGGGCGATATACCGCCTGTAGTCGACGCAGAGAAGGAACAGGCTGTTGGCGAATCAGATCGTGATTCGCGGAAAAGAAAGGCATCCGTCATGGATGGTGCTGGGGAGGACAATGTTGGGAATGGAGATGGCAAACGCTTAGCTATCGCGGATCAACGTGCAGACACTGAAGTCGCAGCAGAAGCGGAGGACAGCAATGGCCACACGGAATCGAAACCTGTAATACCCTGCGACAAATTGATTGCTGTAAAGCTTGCCGTATCTTGCGATGATCCAGAGAATGAATCAGCGATGATTACCAAGGTACGCTGCGCTCAAGCGTCGCTTTGAACTTTTTGGCTCACCACATGCCTTTCATTGCAGGATACAGCCGAGATCATGTAGGTGCCGGGGGGAAGTGAAATGGGTTTCGCCACTCTGACAGATTTTCTAGCGAATTCAGTTATGCTGTAATGGATGTGGCTACACTGAACATTATTCATCAAGTGCAGCAGTATGTTAAGCCTCAGTCTTTGCCACTGACAGATTACTGCACATCATTGACCGGCATTACCTCTGAAATGCTCCAAGATGCGCAAGACTTGGAGATGGCCGCTTATAGCATTTGCGATTACATTGGGAGGGAGTTGGAGGCCACAAGCAACACGTTTTGTTTTGTGACATATGGTGCTGGGGATTTACGGGTTCAATTGCCAAGGGAGATTGAGCGTAAGCAGATCCAGGTACCACAATACCTAGTGTATCCGAGGATGTTCGATTTGAAGATGGAGTGGAAACGCCTTCGCGCACACCATCCCAACTACCCTGTAGAGCCACAATCCATCTCGGGGATGGCCAATGCTCTCGGTCTTGAAAAACGGACAACGCCTTCCGCGCTCAATGAGTGCCTGTCCATGTGCGACATTGTCAGGCATATGGCAGGCTTTCAATATCCCGACATCTTGATCCAACCAATAGACACCAATGCGGATATGCAGCAGTTTCAGATGGAGCAATCTACCGTGATCCATCTTTCGGGCTTACCTTATCCTTTAAAGCAGAATGAGTTAGAGGATTGGTTTGCGTCGGTGGTTGGTTTGAAGCCGTTGAAGTTGTCGATGCTGCGGTCGGCAAGCAAGCGACAAACCACGGTCTCGGGTTTTGCGCATTTGGCATCACATATGGATGCCATGAATGCGTTGGAGTTGAATGGATCGGTTTTATTGGGGAAGTCTGTTGAAGTGTCGCCAAGTAGTGCGAAAGTAACAGAAGCAGCGGCGTCGATGCTTGAGCCGTTTCCGGTGGGTCAAGTTTTGGGTCTATCCAATGGGTTAGGCACCCTAAGCGAATGGGTACTGACTGGTATGTTTCATAAAGGGGCCAACGCATCAGCGTCAGGAAAAGCGACAGAATGCACGCTACCGCGACCGCGATCGCAGTGGATCATCGCATCCAAATGATTGGTATTGTCCAAGATGTTCGTTTAGAAATTACGCTTCACGGCAAGCGTGTATGAAATGTGACACGGAAGCGCCTTACCGGGATCGGCCCAGACGGTCACCACCGCGTGAAGAACGACGTCCGGGTGATTGGGTGTGTCCCAATCCATCCTGTGGCTTTGATCGTAACTTTCCAACGCGGAACTCATGTCATCGGTGTGGGGCTTATAAATCCGGTGGTGGGCCGCCTCAACCTCAGGCACCGAGGGTGGCACAAATGCCTTTCAAAAAGGGCGATTGGATGTGCCCGCAGTGCAATTCGCACAACTTCGCATCACGCACGACATGTGTGACCTGCAACGTGCCTATGCCGGCTCCACAAGCGCCTCCGGCATACTATTCCCCGCCGACATATCCCGTCGCGTCAGCCTACCCCGGATATACCCTAAATCCGGATGGAACGTACACGTACACCGGCAACTATAATCCACCTCCGCCCAGTATATCCCAAGCGCCTGCTGTAAATAGGCGTGCTACGTTCAAGGCTGGAGACTGGATGTGTCCGACTTGCAACAGCCATAATTTCGCCTCACGGTTTCAGTGCGTACGATGCAACGGCCCTAAACCGGCAGTTTGGCCAACCGTCGATACCTCACACTTGAAACGTAAGTGACAATGGGAACGTATCAAATGAATTCTGACATGTTGTACAGCTGGTGATTGGATCTGTCCTAATTCTGCCTGCGCTTTTCACAATTTTGCAAAGAACAAAGTCTGCATTAAATGCCATACGCCGGCGCCGTAAATACTTTTGTGTAACCGTCCATATTTAGCGCGCGCGTTGGTCGATCGTCACGCCCTTTGTTCCTTTTTTCTGATGGAACGTCGAGAGGTCGAAGGTTAGAATGCAATAAAAAGGAGTACGTTCATGCTTATGCTCATGCTTGAGTACATAGATAAGAGGCGCTCATCGGAATTCTTGAGGTTGCCTACACCTCAGCCTCGTGTGGAGCACATGGAGCGACAACGGGAGAAACATCTAGAATTCTATCGCAAGGCAAGGCAGTCGATGTCTATACCGCCACCACCCATGCCCAGAGATAAGGAAGTCAAGGATAAAGATCAGCAAGACAAGTCCAAGGCTGTTCGAGCGTGGCGAAACAGCATGTTGGCGGAGACATCTATGATCGGCATGGAGCGGTCAGCTCGGGGTCCTCCAGGAGATTTGCCGAAACCTACCTCACGCGCGTCACGGAGCCTTTCGCGGGCAAGACCTGTCTCGCTGATTTCACCCGAGCAGCTCCTCGACTACTATAGCGGCAAATCATCGTCCTCCCACATCACTTCAACATCATCCGCCCTCCCGCGGAATCAGTCGGCACCACGTATGCCCGCCCGCCGACACACGAATCAAGAGACAATACAACAAGCGCGTAAATCCATTCCACGTGCGCACTCTCATGACCATATTCCGCGGACAGAGAGACAGGCCCGTCCGGTATCCATGCACGCCAGTATCGAACATGTCACACCGGTATCATTCCATCCTCAAGAACACCGTCATCGATTGCCCAATCCCTATCATCTCTCTCCACCCCTTCCCTACCTACCTTCCACTCCCTACATGATGCAATTCCCTGTCGGTATGCCGGTACCTGTCCCTGTTCCTATGTTTGTTCCTCTTCCCTATCCTTTGCCCTTTTCCTGATTTGTCCATGGAAGAACGACCGGCCAAGGTCGCTAGACTGGACAATGCCTGGACATTTCCTGTATATCCTCTTGAACGCTTTCAAGGACCTTGCGCGCCTTATAAACAACCTGTTGAAGTAGCTTCATTCAGTATTGATGGAGAGCGACGCTTTCATTATGACAATCGAGAATTGGTAAGTTCGCGCGGTACGCGTGCACCTTCTACTCGCTCACTCGGTCATATGTAGAGGTACTATGAGCCAGCAGAGTTGGAGCATGCCGACCTATCTAGAGGTTTTGTGACGTTTGTCGACCGTGACCATGAGCAACTCGAGTATTTGGACGCGCTGACGAGTGCCTTGTCAGCCTCAAAACGAGCGACGGGACGAGATTTGACGATAGAGAAGGGCGAAGCGGTGGATTTTGTAAGTTGAAGCGTCAGGGATACGGGATGTTGATGCGGCGGGTCTAGGTGACTTGGCGAGGAATCATGACCAAATTCTTGGTGACACCCTTTACGGAAAACGAAGCATGGGAACTCGCTGCGACGCGATACAAGGTAGGTGTCAGGATGCCATGGCCTTCAGTTAGCTGTACTCATAAAAACTTAGGGATCCATGTAAGACAACGGTTTGCCATTGGCTTTTGCGTTAATTGGGCCCAGATATGTCGCTGAAATGTTATCTGAACGCCATAAACAACAAGCACAACCTTCGAAACGACAAGAACTCATGACCTTTTGGGGCTACAAATTCGAATCTTTGTCCACCATATCCATTCCACCTTCCCAGATCAAATCGGCCGAGCAGCGACAGGCTCTGATGGACGAACGCCAAAAGGAGATCGTAAACTGTAACGCTCAGTACGGCTCCATTGTCAAGACGAAACTGGGACAACATCGAATCTTGATTGGTGCCGAAGTCGATTGTTGTGCGGACGAGAAACCCAAGGATAACCCTTGTTCTCAGTACATTGAACTCAAGACATCCCGTGTAATCAAATCTAGTCGGGACGAATACTTTTTCGAAAAGTAAGTGCACACATGGCAGCGCAACACCGTCGTTGATGTGCATATAGACGAAAACTTTTAAAATTCTGGGCACAATCCTTTCTAGCAGGAGTACCACGGATCGTCTGTGGTTTCCGTGACGACGACGGATTCGTGCAGCTTTTGCAGGATTTCAAGACGCTAGAGATACCCCGTATGGTCCGAGGCAAGAAGAATATGTGGGTAAGTGGAAAAGCCGACGGATTGTCGCTGAATTGTCGTCTCAACCTTTCCTAGGACGCGACGATATGCATGAACTTTGCTAATGCCTTGATGGTATGGCTCAAAAAACACATCACTATAGATGATCCGGATACCCTCTACCATATATCCTGGGGACCTCCTTACCAAGAGATCAAGTTGACATGTGGAGGACATAAAGAGGCCACGTTCTTGACGGATGCTTACTTGAATCGAGTAGGCAAAGAAGGAGCCACAGGTCGAACGGGCACGCTTATTGTAGAATGAAATTGTACAGCATATTTACATGGAGGTTGAGGATGCCGCAACCTGACGGGCGCGCCGATGCATGGATTTGATGAGCTCCGCCCAATGCATCTCTAGGTGACATTGAGGACATCTTCCTGTCTTGGGCAAGAGCATAGGTGTGGGGAGCGAGGGGTTTTCGTGCGTGAGAAAATGGTGAGCCATGCAATCCAAGTGCGATGCAGCGTGACAGTGCGCGTTGGGACAGATCAAAACGGTCGCAGCATTCTGGCCCAAGTGCGTGGGTAAGGGTCTCGATGGCAAAGTCGTCCCTTTGACCTACCGTCATGTTCTTTGATGCTCCGCATAGATTGCATGTCCTTATATCTCCTTCGATGTCAAGAGTCGCTGTCGTGATTCATGAGCCTTCAATGCCATCATCCGGTCGAAATGCTTACCTTCCAGCTCGGTATGCTTGATGGGCAAAACGGTCAAGTCTCCGCATTGTATGGACATGTGCTTTGGAAGGCTGAGGTGTAATTGCGTTTCCATAAACGTTGATTTTAGCGTCTCATCGCAAAAGTATATGGAAAGCGGCCACCGCGTCCACGCAGGCATGGAGAGCATCAACGATAACGCCATCAATCGTGCTCCCATCAGATTGCGTCTGCGAGGGACATTATACCCTAGTAAGGCTGTGTGACATCGTTCGTAAGCCGCTCTGTCCTCGGGATTCAATCGAGAGAGAGCGTCATTGGAATACTTTGCATTGCGTGAGTTGTAAGGATGCTGCCATGCCCACTCAAACTGGCCCATTGAACGACATATCCATGAAAAAGACATCTCATACCTGTAGCGCCGCTGGTTTGGAAGGAAAGCCATAGACCACAACGGCCATTTGCCTGGAAGATAAGTGTAAGCTACCCCGCAACCCTCATAATCTCACCCTTACCAAGGTCGACTCTTCCTAGTCTTCCACGCTCCAGCACCTATCTCCCCATTGTGCTGTCGAATTCGTCGAACAGGGTCCGGTGTCGACCCTACATAGGTACTCTTGCTCCCCTTTCGAACCGATCGCAGCAAGTAACACGCATAAAAGTCTGGATAGCTTCCAAGGCTCATCTAAAAATGAACACGTCCATGCGTCTTTCTGTCGCTTCGAGTACGAGTGGAGTCAATGTGCCTCAGTCAAAGGTGAAACCTATCTTGGAACGTCATCTCAACAAGACAAAAGGCGCAGAGGTACGTAGAAAGCGGGTCATTTGGTTTTGTTGAGGTACTGATGCGAATGGATGGGATAGGTTAGCTTGTCAGCCTTCACATTCCTCTTCTCCGAAGTACTTCAGTATACCCAGAAACGTGTTAATGGCATCCAAGATCTCGAAAAGAAGTAAGTGAGCATGTTCAGAGTAGAAAAGAAGGTATCTGACGGGTGGCCTTAGGTTAAACGATATTGGCTTTCGAGTAGGTTTGAGGTTACATGAACTCTTGGTCTGGAGAGATAAGAACGGCAAGCGGGAGACCAAGATGCTCAACATTCTGTACTTTATACATACCGTTCTATGGAGAAATATGTTTGGCAAACAGGCAGATTCGCTGGAAAAGAGTACCGAAAACGAGGATGAATGTAAGTTGCATATGGTGATGTTGTCAAAGGCTCATGAGCTTGTCATAGATATGATCTCGGACAATGAACCTATCTTGACGCGATATATCTCCGTACCAAGAGATCTATCACAGTTGAATTGCAATGCCTTTGTCGCTGGCATCGTGGGGGCCGTGTTACACGGCGCACAATTTGTAAGTAGCCGACTAGTGCGCATAGCGTCAATCATGGCTCATGCTTGCTTGTAGCCTGCGCGCGTTACTGCACATACGGTACCTATTGAAGGATACCCATCAAGGACAACCATATTGATCAAACTTGACAAGGACGTCTTGGCCCGAGAAGAGCTATTAAAATGAGTCCATATAGCCGCTGCCACATGTATATATACAATTCTAATGCTCGTCATATTCGTCGTCCTCAAACCCGTCAATGAGCGTATTTTCAGCATCTAGAGACAGTCCGGTATACATGTTACGTGGTCGTGGCTTGCGACACATTGAAAATGCCATGCTGTAGACGATAATGATCATGTCCTAGCGTTATGCATGTGAGCTGACGCCGCGTTGTTCGCATCACGCCACCTTACCTTGAGCCAATCAAAGACATTGAACCAAAAGTCATAGTGAGGTATCTGCTGCAGTCCCCCAACATTGCGAACAAATCGATTAAACAGGATACCTCCGATGAAATAGATCCCAAAACCGACGCCAATACTACGTTTCATCATGTGTCACTTTAAAGGTGCCAGCGTGCTCTATCCACTTACAGAATGCCAAACACGTCTCCACCCGAGAGGCCTCCGCGCGAGTACTCGCCCGGACAAGCTAGCGGTGTCCGCCATACAAATGCGTACTCGCAATCCTCAAACTCCGTTACGAACTCTGGGTCGCCCTATATGCGTCCATTGAGTGGCTACTCATCGACAAGTGCTCCATCGATTCGCTTACATGACCACTGACCGCCTTGTCGCAAAAGAAGGTGATGGATATTTGACGCTTTTGATCGATATCCTTATGACAGCTGTCGCCGTTCGTGTATCTCAATTGTAGACCATCTAATTCATTGCATGTTATTAGCCATTGCAGCCATGACCCCTTTTTGCTCGACTCACCTTGGTAGACTGGCTTGTAATTCGGTTTTCTATAGGGATAACCATGAAAAACCGCGTTTTCCCTATACCGTCAAGTCTTACCCAATATTATATGCCTTGGTATCTTGGTGACCCTTGACCACTCCTGCCGCGTCTTCAGGATGCATGATACCCGTCTGCTCATGGAGTATAGACTTGCAGATATTTAACCGGTACACCGCGTTAGGTGTCTCCACCACCCAGTCGTCTCTACACCCGAAACACCATTCGTCACACCTCTCATGACAATGCCTAAAGCTTACCCTGACGTCCTTGTCAATGGCGACAAATCATACCAGTTACCTTGACTATCGCTCACTGTACATTCCTTGTCCTCTTGCGCAATGACGAGAGCCGCAAACACGAGCAAAGTCCAAAACACCCGCATGTTTTATTGAGCCTGTCAAATTCTACATTGGCATTCCCGTAAAGGAATTGGCGACGCTCAAATGCGTGGAAGGCAACTTGCGCTTGGTGTAGACTTCAAGTGTGGGAGGTTGCAATTGCTGTTTAATGTCCATGTCAAGGGTACCTGCCTTGACAAAGATGGTGGGTAGCGCAGAGTGATGTTTATTAGCAATGGCCGATCCACACTCGGGACAAAAGAGCTACAAGGGTAATTGAGCATGGAAGGCATTGGTTTCCGGCGACCATGTTACCTTGTCAGAGATGTTGTCGCTGTCGGTTTTCTCGGCATAGGAGGCAATAGGTCCATGGATATGCAACTTGGACTCGTCGACGCCAATTAAGAACGAATAGGGCGCACCTCCGATGCGTTGACACGAATCACAGCTAGACTGGATTGAATATCGGCCGTACCGTTAGCACAACACTTACTGGCAGACAGCCGTGTCTGGGATCTTGCCCTCGGGATTATCAATCGTATACGTGATTTTGCCGCAAAGGCAGTGTCCTTTCAAGGTGGTTGCCATAATAATTACAAAGAAGCGATTCCCCCTGCTGCTTGGCGCCATAGGAGCGCCTTTTTATATCTTGCTGTGTACCTGCTGCACATTGGGAACGGCAAACTTTCCATATTTGGGTAGGACAAGGCAGGTGTGAAGCGAGTCATCATCGTGCATCCATTGAGCCTTGTATACCTCATTCGATGCAAGCAAACCATGATACATACATGTCATGACCGTAAGAGAGCTTAATAGCATCGATCGATCGCTCTTTGTAGATGCTATTCTCTCTCAATCTACTGTGATGACATCATAAAAGACTACCTTCCATATAAGGTAATCCATTGCTTGGCTTCAACGATAGACGTACTCGCTCTTCCTCTCTCTTTCTCTCTTGGACGTTCGATAGAAGCAAGGTGTAGAGGTTGGAGGATTTGCTGATACAAACATGGCAAAGGTATGCACCATTTACTTGTGTACGGCGAGATGGTTCTCCAGATGCTCATCTGTCGCCCGTAGTCAAAGGCAGCGAAAGGGGAGCGTAAAGCGGCCCTGTTGGCCAAGAAGCCAGCAAGAGCCGATTGGAAAGAGAGTACGATGCAAAAGAAACAAGTCGGTGTATCCGATATGACGCTTCTCACCAAGATTACCAACGAAGCCATCAATGAAAACTTAGAAAAGCGGTGGAAGAATGGAGAGATTTATGTAGGTGTTTCGAGCGCCGATATCCTCGGCCTGGCACCCTCGGGTGAACACTAGGCGTGGATTCTCATT